>CM046657.1:186339337-186651837 GCA_025594165.1 Tamias sibiricus | reverse complement strand
CTCACCTGAGATCATGGGATGTCCCGCCCTCGGTACACCTGACACTCAGCACTGACTGATGCCACTCCCTGTTAGTTTGGGGGCACCCCTCTGTGATCCTTACAGATGATCCCCAAGGATCTTCTTGACTGCTTCCGGCGGTGGAGAACTCAGTACTTTGCAAGGTTTTGACTCATTCTGGAATCTCTTATTGTCGAATATTTCTTCTGCGTATCAATCACTATCAGCTTCCTTTAAGCAGCAATATGTCCACCCTAGCTTTCCCTCTGGGACCCACACACAGTTTGCTCCGTCTGTATTCATCCACACATTCATTCATTCAGCAAGTATTTGAGTGTTGGTCGCGGGGCGGCTCGAGGGCTTGTTAAGTTTTTTCCTGAGTGAAGGCAGATGCAGTTCCATTACAGTGTGATAAGGCTCAGAGGGGGTGGGGACAACACCTGGGCCTAGCCTGGGGGTGGGGGCACTGCTCGGAAGGCCTCTTCCTACAGAATGAGAGAGGGTCTGGCTTGCTTTGGGAAGCAGAAGGAGCAGGATGAGGGTGGGAAAGGGGCTGGAGAAGTAGAGTGGGTGGGTGCAGGGAGGCCAGGTGGGTCTAGAGGCCCTCATCCTGCGTGATGACGCAAGGACACTTCCAAGCTCTTGTCGTATTTTGAACAGAGCCCTGGAGAGTGAGTCAGGGCAGGACTGATCTCCCCAGCTCCTCAGGTAGGAGACTAAGGCCTGGTAGGTGGGGGCTAGTGGCCGTCCCCCCAAGGAGCTGGGTCTTTCTGCCATGCAGAAGTGTCCCAGGCCTGGTGCCCATCCATGTGCACCCCTGCAGGAGCCTCAGCCCCAGCCCACAGGGCCTATGCTGACCTCCTCTGTCCCATCAAAGGAAATGTCACCTTCTTGGAAAGCTGGGGCAAGTCTCGGCCTGAAGCCTCATGGCCAGCTGCTTCTGCTCTTGCTCCTGGAACAACCTGGGCCTAAGGTGACACTTTCTGTGGCAGTTCTGACGTCCCTGTGACATAGGCTGTGAGGTGCCTGGTGGCCTCTGCCCTCCAGGCCCTCTGTGGACTCTCAGTTGGTGCATAGTGGGCGGGTGGCTCAAGGGCCCCCTGGGAACCTTGGCCTGTCTGGTTGAATGGTTCCTTGGTGCGAGCCGACTGTCCTGGACTCCATCTGCTCAAGGGGACGGGCTCAAACCCTGCCTTCCTCAGCCAGAGACACCAGCACTTTCCTTCCTCCTCAGGTCTGGTCTGTGTGAGGACCACGCCGTCATCCGGAGGGCAGAGCACAGAGGTGTTCTGTGATCCTGCCGTCCCCTGTCTGTCTTCTACCTTTGCTACCAAGAACTCAGAGCTAGCCCCAGAGAGCTCACTGACCAATCACTGCAGTGGGCCTGGCCACCAGTCCCTTTCGTGCCCCACAGGAGGAGGAGGACAGGGCTGGGGACTGAGGGAGACCAGGGAGGGCCTCCAGGAGGAGGTGTCGGAGCGGGCCTCCCACGGATGCACAGGAGCTGGCCTGCGGGATGGGAGGGAGGTGTGTGTGCCCAGTGGTTGGAATGGCTGAGTCCTCTCGCCCTGCAAGAGTGGAGCTGGGCCCGGCACACCTTCCCCCACGACGGGATTCCAGCCTATCAGGTAATTAGAGGTGCCGCCTTGACGTGAGGAGGCATGATTTCTGCAGCGTGGTAATTAAAAGGCAGTTGGCTTCACAGCTGTGCTCACACGAGAACGCTTTCACCCCCCTAAAGACACCAGCCGAACGCCAAGTGCAAAAGAGCCCAGGGAACCAGAGAGACTCATCGTGTAATTTGTTAATTTCCTGCATTTGTCACCTGCACAGCTGTAAGGGGTGGGGAGGAGAACGGAACATTTTACCCGAAGTTTTAAGAGAAAATTAAAGACATACATCCTAATTGTACACAATTAGGTAGGCAATATAATCATTATTATGTTTGTAATTAACAAGCCATTTAAAAATCACTCGATTAGGGTGTAGAAGGCCTGATGAAGAATGATGTCCTTGCCTGGTGGCAGCTACGTCACTGTGATCCAACATTTTCATCCACTGAGGCCTCTCATCTGTGAAGTGGGTATACTCACGCCCCCTGCCTTCCACAGGAAGGAGGTGATATAGAGTGAAAAAGCTGTGGAAATTAAAAGGCCCATGTCACCATAAGAAATACTCTCCCATCCTCCTGGCTTGGAAGCCCAGGAGTTGTGACTCTCTGCTGGCCAGCGTGGACTGGGTGCCTCTGCTACTCTGAATCTCACGATAGCTCTGAGGCAGGAGTATGACCCTACTCTTACAGAAGAAAAGACCACGGTCCCAAAGGTGCAGAAATCTCCCAAAGCTGCTTAGGCACAGGCTGAGGTGCCGCTCAGACCCAGCCCGTCCACATGGAAACTGAAGTCTTACCCCTGGGTCACGTTGCTGGCTCAGCATTGACGTGGTGGTGTTGTTTCTCTACTATTTCCATTTTTTTTTTTTTAAAGAAGATCTGAGTTATTTTTGTTTTCTAATCTTCTTTACGTAAAATAATGGTGTAAATATTGAAGGAGGGAGCAAAGAAGGAAATTTTAAAAATCACCTAGCAAAATAATTGTATCTTGAGAAAGAATTCAACTACTTCACAATGTACTGTGTATAAGCAAATAGTAGCTATTTCTTAAATCAGGTGACAGGCAGTTGGATATTTTATTATTATTCTTCAAAATGGATGCATTTTTTTCATACATTTATGTGTATAGTTTTTCTATTTGAGGATAAAGGTTTTTAAACTTTTGTGAAGAATTTTAAAAAATAGCATGCATGTAATTTTTGTTTCATATCATAGAATCCAAAGCTCGATAAGCCACTGGTACAGGGTGGTTTTTTTCTTTCAAGCAAATCTCATGTTTTCTTCCTCCTCCTTTTTACCTTGTCCAGTCGCCTCCCCATCTTAGATCTGGGTGCCTCCCTAAGAAGTTCCTTTTGTTTCTGGAGAGAGGAATTCATTCTAATAACCAAAGTCCCAAACCCTACCTGGCCTCTTGCTGACATGTGACTCTGACCGAATCAGTTACTCCACTCTGAGCTTCAGTCTCTTCACCTATCAAGTGAGAGTAACACAATCCACTCTACCTATATTATGGATTTTTGTCATGATGGAAATTAGTCAAAAGAAGCAAGTGTGTCTTGGAAATCGTTAAACCATAGAGAAGAAGCATTAGCAGTCTGTGGAAGGGGTGGGGACTTGTGAAATTAGTCTCCCTGACCTGCCAGTTGCTTGCTGTGTGACTGTATACAAATGACTTAACCTCTCTGAGCCGTATTTCATTAGTTTCCTTGTCTGAAAAACTGCAGATCGCACATTTTTTGCACATTCAGTGAGACAGCGAGTGGAAAGCTCTCCCTGCAGTGCTTACTCTACTTTCATTACTTGAGTATTTGAAGGAGTCCAATAGCTAAACTCAAATCCTAATTTTGCCATTCACTACCTCCGGGGCTCCAGGCATGTTACTACATCTTCCTGCCTCAGTTTCTCCAAGAGGAAGCAATGCCTCCTCTACCTCGCTTGCGAACTGCTGCTAGTCCCAGTGAGAATATGGCCGTGGAAGGTGAAGGCTGAATTGCTGGTCACCTCTCAGCGAGGAAAACCTCACCCTCACCTGCAGGAAGAAGCAATGACCGTTCCCCATGTGGTTCCAGCCCAGACTGTCTCTGAAGACAGAGATTTAGAACCTGGCAGCAAGTCCACGCATGCTGCGCCGAAGCCATCAGGTGTCAGACGGGGCCTTCGGGGGCTTTGAGAAGAGCGCAGCCGCCCAGCCCCTGGCCGGGCGCTCACTCTCCCCGGAACCGGCAGCACTGTCCTGCCGTTCTGCATCACGGCAACCTCGCCGGCGTCTCTGTGGAGGTACTTGGTGTCCAAAAGGTTTTCCCGCAGGACTTGGGCGCAGCGGCCACCTGGCGCAGCCCCCGACTGGCCCAGAGTTCCCAGCGCACCCGATCCGGACTTTGTGTACGTCCTGGCGCTGGCCACAAACACTGTTTTGTCAAAAGCTTCCTGAGAAAGTTGCGTTGCATTCAGCTCTGCTGAAAGGGACCCAAGATGACAAATGCCTCCCTCATTTAATTACAGACACAGTCAGCAAACTCGTGGAAAAAGATGAAGCCCGGCCGAGGAAAGAGCAGGGCTCCCCCGCTTTCTCAGCCCTGTGTCTGGCCCGAGTTCCCCACCTAGCACTTAGCAACCACGGCCACCCCGTTTCAACCAGCCCCCTGGAAATGCCTTATTTCTGCAGAAAAGTTCAATTCAGGTGCCCGAAATCAGGTGATGGAGGAACTGCATCTGGCAAGAATTCGTCATGGCTTGGAATTTAATAAAGATCGTGAAGTTCGGGGATGTGTTTACATTTTTCATCTAGGTTTATATCTGCAAAAGAGAAGTGAGGCAAACAGAAATTGTCTGAATAAGTCAAGATTAAAAAAAAAAAAAATCCACCCACTCAAAACCAACAAACTCCTTAATCATTTTCTTCAGTAGCTGGAGAGAAAAGCAGTTTTGCAGCTACAAGGAAACTTAGCCATCACCCAGATGCCTGAAAAAGGGAGGTGGCTTGCCCTGGCTCTTTCTAAAGAGACAGGTGGAGCCCCGGTCCCCAGATCCTTCAGTGGCCTTGGAGTGGCCAGAGCCAACGTTCCATTTCTCTCTGCCTGGGCAATGGGGCGCTTCCTGCTCCAGTTCAATGCACAGACCCTAAACTCACAAAAACCTGTTGTGGCCCACCAGAGTCTCCCTCTGGGAGGTGGGTGCTGGCCACTCTCTTCCCATCCCCCTGTGCTGGTGATGCATGCATTGCCCCAAATCTTCCAGCCAAGCCCACCCTGGAAACTTGCTATGTTTGAGAGAGTCCCCTCCCCACAGGCCTGGGAATCAGCATTTTCCTCCCTGTCCTACGGACCCCTCAGAGCTAGGCTGAAGAGAGAACCAGACATGATGTCAAAAGAGCGGTTTCCATCTCCGTTACTGACCCTGCGCACTGTATGTCACCTTTCTGGGCCACAGTTTTACTAGCCGTGTGTGAAATGGATGATAATGTCTGGAAGTGCTGAAGGCTCACCAGGTCGGGCGCGTCCATACAGACTCCCCCTCAGATAGTTCACACCATGATGAGCCACTTGGGTGGTGGCCTGGGCAGTCGGTTCACTTCTTTGTCCATCTGTCAGTCCACTGTTGGACAAGTTTCATCCTCAGGCATTTCAGAGACTGGATTTGGCTGGGCGAGTATAGATGAGAGGGTTATAGAAATCCCATCCCTGGGAGCTGGGCGCGGTGGCGCACGCCTGTAATCCCAGCACTTGGGAGGCTGAGGCAGGAGGATCGCGAGTTCAAAGCCAGCCTCAGCAATGGCGAGGCACTTAGCAATTCAGTGAGACCCTGTCTCTAGTAAAATACAAAAAAGGGCTGGGGATGCGGCCCAGTGGTTGAGTGCCCCTGAGTTCAATCCCCAGTACCAAAAAAAAAAAAAAAAGGAAGAAAGAAAGAAATCCCGTCCCTGGGAAGACAGCCATGGGACCCCCCGTGCTGACAGGCTCTCCACAAAACCAGCTCTAGCGCCTGGCCAGCGTCCTAACCGTGAGCACCGGGGACGTCCTGTGTCTGTACAGCCTGGGAGGCCACACAGTCCTTTCACATCCTGACGTCATCCCAGCCAAGCAGGCGGGACAGAGCGTCCACCTTTCTTGACAAACGCGAGGAGGTTAAGTGACATGACAGGATCACACGGCCGGCAGAAGGCAGAGCTGAGGTTCAAACCCGAGGTCTTTGGGGCCCGGGGATCTGGGTCTCCACCCACCTTGCTTCTCATTGCTGTGTGTCTCTGGGGTTCAGGCTGAGGGGGGTGTGTCATTTCCCGGGGACTGTGAGGACAAGGGCCGTGTGCCCTGATGGTGTGGGTTCCACTCCTCCATTTCTAAGTTTTGTGATCTTGGGCAAATGCGCACAGCGTAATATCCACCACATTAGCCAATTCAAAGTGAAAGATTCAGTGTCATCGAGCACATTCACAGTGTGGTGCCACTGTCACCGCGGTCTAGTGCTACAATATTTTCATCCCCCAAAAGAAAGCCCTGTGCCCATTAAGCAGTCACTCCCCAGTCCCTCCCTGCCCCGTCCCCCTGGTACACCACCCCCACCCTGTCCCAGCCCTGGTAAGCACCTGTCTGCCTCCTCGGCCAGGTTCCTAACCTCTAAGTCTCGGTTTCCTGGTCTGTAAGATGAGAAGAACGTGGCACTGGCCTGCGTGGCGGGGAGCAAGAGTGGGCATAACTGGGCAGCCCTGGGCACAAGTGGAAGGCAGGGCCATTACAATTTGTAGACCTACTCAGTGGTGGGCTTCTGGAAGGGACCACCTTGACCATGAGGCTGAGATGGAAGGCTGCTTTGCCGGCTGGTGTCCTGGCTTCCAGGAGAAGTCCACAGGGCAGAGCTCTCTGTGACCTGGGCCTTTGATACGGACATGCTGGAAGATTTTGCCACCGCTCAGGCCAGGTGGCCGTGGGGAGTGCAGGGGAGCCAGAGGTCCTGTGGCCAGTGTGATCACAAGTACCCAGGCAAGTTCCTGGGTGGGAATGAAAGAAGGAAATGTGACGTCAGGACCTTCTAAGGACTCAGCTGTGCCCAACCACCCCCTGGACACCTGCTCCAGGCAGGGAGAACCCCTCTGTGCTCCAGGTGCTGCCTGGCTGCAGATGGGGGTCAAGGAGCAGCGGGGACTCCACGTCCCACTCAGTGACCCCAGCTGGTGGGTTGGAGCATGAGGTGGGCACAGTGGCTGGCAACACCCAGTAGAGAGCAGTTTAAGGGGTGCATATCAGGAACCTCCAAACCTTCACACCAACCCTTGCTCTAAATTGCACCTAAACCACACAAAGGAGAATGCTAGGCCCTGCTACATAACTGATTGGGTAATTCAGATTAAATGTATTTGCAATTGTTCTAATACTTTCAATGGGGTGACCTGACCTATATCTTTGTAATATTTAAGAACACAAGCTTTACTAAATAAATGAATGGTATACATACATGAAAAACAAAATAAAAACAACAACAACAAAAAAGGTGGGGGGGGGCATTTAGCATTAACAGTAGCAACAGAACACCTTCCAGCTTTCCTTTGGAAGATTCACTAATTCTAAAGTACACGAATCTGGATTGAGTGAATCCTAAATGTTGCCTCCTGGCACTCTAAACCTTGTCTCCTAAAGTAGCAAGTGTCCTGAAAATAAATAGATGAACGTTCCTTTCTTCCCTAGCCCCTCCCCCCCCCCAAATCTGGATTAGAGACCAGGATTTGGAAAGTTGGACAGCCATGTCTTTACTTCATGGTTGCTGATCTCTGAGGCAAACAAAGTGCTTTTTTTCTCTTCATTCTGCTGTGTCTTTCCAAATTCAGAGAGTTATAAATTCCTAGAAAAAAAAATGAATAGGAAGAGGACAGGAATATACTCTGAGTGCACTGCATTTTGGGAATTGAGATTTTTATGGGCAGGAAAAAAACCACCAGCAGCAATGCATGATGGGAACTTAATGTACCATGTTGATCCAAGTATTAGAAAACCAGGCACTGAGAGTAAAAAATGATGTCACCTAAACACTGTAAACCAGCGTAAGGTGAGAGCCTACTAGACACCAAAAGCTGTGCTCAGATACTTACCCTTCAGTTTTCTAAGAAACATTCCCAATCATAATGTAAACAGCCAGAAAACAGGGCCAAAAGCAGTCCACCTGTGGTGTCTCTCTCCTGATACGCTGAATTTGAAAAGACTTGCTTTGCATTTGAAGGTGAGTACATTGAAAACATCTGTGAAAAATGTACTTCAAAAATAATCAAAGGAGCACAATACCTAGAAGAAGCAGGTGAAGAGTCCACCTCTGAAAATGATCTATTGTAGGATAAAGAAGAGAACTTTCAGAGAGATGGTTGGCATCCTCCACCTTCCACAAAACAACACAGGTCGCATGCAATAGCCTGAGACAAGAGGATGGGAGAAAAAGGATACAATCACACAAAATGAACAGGAAACCCAAAATGCCAATAACACACACACACACACACACACACACAAAAATGCATTCCAGTCAATAAAGCTTGAAGCGGAGGCTGTTGCAAATCAGGTCAGGAAACTCAGAACAAAGACCCTGGATGGCTGACCTGCATACGTATATGTGATGTCAAAGACATCACGGAGAGCTTCCTGGTCAAGCAGGAGTGGAGGACCACTTTGTCTCTGAAAGACTCACACAATTAGAAAGTCTGATAATTCCAAATATTGACCAGGAGGTGAAGAAATAAGAACCCTTATACCTTATTGCTAGGACTGTGGATGATACAGCTATTTTACCAGAAAATGGTGAAAGGTAATATGTACATACTCCATAAAAAAGCATATGGGATAAAATAAGATGTTCTTCTAAAATGAAGGCAAGGATCAAGAGATGAAATCACGACAGTAAATATGACAGCTATGGATGTGCAGAATGAAGAGATAGCATATAATAATCAGGTGTGCCAGAAGGGGGATAAGAATATATACATGGATATAATATCAATACACTACATATGTTGTATTTATTATGTATAATATATACAGTATAAATATGGTATATAATATGCACTAAATCTATTATATAAATGATTGTTATGTGTAATATATACAATTTAAATATATATATATGTATATATATATATATATATATATATATATTTGTGTGTGTGTGTGTGTGTGTGTGAGTTGGAAGACTTCAGTGACTAAATTAAAGGACACCTTTATCAGAGATCAAATAGAGTGCTGCATCCTGATCTATCCTGGCAATTTTTTTAAAAATTCCAAAAGAAAATATCCTTTAAGCATTCAAGCAGAGAAAACTAGTCCACTATGAACAATGATTGAGCTAGCCTCAGATTTCTCTTGAGCATCACTTTGTAGTTTCAAGGGAGGGAAGTAGTAGCCCAAGGATTTTATAGCCAACCAAATTCCGTCATTATCAAGGCAACAGAGGCCCGTCCTCAGCAAGTTTCTAATTCCTTGCCTTCTTCAGAATATCAGAGACCTGAAGCCAGAATAGAGGTGTGTCCAAGACTGTGTACCAAGGGAACAAAAGGCAACAACAACAAAAAAGGAGGCATTAGAGAGTAAGATGGTCAATGAGATGGTACAGGACCAAGCATTTATTACAGCACTATGTGCACATAAAGAATCTATGTGCTGTTTTCAAGAAGTATATTTTTAAGATAATCTTAATAGAATACAGATAGAAGGAGGAGCAAAGCTACGATAGGCAAACACAAGTACAAACTAAAGGTTCACATAGATATATATGTGTGTGCATATATATATATATATATATATATATATTTTATTTTTTTGGTTCTGGGGATTGCACTCAGGGGTACTTAACTACTGAGCCACATCCCCAGCTCTTTTTGTTTTTTATTTTGAGACAGGGTCTCACTAAGTTGCTTAGAGCCTCGCTAAGTTGCTGAGGATGACTTTGAATTTGTGATCCTCCTGCCTCAGCCTCCCAAGTCACTGGGATTACAGGTGTGCACCACTGTGCCCAGCGGGTCATATCTTAATATCAAGCAAGATATAACACAAAACCAAAAGCAATAAAATGACAAAGAGGTTTATTTCCACAATGACAAATATTTCAATCCTCAGTTCACCCAATGAATATCCAGTGAGTACCTGCTATTTGTATTAGGCAAGGATACACATTGATGAAAAGTAAAAATCATGATGAACCTTTACACTCAAAACAACATAAAAGCAAAACATCAAAGCAGACACTGTTTGAAAACACAGGGAAATGGTCAGAGGCAAGAGAGACAAACTTAGTAAACCTCTTAGCTTTTGATAGACCAACTCAGCAAAAATAGGAAGCATATGAAAATATAATTAGAGCTTGATTATATCTACTATGCATAAGTAGTCTAATAAAGGATTCTATAGCTTATGACTAGAGACTGCATCTTTTTTCTTCCCAACACCATGGAACTTTTACAAGAGTTTACTGTATAAAAGCCCAGAAAGAAAATCTCAATAATTTGCCAAAGCAAACACTGTACAGGCCAAATTCTCAAAACAATGCAATAAAAGAATATATATAACAAAAACTATAAATTAAAATTTAAAATACTCTCAGAAATAGATCTCTGGTTAGGGATTAACTGGAGCCCTCATCACAGTCTGTTCAGAAACTAATTTGGTGGCATGAAATAAGGCAGGGAGCCCAGAAGCGTGGGTCTTTAAGTTAGGGTCCTGATGCTAGCAGCCCTGGTGTTGCGGATGCTGGAGGAGGAAGGCCTGGCGATCACACAGGATGCAGTGGATAGCCATCAGGCAGGGAAGAGCACTGATGTTAGAAGTCCTTAGTCCTGAGTTCAAGTCCTGCTTCTACCTCTTATTGGCTATGGTGGATAACTCATTATCGCCCCATCTCTCAGCTCCAGTCTGCTTATTCATAACCAGTGGTGTTGCTCTGCATTGGGGTTTCTCCTGGGCATCAAACTCACCTGGAAAGTTTTAAAATAATACCACTGCTTGGGCTCTAGGTCCAGAAATTCTGACTTAGTTGATCTGGAGTGGGATCAAGTTATCAGATTTTGAAAAAATCTCCTCAAGTGATTCCAAGTGCATCCAGGCTAGAGAATCCCCAAACCAGGTGATTTCTTAGATTCCCCCCAGTTCTGAAGTCCAGGAGTACTAGTAGGCACCTGAGCCTGCCCGTGGGAGAAAGTTTCAGGAGGCTAAAGCCAAAGAAAGAAAGATGCACAGCAATCTAATCAAAGTGTGCATTATCTCAAATGGTGCAGAAAATGTCAGCGCCAGTTAATATTTTGCACCCAACATGATTTAGACCTGGGGCATATATTGTACTCCAAGCCCATGGTAAACACAATGGGCCATTTATTCACTGAACAGTAACCACCGTAATTACCTACAGGGCAAACATATGAGGTTGTTCGAGCAACAATTAATTGTGGACCTGGAACTAATGGGACAATAACAGTGAAGTATCAACCAGAGAGTGATTCAGAAATCACATCAGAAAACTAATATTTTCCAAATTGTATTAGATAAGCATTTTGGGGGATGTGATGGCATGCATAATGTCCCAGGTCCTAAAAAGTGTTGCTCCTGGATTTTTTTTCAGCATGCTCTCCCTGACGTGAGTGAGCAGAGGAAACTTGCAGGGTGGCTTTAATTTTGAGAAAAGAATCATGGGTATGAGGTTGGAGGGGACTGTACAGAGGTGCTCTTTCTGGCACTCTCCACAGGACCTAAATCTCACCTGCAGGCAGACTTGTGGATTTTATTTGGATTATGGGATCCTCTTTGTGAATCTGTTAAAGCCATGAAATCTATTTTTCAGGAAAAAAAAAATGTGTATATTTGTATGCACATATGCACTCACACAAACTTTTTCCTGCAGTTTTTGGAGGGTCCAAAACACTGTGGAGCCCTTCTGTTCTCACTAGGTTGTGGCCTGGCCTTCTCGTCCACACCTCCAGGTACAGGGATGTCACTACTTCTAGTGGCAGGCTTTCCATTTCTGGGTAACTCTGAATGTGGGGGCTCCTCCATGCACCCAGCTGGACAGTTCTCTCTGCAGGTTCTTCCCACTGGTCCTTATTCTACCCAGAATCTTTTCAACAGTCATTCTGTCCTTGACTCTTACCAACTGTGTGTGAGGTGTCCCTGTCTCTGTGGGGATCTTAGAAATTGATTTCTCCAAGTGCTCCCTAGCTTCAGGCAATGGCTGATAGGGCGTTGCATGGTCAGCTGCAACAGATTGGATCTGCAGGGGCTGCAGAGTGGATGCAGGACCTCCAGGGATCGGAGGGAGTGGCTGTCTGTACTCTGATCCAGACCAGGGAAAAGGAGAGATCTCTACAGCTTGCCCTCCTGGAGTCCTGGGAGAAAGTGCTTCTCAGGTGGTAGAAGCAGCAGTGAAGGACCCTTCTCTGGGGCAGAGGGTGCAGGATGTTGTTTCCCTGGATGCTGAAACTAGACTGTGGGATGTATTGAGTCTAGAGCTGCTGCTGAGACAAGCAAGGGTGCAGGAGGAAGCTGGTGATGGTGAAGACTGAGCGTGCTGCAGCCATGCCCTCTCTGGATCAAAGATTTAATGATGCCAAAGAAAGGAGAGAAGGGAGGGAAGGAGAGAGGGAGGGAGGGAGAAAGAACAGATTAGGAGAAACCATGAGCAATTCTTTCATAATCTCAAGGTAGGGAAGGCCTTTCTCAATAGGACACAAAACCTGAAGACATAAGAGAAAAAAAAAATGATAAATTCATCTACTTTAAAAAAAAAAGAAAAAAAAAAAACACTTTAAGCTGGGCATGGTGGTGCACAGCAGCTCAGGAGGCTGAGGCAGGAGGATCATGAGTTCAAAGCCAGCCTCAGCAACTTAGCAAGGTCCTAAGGAACTCAGCAAGACCCTGTCTCTAAATAAAATATTTTAAAAAGCAGGAAGCAGGCTGGGGATGTGGCTCAGTGGTTAAGCGCCCCTAGGTTCAATCCTGGTACAAAAAACCCAAACATTTTTGCATGAAAAAATCACACTATAAGCAACATCAAAAGACAAAGTACAAACTGGACCAAAACAATAAGCAACTTATATCACAAAGGGCTAATTTCTTTAATACAGAAGATCACTTTTCTACAAACAGATAAGGAAGAGGCAAACTGGAAAATGGACAAAGGATGGAACAGTTTCCAGAAGGGAACTAAAAATTGCTGCTAAACACAGGATGGGAGACTCAGCCTCACTCACGATGAGATGAATGCAAATTAGAACGAGGAGGTGCCACTGCTCCACCATCACCTCGAAGAGATCAAAAAGGCCGATAACCACCTTCTGTGGAAGAGGCCCAGGAAAAGGAGAGCAGAGAGCAGAGGAAGTGTCAGGGGACTGGTGACATTTAAGCTGGACAGATCATTAAAATCCAAACTTAACAACTTACTGGCACTTAAATAAGAAATAATAAAGGGAAAGACAGACAGATTTAACTATTGAGTGTAAATTCAAATCCCCACACTCAACAACGCAAAGGCAAACAGAGGTGTTTGCTGCAGCTCTCACAGCCTGACCTGAATCCTGTACGTATAAAAAGTCTTCATTAAATTCAATTAGAAAAGCATTACAAGACCCTCAAAAAATAAAGGACATGAAAAAGAAGTTCCTTAAATAGGACACGCTCCTTGTTAAGGCTCAACGTCACGAGGAACCATGAACACAATGATTCAGGTTTTTAAAGTGATAATTCATTATAAAATTAGATAGAAAAATGTTCTATTCCCTGTTGACAAGAATGTGGTGAAATTGGCCCTCTAATTATACCTGACTAGCAGATATGCAAATTGATAAAATTCTTTGGGGAAATAAGTACAGCCTAAAGGTTTATTTCCTATTTTTTTTTTTTTTTTTTTTTTTTGGTACCAGAGATTTAACACAGGAGTGCTTAACCACTGAGCCACATCCCAGCCCCTTTTTTATATTTTATTTTGAGACAGGGTCTTGCTGAGTTGCTTAGGGCCTTGCTAAGTTGCAAAGCCTGACTTGGACCACACAAGTTCAAGTCAGCCTCCCTGAGCAGCTGAGATTACAGACATGCACCACTGTGCCCGGTTTCATTTCCTCTCTTTTTCTGGGAAATTTTACATCACAGACTCTGTCCTACAGAATAATACTGAAATATAGGGGAAGATGCTATGCACAAAGATGCCCATAGAATAATAGGACAAATTACAAACAATGCCCCCAAATTAGAGACAACTCAGTAAATTGTGATATGTTCATATGCTGGAATATTATGCAGCTATTAAAATGTTTACAGAAATTTGTATCAGGATGGTTAAGTGTTTGTAGAACAATGTTAACTAGGAGAAAAAAAAAAAAAAAACAGTTCCATTGTGTATGTAGAAGGATCTCAAGAAACTTGAAAAAAGTCCAACCACTGTGCATAAAGGTGGGAAGGAAACAGACCCTACATTAATGGTGGTTCTTTGGTAGATCCCTGGTTAATTTTTTTTTCCTTCTTTCTCCTATTTTGCACCTTTTAATCATCTCTTCAATTTGGATGGATTACTCTTAACAATCAAAAGGCTTAAAAAATACCTTGCACCATGCATTTCTGTCCCAACACAGGATTACAGGCCTCACCTACGCTGTTAGGAAAAATACTGAGCTCCTAGTAAAAAGTGTCTTCTCTTTTGTGTGTGTGTGTGTGTTTTTTCCAGCTTTCCTTTGCCGCAACCACACCTGTTCTAGCTGATAAGAAAAAATACCCTTACTTCTTCCGGACGGTGCCCTCAGACAACGCGGTGAACCCCGCCATCCTGAAGCTGCTGAAGCACTACCACTGGAAGCGCGTGGGCACGCTCACGCAGGACGTGCAGAGGTTCTCCGAGGTAGGCCGCGTGTCTGCGCCCCGGGGCCTGCGCTCACCAGGGCTGCGTGACAGGCAACATCCGGCTGCTCTGCTAGATTTCATCAGCACCAGTGAGGCTGCTTGACCTCTGAGAGAACAGAGCTGGTAGCTGAGGAATGTGTGCCTGGGGCCCGTGGGAGCCTGCAGCCCGATGGCTCTAGAGGGGAGTGAGACCTCTCCTGTCACTCTTCCCCTTACTCCTGCAAGTCCCCGTGGGCTCGTCCTGCTTTCTGATGTGACCATCTGAAAGCATATGGGTCACCAGTAGGTTTGCTCCTGTGAGCAGAGTCTGGGGGGAGGAATTGGCTTGGAACCCAGACTCCTAGGTCATCTTGGATTGGGCCTTGTGGTGTTTTCGTTTTCAACAATGGTTTACAAACATGCATAAATACACGGTGCTTTGTTTTATTTCATAAAACAATGCAAAAATGTATATGTAACAGTGCTGTTTTCTCCAATTGCCCTGTCCCACCCTCTCTCCCAGGTCCCCCCATTTTCCATTGTTTGGTGCTAATCTGCCTAGATTATTTTTCAGTATATTTGTTTAAACCTAAATGACTTCATGCCATATATATTTTGCTTTTTTTATTTCCTTGCAACACATCTTAGCGATCGGATTGATCTTGTGTTTAATGGTGCATGGTGTTCAGTGAATAGATGTATAGTAACTTATTGAACTCCACTCCAGGGATGTTTATAGCCTTCTGGTAACACAATCAACACCTTCGTGCACAGGTGTACATGTTGGCAATAGATTTCTAGAAATGGAATTATGGGGCCATTTAAATTTTTAAGAGGGATTGACATCCAACGGATCTGTTCCAGTTTCTAGTGCCATCAATGGCTCTTGAAAATTCCCTGTCCCCACACAATCTTACTAACAGTGGATCATAGCAAATATTTAAGTTATTCCCCTTCGCGTGAGTGCAAAGTGGTCTTTGGTCCTTTTTTCCTCCTCCGTTTGCTTTATATCTTCTCCTTTGTCTTCCCAAATATGTTTTTTTCAGTACCAGAGGTGCTTTACCACTGGGCCACATCTCCAGCCCTTTTTTATATTTTCTTTAGAGACAGGGTCTTGCTGAGTGGCTTAGGGCCTCACTGAGTTGCTGAGGCTGGCTTTAAACTCTGAATCCTCCTGCCTCAGCCTCCAGAGCTGCTGGGATTACAGGCGTGCACCACTACACCTGGCCCCATATGTCCTCTTGATACCTGGAGCCTCCCCCAAACCAACACATCCCAGGTGTGCATGTGTGGCAGCCCAGGGGAAACAAACTTGGCTGGGGGGCATCTCCATGCATGATTCAGGTGTCCAGGCAAAACTCAAAGGGAGAGTGAGGGAGGCCACACACCCTCCTGCCAGCCTAGGAGGGGGACGTTCCAGATGAGCCGGCCGCCAAGGTGGAGCAGAGCAGGGCTGGGAATCCAGCCGAGCACTTCCCTTTCAGAGGCTCTTGCCCGGTCTCCATGCAAAGGAGAGGCCTTTTGATGCTGTCCCCATGAAAGCTGGGAGAAGCTTCCTTCTCTGAGCCCTGGTTTCCTGCCCTGGAAGTCATATGGGCTAGTAACCCTTTGCATGCCTCCCTACAGGGTTTTTGCTAAAATCCAATCTGTAATGAACTTGAAAGAGCTTTATAAACTATAAAGTTCACACACACACACACACACAAACACACACACAAACACACACACACAAAGGATATTTGGGGAGGTGCTTGGAAGGGACACCTGCTTGACCACAACTGTCCCTGGTGATCCAAACAAGACAGGTTTTTCCCAGGCAAGTGTGGCCCTGTCTTCCACCTCTCTGCCTCTCATCCTCTAGGAGGAAGCCCAAAGGAACTTGACCTCCAGTGGGAACAACTCATTGCCAAACACCGAAGAGGCTTTTCTGGCAGACTGCCCTCTGTAGAGCTCAGCGAATGTTCCAAAATGAGAGTGATCATGGTAGCAGGGAAGGGTCGGTCCCCTGGCCCCATTAACACCAGACCCTGCAGGGACTTGGGGGTGCTTCCTTCTTTCTAACAGCATCTTTGGCTGCTAGGGTCTGAAGGGCCCTTAGAGATTACCTGCCCCAATCGCCTCATTGTGTAGAAGAGGAAACTGAACTCATGAGAGGGGAAGGGTTTCAGAGCACCTTGGAGTCATGAAAGATTGTTCACAGGAAGTCAGGACTGAATTCCAGGCTGCTGAAACCTACTGAAGATTTTCCATCACTCTTTGTGTCCATTGATAACTTCTGGGAATCGCATGTAGCCTCGGAGGTTTGAAATTCCCAGCAGGCTTGGTCTGCAGAGGAAACGTGATCAGCCCAGATGTTGGTTGAGTGCTTCACAGAGTCTCAGACGCTCTGATAGCTGGCTTCCCTGTAGGAGGCCATGATAGTCCCCACTTTGCAGATGAGGAAACTGAGGCCTACAGAGGGTGGGTGGCTTTTCACCTCAGGGCACATGCTGGCAAAAAGCCAGCCAGACCAGATGCCTGGCCCTCCAGATGTAGGTCTGTGTGTTCTCCACTACACCATCCTCCCTGGGACCTGGTCTTGACAGGTAGGTACCATGTCTCCATTCCATACAACCCCTCTCCGAGGGGTTTCAGGGCATCTCCAGGGGAGGTCTCTTTTCCCAGGACAGGATGTTGCTCGGTGGTAGTCCTGGCAAGGACCCTTGTTGATTTAAATCCATCAGCCCAGATGACTCCTCTCGGTGCCCAAGGGCTTTGGCATCCCTCTGCCCATGTCTGGGCTGCATTACTGATGTACAGCCTCTGGAAGCTCGCCAGGGCTAACAGCTTTTCATGAGTGCAAAGGAAACTGGATTCCTTTTATGAAACTGGTCGATCAACAGTGTCAAACACTTTTCTTCCGGATGGGTGCGCTGGAGGGAATGTCAAGTGAAAGCAATCCCGAAGTTGGAGGGACAAGGCAGTGGAGAGGGGGACCTTCATCCCATAGAGCTGTGGCATTGGAACTGTGGAAGCCCAGAAGGTCTAAGGGCCTCCCGGCTTGGGGACCAGCTGTGCCTATGAGCCCCCAATGCCTGAGACTTAAGGCTAGTGCATGATAGCTGAGAGGCTGCTCTGCACCTGGATCAGATGAACTGATCTCTGGGCTCCATTTTACCCAGTGCTGGCTGTGTGACCTCAGGTGATGCACTCCACCTTGCTGACACTTGGGTGTATCAGACCTAGACTCTTTGCTTTGGAGGATCACAACTGAACAGAGGTGGCTCTGGAATTAGTAGGTGTTACACTTCCCTCCAGGTTCTCAATGCTGGCTGCCCAGTAGACTCACCAATGGATTTTTGGTTCTGTTTTCTTATTTTAAAATCCAAGACAAAATTTAAATTCCTTTAGTCAGACTTCTTTTCATTTTTTTCCACTTTCAACAACTTTTGAGATGCAATCTACATAACACATAGTTGGTACATTCTTTGTGTATAGTTCAATTATTTTAGATACACTTACATGGTCATGCAATTATCACCACAATCAAGTTCTAGAACACTCCCGTCACTCCAAAAGCTCCCTTGTGCTCATTTGTTGTCAGTTCCACCCCGTAGGCTGCTTTTATAGCTTTGCCTTCTCTAGAAATTTCATGTAAATGAGATTATATAGCATGTGTCTTTGCTATATAACATTGCACAACGTTTTGGGGGTTTATCCATATTGTGGCATGTGTTGGTAGTTTGCTTCTCTCTACTGCTGAGTAATACTCTCCTGTTTGGACAGAGCATCTTTGGGGAACTTTAACATTCCCGATCCCAAGCCACCTCCCAGAGCAGCAGCATGAGCCTGCTCAAGCCCTGGGGTGATGTCAGCCTGCAGCCAGCACTGAGAACTACTGCCCTGAGCCGTTGCTGGCTCCGTCAGGCATTCGGGGTGGGATATGACCCCCTCTTGTGTAGAAATCCTTGAGATTAGAGCAGCCCAGTCTCCTTGGTGGCCTGATGGCTCTCAGCAGATTATGGAGCAGGGTGGAGAAGGCAGGAAGTTCTTGTTCCAGCGCTAGGACTCCACCGGGTGGAAGACAAAGGTGGGGGTACTGATGAGGAGTTCAGGGTGCTGCCGAGAGGGTGGCCCACGAGGTCCAGGGTGAGAAGGGATGAGCAGGCAGGTGGCCTGCAGGCCTCGAGGAAGTGGCGCTCTGGAAGGCTCTGGAAGTCTGTGGGTGTGGGAGCGAGGCTGGAGCGTGGGAGGGTCAGACCCGGAAGAGGGAAGTAGGGACCGATGGCACGTAGGACAGAGAGGCCAGGCCCTGGCTGCGTGCCAGCAGCTAAAGTGGATAAAGTGGAGTGGAGGTGAGGTCCCTGGAGATGGGACCCAGGAATTGAGAGGCCAGAGTGCTGAGCAGAGTCCACAGGGGGCTCGGCCCAGGTTGCAGGCAGGGCCGGGGTGGAGATGGAGGCCTGGGAGGACCAGCAGAGGACAAGAGGGAACTGGGGCCTCTCCCCCCACTCCTGGCCTAGGACTCCTAAACCATCCTCAATCCTGTGACACGACTCACCTGCAAAAGGACTTTAGGCAGCTCACTTGCTCTTCTCTGAGCCTCAGTCTCCCCTCCTGTAAGATGAGGGAGTTGGGCCAACTGACCTCGAATACAAAGGATTTTTGATTCTAGAAAGAGGGGTTAGGGAGGTCTGTCCCTTCACCCTGATCCTGCCATCACAGGGGCATGGTCATGGAAATGACCTGGCCTCTTTGTGCCTCAGTTTTGCTCTGGTTTTTTAAAAAAGACTTTATTTTTTTTATTTTCAGGGCAGTGTCAGGTTCTCAGAGAGGAAGGCAGAGACTTCCTATATATCCCCTGCCCCACATGGTCAGGGCCTCGGCCATTATCCACCGCCCTCCCATGGTGGGGCGTTGATCCGAACTGATGAAATGACCTGGGTGCATCATGATCACCGACAACCACAGATCTCACTTGGGCTCACTATTCATATTGTATATTCTATGAGTTTGGGCAGTGTGCGCTGACATGTATCCATAACTACTGTATCTTACAGTGTTTTTATTGTCCTAAAAATCCTGTCATTTCACTGTTCACCACATCTTTCCCTTTTCCATGTCTTATAGTTGGATCACACAGAAGGCAGCCTCTTAAGATTGACTTCATTTACTTACTTAGCATGCATTTAACTCCTCCATGTCTTTTCCTGGTTTGACACTCACTTCTTTTCTAGCGTGGAATAATATTTCATTGTCTAGATATTTACTTATCCAGTTACTGACCAACGGACATCTTGGTTGCTTCCAAGTTTCAGCCATTATGAATAAAGCTGCATAAGCCTCCTTGGGCAGGTTTTTGTCTAGACTTAAGTTTTCAACTCCTTTGGGTAAATGCCAGGGAGCTCGATCGCTGAATCAAATGCTAAGAGTATGCTTAGTTTGGTCAGAAATTGCCAGACTGTCTTCCAAAGTGGCTGTACCATTTTGCGCTCCCACCAGCAATGAATGAGAGTTCCAGTTGCTCTACCTCCCTGCCAGCATTTGATGCTGTCGGTGTTCTAGGTTTGGCCATTTTAATAGATGTTCAGTGGTCCCCCTGTTTGCTGTTTTAATTTTCTTTCTCTGATGACATAGGATGTGGAATGTCATTTTGTATACTTGTTTTCCATCTTACTTCTTGGCATGTGGGAATGATCCTAGCATCTACCTCTTAGTCTCATGAGGATTAAATGTGTTAGGTCACATAAAGCACTAAGAAAAGAGCCTGGATCATTCAAAGCACCATGCAAGGGATACCTGATATTTTTATCATCATCCAGAATCTGGTTTCTTAGCCAGTGGTTGCCCCCACTCAGGAACCCCCTTTGGTGGCTGGGTTTCTGTGCCTGGCACAAGCACTGTCCCCCTAGCTCTCACCCCTCCAAACAGGCTCCAAGACTCCCTACCTGCTGGCTGATCTTCAGTGATCTCAAGGCTGCTGGTGCTGACCTTTCCTTACCAGGGATCTCCCTCAAGTGGCAGGACCCACCAAGGCCCTTGATCTGCCTAAGACCAAAAGGTTGCCATCTGCAGAGCTTCCTTTTCAAAGCACCTGCCCTTTCAGGCTCTCCAGGGTCCTGTCTGGCCCCTGGGAACCTCCCCCACTTGCGAAGTTGCCATCTGCCCCACCATAGGGGTCTCTGAGCTCCTCCAAAGTCCCTGCTTGCTCTTTTGGAGTAGCAATAGAGACAGCCCTACAGCAGAGGGCAGGGGGACCCCATGATGTGTGGAAGCGGGTGGGGGGTGGGCATCCTTGTTAGATTCCACAGCTCTTTCCTGCCACTCTGACAGGAACCAGCCCCTTCGTGTGGCTCAATAAGACCCTTCATGCCACCCAGCCCCAGTCACCCTGCAAGGACTCCTTCTCTATCACACCTCTGGTCACTTCCTCCTCGCGCCTTTGGTCCGGCCATACCTCCTCACTGGCACCTCTCTTGGTAGGAGCATCTTCCCCACCCAGTCCCGCCTCCTTCCTCAGTGGGATCAGGCATGCCGCTGGGCCTCTGTGCCCACTTCCCCTGGGACCTCAGGGCACAGGCTCTTGGCACCATGAAGTGTAAGACACCACCTGCTCCCTCATCTCTCCTCCGTGGCCAACACTGACCTCTGAGTCCCCCTCACCCTGCATGATGGTCCACGTGCGTTCAACAAGAATTTCAGCAATGGGTTTCTCTGTCCATTAGGTCAGATTCACAGGGCAACTGCAGGTTTTCCCTCTCTGTTGCCCTGAGTCTGCCTGTTCCTGGGATGGTGAGACCAGGATAGGAGATACAGAAAAGTCCCAGCCCTGCCATCCATGCTTGTGCCCGCCAGCCTCTATCCTGATTGCCTCCTGCCCGAGTCACCCACGCCACAGAGAAGGGAGGAGCCGCGAAGCCAGCAAGTCAGGCTCCCCGGGCACTCAGCCTAGGGTGCGCTGTCATTTCTTCACTTGACATCTTTTTTTTTTTTTTTTTTTGGCTGTGACATTGTTTGCTCATGGGGATTCTCCTAGTGGTCTCAGTGACACGTTTCGGGCCTGCCGCTGGAACCAGCGGTGACCAGGGACTTGCCACGTGGCTGCTTCTGGGTGATGTTGATGTGGGGTGTTAGGAAGGCTCGTAGTTTGTGTCTGAGTGAGTGGTCAACGACTCAGCATCTTTAGGATGGCACAGTCCCGTCCACTAGGACAGTGGTTCTCAAAGCGTGGTCCCCACACCAGCAGAATCGGCAGCGTCACCACAGCTCAGCACCAGCCAGACACTCAAGGGGGCCCAGCAGTTTGATCGGAGGCGTGCTGGGGTTTGAGGTCCACTGTACTGGAGGAAGGCGAGACCACTGTGCCCTAAGCCCACTTCATCTGACCACGGGCCAACCATCCCAAGAGGGCTGACTCGCCTCTGCACCTGTCCTTGGCTTCCCCCGGCTGCAGGCTCTGGACTGCCAGTGCATCCACAGATCCTCTGTCACTAGAAGCCAGGAGGGGACTCAGGACAGATCAGATTCTAGTCCTAAGGGTACCAGAGCCCCAGCTTTTACCTGAAGAACTTACTGATGCTTTTAGGTGACTTGGCTGTGGCCCAAACGCACATCCTCCCCTTCTGTGCACCGCGCCCCCATCCCCAGCGCTGGAGGGACCAGGCCTGCGTCAGCCAGCAGGAGCAGCACCAGATCTGTCCCACCCACGCCACGGCGGCTCTTTGCGGCAGCCTCTTTGGCAGGTTTGGGGATGTGGGTCCATCTTTCACCAGAATGTGATATGACTATGTGATGTGATTTTTAAAATTTTTAATGGTGCTATATTTATGTTTTATGTACTAAGAAAGAGTTGATTTATTACCAGCTCATTTACTGTACCTCATGGATATTATTGCTTTGAGTAGAGGCCCCTTTGAAAAGTGAGAGAGGTCCAAGGAAAATAAAGTTAGGGATCACGTGGGTGGTGTAGAGATACGGTGAAAGGCCTCCAAGGGCACGGGAGCAATTGAAGTTTGGGGACCACTGGGAGGAAGAAGGGCCTCTTGGCCACCTGTTCCTTTAACTCATGGGTGGAGAGTGGGGGTGGCAACAGGCTTTTCCTGGAAACTCTGATCTAGAGCAGTAACCAAGGGAGAGGCTTCTCCACCAAGGTCAAGAAGTGGTTCCTCAGGCCTTTCACTCTCTGCTGAGGCCATGGGGCCTCGGACCCACCTGGAGATAGCTGTCACCCATCAGGGCCTCCATTGTCCAGCGTCCTGGCATCTTGGCCGCAGTACGTGCATATCAAGGTTTCTTTGTCCAGGGGTGTCTGCATGGCTCAGCCTGCTAAGGAAAAGGCGGATCTCCAAGCCAGAATCCTCAGGGTGCCTCGGAGCTCCTGCCCATGGAAGGGCAGCACACAGTGCTTCTCTCCCTCCACCTGGGCACAGGGAGGAGGTGCTGGCCCACCTGGTGCAGAGGGGAGCCCGCAGGGCCTCACACACACACACACACACCCCAACCCTTTTCAGAAAGGGGCTGCCTAGTCTCTGCTCAGTGGCAACTTGTCAGGCGACTCTGTCCTTGGCCCAGGCTGCATGGATCCTAGAACACAGGGGTGAGAGAGGGAGCGTGCCTTCTTGAGGACACTGTTTGGGGGAAATGGCCACGTACAGTGACCTCCAAGCTCTCCCAGGAGTCCTTCCCAGCGCCTTCTGCAGCCCTGGGCCAAGGTTCCCAGGACATGACTCCAGCCCTGTGAAGCAGCTCTGCATCAGGACCTTCGGGTTAGGAAAATGTCATTGTCCCACCATCTACTTGTCTACTACCATTGTTTTGAGTACCTACTATGTGCTGGCATTACAGTCAGCCAGCCAGTGTGGTGCCATCTGTTTCGTAGAGGGATGGTTATGTGACTTTGCAGGCAAGAGGTGGTACATGAGCCCAGGTTTGTGCCTGCCCTGGTGGAGAAGAGGCCAGGGGTCTGGGGCTGGTACCCCTTACCCCGACCCAGAAGCAGGGAGGTGGGTGTGGGGGCCGACCCATCCCTCTCCCAAGGCACCACCTGGGAGAGCTATTGCCACAGGATCCTGCATTTGATTTTCCTTCCTTTCCTGGCTCTGAGATCGCAGCACCTGGCACGCCCCTCCACACCTGCTCCTGCAGCGCGTCCCTGCCTCATTTTTGTTGGGCTTCTTGGCTGACAGGCAGCGCATCTTGTAATGTATGGGGTTTCCAGGGCTATTCTAGTACATTCTGGCTGCAAGTTCTCCCCCAGGGCCCATCTGCCAGGCTCGGGAGTGCCAGAACCACGTGAACAAAGCAGTGGCGTGGGGCAGGTGTGCAGAACCTTCCCTGTTCAGGAGCGGAAGAGTCTGTTGGGGCTCCATAGCTCCAGGCACAGGAGAATGAGTGGAGAGGAAACAAAGATGGCGAGGGCTCCTCATGCCTCTACGCTGGGACTTTGCCTGCCAGCAGTAGGGAGCCAGGGAAGTTTTAAACACAGAAGTGAGATGGTAGCAGTCTTGGGTGCAGATTGGGACAAGCAGATCAGAGGCTGGGAAACCAGCCAGCAGGCTACTGCAGTCATTCAAAAGAAAAAGCATAAGACTGTGGTTACTTTCCTGTACAAAAATGTCGAATTCTCTTGTTATTTTTTGCTTTTTTATTTTACAATATTATTATTTTCTAACTGTAATATTGATATGTACTCAGGGCAGAAAACTTGGAACACACAAAGGAGCAAAAACCTAATGTATTAGTCTATTTTCTATTGCTAATGCAAAATACCTGAGGCTGTGTACTTTATTTTAAAAGAAGGTTGATTTAATTCATAGTTCTGCAGGTTTAAAGCCATGGTGCCAGCATGGGCTTGAGTCTGGTGAAGACTCATTGTGTATGGCTTCACAATGATGGGAGTATAAGAGGGAGAGGTCACATGGCAAGTGGACCCTCCTTAGAGTACTAACTAGGCTCCTAGGAGAGCTATATAAACACTGCCTAGGGCAGTGCCTGGAATGACCTAATTACTTCCCACTGGCCCCTCCTCTTAAAGGTCCCAGCATTGCCACATGGGCCTCTAACCCACGACCCTTTGGAAGACAAACCACATCCAAGCCACAGACTTACCCACTGAAAGGTCAGTGTTAGCATCTAGCCTTACTTCATTACAGTTTTTTCAAGGTGCACAAGTGAACATGTATAAACAAATACATTCTCTTACTATAGATGTGGCTAAATTTAGCAATCCAAGGGGAATGTTTTTCCAGACCAGCAAATGTGACTCAGAACGACTACCCAACGCTTGTGGACTCTGGTCCTAGTGACCCCTGGGGATCTGCCCCCTCCTGGGCCATAGCCCTCTCCGATGTGTTTTGGGCTGTATGACCCTCCAGTCTCATCATTTATCCTACAATCCGTTCCCTTCCTGTGTTCCAGTAGTTCTGCAATGATTCTGTCCATTGATGGCCTTCTCAATTGCTTTTTAGAACTGCTAGATACTTTTTTTTTTTCTTCAAAAATTCTTTGTCATTTCAAGGAATTTGGAACGGGACAGGAGGTAGATGCGTAGCGTAATTACCATCTCTATAGAATCTCTGTTCAAAAAAATCCTTCTTGTGCCTCCGCTATCAGGAAAGTGCTTGTTACAGAACGTGGAAGTAGCTGCCAATTGCTGCTGATTATAAACAATGATACAGTAAACTCATACTTGAATTTTTGTTTGAACATCTCTGATTATTTTCTGCGGATAAGTTCCTAGAAATAGCATGTGCACAGTTTTGAACCTTTTGTACATATTGCCAAATTGTCCTCCAGAAAGATCACACCAATTTAGTTTCGTTGCAGTATATGAAAGCCGTCCTTGCCAACATCGTGTATTATTCTTTTCTGATCTTTGGCAATTGCTATTTTAATTTGCATTTCTTTGATTACTATTGAGATTGAATTTCTTTTTGACTAAGACTCTCGTTTCTGTTTCTCCTTTGTAAATTGGCAGTTCGCATTGTTGGCACCTTTTCCTATTGGAGTGTTCTTTTTCTTACTGATTTATAAATATTCTTTACAGAGCAAGGCTATCAGCCCTTTGTCACATTTGTCAAAGATAGTTCCCCATGTTTCATGTGGCATTTAATTTTGTTTTTGTTTTTATTTGAGATATTGAAAAATCTTAGTGCTTGATCCAAATTTATCAACGCCATTTTTTTCACCTTTAATGTTGTGCTAAGCAAGTTCTTTTTATCACAAGAAATTTTGTAAACATTCAGCTGTTTTCTTCTATTGCTTTTATTACTTCATGTTTCAGTTTATC
Source organism: Tamias sibiricus (assembly GCA_025594165.1). NCBI lineage: Eukaryota > Metazoa > Chordata > Mammalia > Rodentia > Sciuridae > Tamias > Tamias sibiricus. The sequence goes on along the minus strand of CM046657.1, from coordinate 186,626,135 downwards.
TGGAATTTCAATATATGATCTTTCTTCTGACTATACAGTCATTCAATTATTTTTTCAGCATTTAATTAATTTTAAATACCTCTGCTAAATTTTATCTCATTATGACTCATTTAAAATTCCTATGCTAAATTTTGTCTTCAGAAAATAACATACTACATTTTATATATGTTTTGGACCATTTCTGTATGATAGAAATATAGTGCAAGTCACATATGAGATTTTAAATTTTCTAGTGGCCACATTTTAAAAAAGAAAAAAAGAAGCAGGTAAAATTAATGTAACAATGCATTAAAAAATTTTTTTTAGTTATAGATAGACACAGTGCCTTTATTTTATTCATTTAATGTTATGTGGTGCTGAGGATTGAACCCGGTGCCTCATACATGCCAGGCAAGTGCTCTGCCCCTGAGCCACAACCCAGCCCACAATGCATTTTATTTAATGTAACATGTCAAAAACACTATCCTTTTAACACCTGACAGTAACACTCCAAGTGTGGTCAGCAGCTACCAGGTTGGACAGTGCAGATTTAGACTGTTTCTTAGTTGTCACATTTTGTTCCATTGATCAATTGTCTATTCTAGAATTGAAATCCCAGTGTTTTAAATACTGTTCTAAGATATTATATAATGATATAATATATAATATGTAATCCTCCCTTCTTTTCTCAGGATCATCTTTGTTTTCACCAATTTAATTGTTATAAGTTTCCAAAATTTCTCTTGGTGTTTTTATTTGAATTCCAGTAACTCTATAATTACTTGGGGGCAAATGTGACGTCTTTATTCCCCTGAGTCTGCTCCTGCATGGACACAGCACATTTCTCCATCCAAAGTTTCTTGCTGGGTCTTCAGCAAAGTTGCATCATTTCTTTATGTAGTTTCTTTCCATTAGCTGTTAAGTTTATTTTCAGGTATTGCTTTGGGGAATGGGATCTATTTTCCATGACGTTTTTAAAGTAGTTATTGCTGGAGTGTAGGGAAGCTATCGATCTGTGTATATACTTCTTACGACCGGCCATATTGAACTCATTACTTCTGGTCGTTTTTCTTCTCTTAATCCCCTTGGGTTTTCTAGGTAGACAACAGGAGTACATTTGCTTTCTGTTTTCTAGCATTACAGCATCTTTATCTTCATCATTTTTTCATTGAGGCATAGTGGTTAGGGCAGGATGGCTGACTGCCTGGGTTCTAATTCCAATTCAGTTACTTGTCAGCTGGGTGACCTTGGGAAAGTCATTGAACTTTTCTGTGTCCCTTAAATGGTGGGGGCATACTCTTATGACCTTAGGTGTCATGAACATTAACATAGTTAATGCATATAAAGCTTAGAGCTTAGAACAACTCCCAAAGGAGCATCCAATGCATATTTATTATTATTGTTGTTCTTACAATTGTTTCATTTACTAGACATTCTAGAGTTATATTTAAAAATGATGATAATACTGGGCATTCTAGTCTTATTCTTGATTTTAGTAAGAATGCTGTTAGTGAGATTTGATGTTAAGGAATATTCTATTTGATTGACTCAATGTGTGTACCAGATAGGCATGCTACAGAATCAGTGCCCATTTAGAATCTCTATTGGTAACTGTACATATATATTTTTTTTATCTATTAGTGTGACAAATGATAGTCCTCAGTTTTCTTACATTCCCCTACCATGCATTCATTTGTTTAACATATTTATCAATGAGAAGCATCTGCAGGTCATGGGCTAGGTACTGCAGACCCCTGAGCGAATGAAAGCAAGCCCCTGCCCCTCGGGGGGCTTCCATTCTGGTGCCAGGGGACAGGGTGGTAAAAACAATGGACAGATAAATGGACAGTATGTCAGGTGATAAGGGCTAAGGAGAAACATAAAGTTGGGCCGGGGGGTGGGATCTGTGATGCAGAGTGAGGCAAGGTCTTGGAGAGAAGCTGACACTGGAGCAGACGCCTGGAGCAAAGTGAGGGGCAGTCACAGGCTATCTGGGGAAGAGGGCTCCGGTGTGCAAAGGTGCTGCTGTGGGAGGGATTTGGGGTCCTGGAGCAACATCTGAGAGGTCCTTATGTCTGGGACAGTGCATGGAGGGGACAGTAGAATGGTCGATTGGGGTGGGGTGGGGAACAGATTGTGGCCCTTCTAGGACATTTGTGAGGACTTCAGCTTATACTTTGAGTCATCTGAGAAGCTACTAGAAAGTGCCTTGGTTTTTGTTTTTATTGAAAAAAAAATTCACATAACAGAAAATCTACCATCTTAACATTGTAAAGTGTACAGTTAAAGGATATTTCATATGATTATGACTATGTACAACCATTACTCTATCTAATTCCAGAATATTCTCAAACCCCAAAAGAAATTCCATGTCCATTAACATTCACCCATTTCCCCCTTACCCCAGCCCCTGAGAACCACTGATCTACTTTTTGTCTCTACAGACTTGCCTATAATAGATATTCCATGTAAAGGGAATCATAAAATTCGTGGCCTTTTGTATCTAACTTATTTCACTAAGCATAGCATCAATGTTCCTTTTGCTGTAGCATATATCCACACGTCACTTCTTTTTCTGGCTCAATAATAGTCCAGTCACAACACATCTTGTTTATCCCTTCATCCACTGATGGACATTTTGGTTGCTTTTACTTTGATTATTATGAGTAATGCTGCCGTGACATTTGTGTGGACACATTTTTGTGTGGACTTAGGTTTTCAATTCTCTTAGATAGCCAAGGAGTAGACCTGCCAGGTAACTCTATATTTAACGTGTGGGGAAACTGTCAAGCCATTTTCTGGTTTGCACCAACGGCTGCACCATTTTGACATCCCCACCAGCAATGTACAAGGGTTCCAAGTTATTCACATCCTTGTCAACACTTGTTATTTTCCATGAAAAAAAAAAAATAAAACAAAAACAAAACAAAACCCTATAGCCACCCTCGTGGGTGTGAATTGGTGTCTCTTTTCGATGTGCATTTCCCTAAAGAATATCATTGTTCAGCATCTTTTCATGCTTATGGGCCATTTGTATACCTTCTTTGGAGACGTGCCTGTTTGAATTTTTGGCCAACTTTTAATCGGGTTGTATTTCTGTTACCAAATTGTAAGAATTTTTTAATATATCCTGGATATTAGATCCATACCAGATATAGTTGCTTCTTAACTTAGGGTGGGGTTATGTGCTGATAGACCCATGGTAAATTGAAAATATAGCAAGTTGAAAATGCACTTAATATACCTAACCTAATGAACAGCTTAACTAGCCTAACTAAATGTGCCCTGAACATTCACATTAGTCTACAGTTGAATGGCAACAAATATCTAACACAAAGCATATTTTATGTTGAAGTGTTGAGCACCTCATGTAATTTAGTGAAGACCTGTATCCAAAAACACTAGCAGCACAGTGTACAGTAGAGGATTGGGCTGTCACCTCGTAACTGACTGGAAGCTGTGGCTTGCTATGATATTGCAGGAGACAGTATCACACTGCATATCACTAGCCCTGGGGTGGGGGTGGGGGATCAAAATTCAACGTTTGGTTTCTACTGAATGTGTTTTATATTTGCACCTTTGGAAAGTTAAAAAAAACAAAAAAATCCCAAGTCAAACCATTATCAGTTGGGGACTCCCTGTACCTGGTTTGCAAATATTTTCTCCCACTCTGCGGATTGTCTTTTCACTTTCTTAATGGTGTCTTTTGCACGAAAGGTTTTAGTTTTGATGAAACCAAATTTGTATATGTTTCTTTTGTTGCTTTTGCTTCAGACCTCATATTTAAGGACCATTGTCTAATGCAAGGTCGTGATGAATAACACAGATTTTTTTTCTTCTAAGAGTTTTACAGTTTGAGGTCTTACATTGGGTCTTTGGTTTTGTGAGTTGATTTTTAATCCCATGTGAAGCAAGGTTTATGAGTACCAGCCAGGTGCCCTTTCCAACCCAGAGCTGGGGAGCCTGCCTTCCGCGGTCCTTGCTCCTGCTCCCCTGGTGGCTCTGCTGACGGTAGTCAGCCTGGTTACTGCCTCGGATCCAGGTCCCTGGGCAACTTCCTGGCATCCTCCGGTCCATCTCCTGTGGATCCAGAACCTCTGTTAGCTTTTCCTCCTCAGATAGCCACATCCCTAAGGGTCAGAAAGAAGTTTCTCTTAGAAGCCTGCCCCTGAGTTTTCCCATTTGTTACATAACAGAGCAGCCTGCCACCCTCCTTAGTAAAGCAAACACCTTGATTGCTGAAGGGAGTGGGGGCGGGGGTCTGTCCTCCCTTTAAAGATTGCCACCTCCTGGGGATGGCAAACCTTTCAGTGTTTTATTTTCCTAAGGAACATACAACAAAAATTAAAAAATAATATAATAAATCAACACACACACACACACACACACACACACACACACGTAAGTCTTCAGTGAAGCATCCCTTTATCTTTTATTTATTTATTTATTTATTTTTTGGTACCAGGGATTGAACCCAGGATGCTTACCCACTGAGCCATATTCTCAGTTCTTTTTTTTTATTTTGTTTTTGTTTTAGTTAGTTTGTTGTTGTTGTTGTTGTTGTTACCAGGGGCACTCAACCACATAACCACATCCCCAGCCCTTTTTTGTATTTTATGTGGACACAGGGTCTCATTGAGTTGCTTAGCACCTCCCCGTTGCTGAGGCTGGCTTTGAACTCACAATCCTCCTTTCTCAGCCTCCCAAACTGCTGGGATTATAAACGTGCGTCACCACACCCAGCCTCAGTCCTTTTTATTTTTATTTGCATAGGGCCTCACTTAGTTGTTGAGGCTGGCTTCAAACTTGAGATCCTCCTGCCTCAGTCTCCCAAGTCACTGGGATTACAGGTGTGGGCTATTGTACCCAGACCATTATCTTATTTTTTAACCAAAAGATCAAATCTTATATTCTTATTGGCTCTACTCCTATTATCTACTTTCTAACTTATTTGGTTCTGCTTTTCACTTCATTAATACTTTCCTTCTTTATCTTGCCATTTTTTTCTCTTTATTTGCTTACTTTTTAAATTCTTTTTTTTTTTTTTTTTGGTTGCTACTAAATGTATCTAAGCAGATAAGTTTGTCTTTGATCACAACTTTAGACAAATCCTGTATAATAACTATTTTGTAATTGCACTTTAAGTTTAAAATACTAGCCTCTGCTCCTTTAAGTACCAGCTTAAAAATGCAATTGTATCTGTTGTAAGCTATAGACATTAGCACACTTATTTAATCCCCAGCTCTCATAATTTTATGTTGTTTTTGTTTGATTTTATTCCTTACATTGTGGATATTCTTTATTGTTTTTATTTACGATATTGATTTTACTTTGAAACTGTACTGTAGTTATTATGATTTTTAACATTTGAATCCATATTTACATGGCCTCGGTTTCTATTGACATATTTTTCATGAGTTGTGTCTTTCGATTTATTTCTCTATGGCATGAGTACATCTTTGAGTAATGTTTTTCAGGAAAGTCAAATGAGTTTTATATCTGTAATGCCCTTGCATAAATCATAGCTTCCCTCTGTTGCTTCTCCTATGAGTGACAATTTATCTAAGTATAGATTTCTGTGATCATGACATTCTTCCTCAAACCTCTTTAGACATTACATCAATGTTGTAATGAAGTCTGATGCAATCTGATTTGGTTCCTTTTTAGATAATCTCCCCATGACCACCATCCTGGATGGTGTAGAATTCTTCACCTTTGAAATTAAGAAAAAATAGCACACATCTGATGTTTGTCTGTCTTGTCTAAAATGTAATTACCAATTTTATTTGAAGAATCTGCTCTTTCTCCAGATTGGGAAAGGTTTTCTTCTATTATATCTTTAACTATTACTCTTTTGTTCTGCATTTTTTTTATAGAAATGTTAAGTCATGATTGAGTCTCTGTAATGTATCCTCCATGTTATTATTTTCTCTCTGGAATTTTTATCTTAGTCCTTTTTCTCTACATCTGAGAGAACATCTCAAGGTCTTCCTCTACAACACCCATCAGTGTTCTACAATTAAATTCTGCTCTTCACTGCTTCCAATGCTTTTTTGAGATTCTACATTCAATAACAGAATTCACTTCCTATCTTTATTATCTTAATTCTACCAGGTTTCTTTTAATTCTAGTCTCTTTTGTTGCATATTCTTATATTTTAGAGTCCAGATTTTCTTTAATGTCCTTGAAATATAAAACAGACACTACAATTTATTCTCACATGCCGAAGCAAATCCTTTTGGAGACTACATTCTGCCTCTGCCTGCATTCCTTGTCTGTTTCCTTGATGTTTTGGAATTTTCACAGGTTCCACGTGCATTGTAGGCATTCTTGACCAGGTATTTTCTTACAGCATGAGTGACTTCTCCCTGGGTCCCCTCACTGTTTTATCTGAACACTGTTGGATTCTTGACCTTGGATATTCAACCCTAAGACTAGAGGATTGGGAAGCCCTCTAGTGCTATGGCATGAACAGCTACGCCAGGTGTCCAGGGGTGCTCCTGGCCTCATCCCTCCATGTCCTGCCTGCACTGTGTGGGTGACATCCAGGGATAGGTTGGGAAACTGGACTTGGGTAGCCTTGGCTTGTTCTAATGTCCCAGCCTCTCCTGAAGACAGGTGGACTGCACAGCGAGACGCGGCTCTGATGGTAGGTTCTGCATGAGGCCCAGCCTCCCCTCCAGGGCTCCTTGCCCATCAGAGGCTGCGAGGCTGCCCGCCCCCCCGCACATCCGCCCTCCCCGCCGCACCATGCTACTTTCTCGGGAAGGGGAGCTGTGAGTCAGCCTTCAATCTGGCTCCTTTGGCACTGCACCTAGCAGAAATTCCTCAAAGTAGCTGGCATATTGATGGCACTCTTTCCTATTTTCCACTGCTGAAGCAGATCCCCCTATTTTTATACTCCCTTCGTCCTTTCTGTCACTTTCAGAAGGAGGTAGCTTAGGTGGGAGTTGGACATCTGTGCTCAGCTTCACCATCTTTCCCCAAAGTTTCATAGTTAACAGAGTTCCCCATAGTTTGGACTTTGGTATACAGAGACATGAGAGTTCCTGAGCGTTTCCTGTCGTGTGGCCTTCCTTTTAAATCCTCATATACATACACTGGCCCTCCTTGTGTCTAAAACTACTTCATAGTTTTTCCTGGGCACATTTCCTCTCCCTCTCAGATTTCAGTTTCACATCCTCTCCATCAGATGGGTAATTCTCCCGCCAAGCATGGTGTTGCCAGTCTCAGGGCAGTGAGTGCTGTCCCTTGCCAGGGACACCTCGTCTGGCATCCTGAGCCCCATCCTGGCCTTCAGGGGTGTTGGTGGAGCTTCCCTGCATTCCCCCCTGAGCTGCCAAAGGTCTGACCTACAGGTGGAAACGGCAGCTGCGGCTCCCCTGCCTCCCAGTCCCCACCCAGCCCCTTCGGAAGCCTCGCGGCTCGCCGGAGAGCCATTCTGGATTCCTCCTGGCATGCCCAAGCCCTCCTGGGTGAGTCAGCAGCCGTGGGCAGCAGGCAGTGGGGTGCAGAGGCTCCCCATCTCTGCTTGGCTGCCCGCCCCAGGAAGACAGCACATCACACAATTTGCCATATCAAGCCTGTGAACAGCTGCCTCCTGCCCTCCGCGGGGAGTCACCGAGCTCCACACATCTGCTCCTTCCGGGAATGGTGGAAAGATCCCTCCCTCCACGGGCGCCTGTGGATCCCCCCGGGGTTGCATGGGGTGCAGAGTGGCGCTCTCCTGCAGGATGTCCACAGGCAGCCTCCGTGAGATGACCCTCCTGGTGGCACCCGCCTCACTTCTCTCCCTATCCCTGCGTCCTTGCTGGTTTCTCCACCTCCCCTTGACTGCAGTGTCTGATGATGACCACTGCCACTTACTGAATAGTAGCCAGAGTCGACACACAGCGCCCTTAGCTTGTTTCACCCTTCCCAACAACCCAAGGGGAAGTTCTAGTTATGCTCCTTCCACAGATGAGAAAGGGGCTCCGAGAGCTTCCCTGCTCACCCATGGTGGCCCAGCCAGTGGGGGTAGGCCACTGGCTCAGTCCTCTTGCTTCTCTCCCATAGCCTTCCTAGAGGGGAAAGAGGGGAAAATAGAACCACAGGTTCTTTATCATGAGTCTAGATCAGGATCCACAAAGATGGCCCAGGGCCAAATCCAGCCCCCTGGTTTTGTAAATAAAGTTTTATTGGAAGAGAGCAGCACCCATTCATTTGTACATTGTGACAGCTTTTGCAATGCAGTGGCAGAGCAGAGTAGTTGGGACAGAATCTGAAAAGCCAGAAAAGACTAAAAATATTTAATGTCTGGTCCTTCACATAAAAAGCCAGCTGATCCCTGGCTTACAGCACAAGCAATACAAATAAATAGACCTGAAATTAAATCCTGGGCTCACTGCTGTCCTAGCTGTGTGACCCTGGGCAACTGACTCAACTTCTCTGACTCTCATTTTACTTACCCATAACTGATCATGATTGATCAATTATTAATCAATAATTGTACCAATGGCTGAAAGGAGTGATCTCCCATGCACAAGGGGCTCACTACATGAAGGGCACTTGGTAAATCAGAGTCCTCATTGCTGCTCTGACCTTTCCCACCTAACAGAGATGTTTAGTCTTCTCCACCTTTTCTTTCCGACTTTCTTTCTGGAGTGTTCTGGCATTTCTGCCTAAGAATCCTTCTTCTCAGACACCTGCAGCAGATATGAGGTCCAGATGCTCCTCAAGCCTGCATGCCAGGCATCAGGCATGAGCTGACACACACACCAGGCAGACGAGTGGGTGTCCTGTGGTCTCATCCATTTGTTCAGCTGGTTTAGGTTGAGCCAGGCCACGGGGCTGCTCCTGTGCCGCTCACAGCCCAGGGGCAGACGGGTAGGTTAACAAGCTGTGATGATAACTATAATGTCGATGCTTCCCAGTTTTGGTCCCCTATGGAAAATTCCACTTGGACTTTGCAGAGTAAGTGCGGGCTCTCCAGAGCCTCTGGGTACTGCTCCTAGCAAAAGATGTTATAAAAACTGCTCAGCTCAGCACAGCTCCCAACCCTGCTCCCAGGCTGGCCGTCTGTTCAGCACTTTGGGGCAGCATCCACCCAGGACGCTGTGTGCTCACCTGGCTGCCGGCTCCCTCCCAGCCACACTCAGCACCTCTACAGGATGAGCTGGTTCTGGGCTCCAGGCCAGGAAGAGCAGACTGTCTTTCCTGACCTTGGAGAAGCCACCCAGAGCTTAGCTCTCAAGGTGGTCCATGAACGGCATGGGTCCGGGGAGACGGCATGCTATGTGCTGCCCTCATGGATCCTCGGGGCTGCAGATGGCCTGAAGAACTTTCCAGTTTCTCCAAAAGGCCAAGAAAGCTTGGGCCTGAGAGTGAGCGAGGGAGGAGCTGCGAATGATGGTGTGCAGGGGCCAGGACAGTTCACTGAAGAATCCAGAAGGACTGCATGAAGGAGGGGCCATTTGTGATGGGGCTAACAGGGTGAGCAGGATGTGGACAGAGGAGAGCAGAGTGCAGGTGTTATTGGTGGTAAAAATGAACTAGAAGATATATGGTAAAATGCTAGGTGTAAAAATCAGGATATACTTTGATAACTTCTACTTCAAAAACTTATCTGCTGCATTAATTAAGGCCTCAGCAGGAAACAGATGGCATACCAGAGAATTAGAGTGAAGAAAGTTTACTTTAAGGGAAGTATTTTGGGCAGGGCCAAGGGAAGTAGCCAAGGCTCAAGCAGCCCCAGGGGCTAGCAACAGGGTGGGAGTCAGGACCATCTGCGTGCCCTGGGCAGGAAGGAGAGAGGCGCAGGGTTGCTGGAGGTGGGATGCTGGATGGGCTTTACCCAAGCCAGGGTGGAGCCAACGGACGAAGTACCCTGAACTCTTTCTCTTCCAGCCCTCAAACTCCTGCTGGGGCCTCCCACTGATCCTTGGACCCCCACCTGACTCCCATTGGCCCTCTCTACTGGGGCCTCCCTTTGATCTTTGGACCCCTCTTGAGCTCCCCTTAACCCTCAGACTCCTGCTGAGGCCTCCCATTGGTGCTTGGACCCTAGCTGGGCTCCCATTGGCCCTCCGGTGCCTTCTGGGACCTCCAGTTGGCTCAACCTAACTAGGAGTCAGAGGACAAGCCAGCTCAAGGGAGGCTATCCAGAAGTCAAATTCCAGAAATAGGCCAGGACTGAAAGGCGTGGCTGAGGGCAAAGGGAGAATAACCAGAGAGCGCCTACACCCGCGAGTTAGCGTACTGGGCTGTAGGCACTTTTTTGCTCTCCTCCTTCCTCAAACTGTTAATTCCGTTTAGAAATTACTTCTATAAGCTTAACGGCTTTGAGTCAAAAGCAGTGGAACTGACCTGAGTCACTGGAGGGTCCTGCCAAAGAGCCGAGTTTCTCCAGGCTGTCCATGGGCTCCCTGCAGTGGGGGTGTCATCCCAGGATTGGGGGGCCAGATACTGGTTCAGGCCAATCTGACACAGACATGGGGAGGGGCGCCTGTCCTAGGGCCGCTTCCCTGGGAAAGCGACTCAGGCCCGCACACAGGGGATTTTCTCAAGAGACCACCCAGGAGGCAACCGGGAAAGCAGGACTGGGCGGAGGAGAAGCGGATACACCCGGAAGTCGCCACAGAGCCCTCAGCCATGCCATGGGGAGCTCTGGAGCTTGGGGACGGCTTCAGAGGTGTCTCCCATCTAGGCAAGAAGGCTGGGCCAGTGGTTGGCTGTCGGCTGCTGTGGGGCAAGGACTTGACCCTCCAGGAGGCTGCTCCCTTTCCCTCAAGGGCAAATCCTGGCATCTGGGGGAATGAGTATCTTCATCCCACAGAAGGTTCTGGCAGCATGCCGTGGTATCCATTACAGGTGCCAGGGGAAGGAGGGAGTTTAGCTGAAGGGGCAGTCAGACTGGGGCACCCTAAAAGGGTGTTGCTGGACCAGTGGGGTCCCAAATCTGGTTATGCCACAGACTATAGGGCACTTCATGAAACACAGGTTGCCACCTCCCTTCCCCAGCCCCTGTACCAAGGTCAGAATCTCTCAGTTGCAGCCCAGGAATCTATATTTCTACAGAGCTCCAGGGAGAGGCAGATGCCCAGCAGGTTTGGGGGGTCACTGCTCTTCAACTCTGAGCCCAAGGAAGGCTGCTGTCAGGAAGATCTCTGGGTCTGTATATCAAGCAGGCTGGGTCCTGAACACAGAGGGCTTCTGTGGCTCTTGTCTCACAGGATTTTGGAAAGGGTCCTGGAGGGCAGCTCTCTCTCTCTCTCTCTCTCTCTCTCTCTCTCTCTCTCTCTCTCTGTTCTGGTGCCACTGTTAAAGAAATGGCTTTGGGCAGCCGTAGTCTGAGAAGGAAAATGGGTGTGAGTCCCAGTTCTGCCCTTCACAGTTGTGAGATTTGGGTCCCCATCCCTCCTGGGACTTCAGTTTCCCCCATTGTCCAATGGGGGCAGGTGGGTTGGTGAGTAGCACTTTGGCTCTGATGGTCTGAGCTCAGCACCTCTCAGACATGTGGGCCTGAGTGTCAGCACTGACTCTGCCTGCTGAACATGGGGCTCCCTTTGCAGTGATCTTGAGGCTGGAGATGAAGGCCAAGTACATCTTGGGCACTGCCTGTCTCCTCTTTGTTGTGCCTGTCTGATTCGGACGTCCTTGCCCCTGGATATGCCTAGCTCTGCCTTCCTCTCTCTCTCCCAAATGTCCTGATTGCTTTTTGCCACATTTGTGTCTAGCAAGGATGCACAGACAGTCCCCAGAGAGTCCCAACTCTCCAGGGCCTCCCAGGTGATCAGGGGACACTCAAGTGAAGGAGCACTTACCTGCTCCTGTGTCCTCTCACTGCAGGAGTCGCCCCCTTGCCCAAGGGGTCAGGCCAGTGCTGCCACCAAACCCTTCTCTCTTCTTCCTCCACCCCTCTCTCCCAGATGTGGGAGTTACAGAGACATGAGGTGGAATCCTTGCCTCTGGCTCACTGATTACAAATCCTTGGGGAAGTTACCGCGTCTTGAGTCTTCCAGGTCCCTCCTCTGTAAAATGGAGGCAATAGTGAGATCTGCTTTATAAAACTGGCAAAAGGGCAAAATTTACCCATGGTGTCCCCTCCAGCCTGCTTCCTCCCTGAGCCCTTGGAGAAAGAGATGGCGAGATGGAAGAGGGGTGGGGAAGGAGAAGTGGGCTCCGGGCAGTTGGCACCTGTGACTTTTGTGCAGGAGTGTGTCCCTTCACTTCCTCCCCACCCTCCACAGAAAATCCAGAGCCCAGAGGGAGAAGCCTGTGGAGGCCGGGAGAGGTCTTCGAATGCTTGGGGCTTCAGGCCTCAGGGTTGAACACCAGCTGAGGCTGAGGAACCTGGTTTGGAACATAGAACTGGAAAGAAACCCTCACGTGAATGTGCCGCGATTCCCCAGGGTCTCAGAGTCCTTTGTGCTCCCCCGTGAAGCGAGAGGACACACTTGTTCCAACTGCTGATCCGGTACGGAGCCACCTGCTGGGGTGGGCTGCGCGCCCCCAGGGCTGCCTCAACACCCATGCCCTCACAGCTTTGAGAATTCGAGACTTTCCTCAGGGATGCGGCAGTCTCCCCTGCCCCTCTGTCTGATGCCTGAATTCCTCTACAGCTCCCCCACCTTGGCTTGTACCCTGCTGAGGAGAGGCTCACCCCCAGCTGGGGAGGGGCCCTCCCATCCTCCACGGAGCCTCTGCTTAGAAAGTTCTGCCTCTGAGGGACCTCCAAGTTCTCCTGTTGGCTACTCCCATCCATCCTGGCGCTTGGCCTGAGGCCCTGTGCCCGGGCCTCCATGACAGGTCCTCAAGGATGTGCAGGCAGGTGTCTCACAGGCCTGGACCTCCCCACCTGGCCCCCTGCCATCCCCTCGGCCATTGCTGAGGTTGGAGGAGCAGGCATGGGGCTCCAAGAGCTGAGTCTGCTAAGGACTTCTGCTTCCCTCAGATGTCTGGGAGGGACACCTGCCGCTTCTGCTTCAGCATCGGGGCCTCTCTCCGAGGACCACTGCCTACACAGGTTGCACCCACCATCCCAGCGGAGCACCTCCCTGTTTCAGCAAGATCCTATCTTTTTGTAAGTGTAGGTTTGGCCCCACAAATCTGCCACAATTAAAGCAACAGGACTTTGTCACCAGGAAGGCAGGAGAGCTAATATCATTCCCTGGATGGCTGGTCTAGCAACAAGGCCTGGGACAGGGAGCAAGGGAAGACTGCTGAGTGGCCCAAGGGGCAGTTTTGTGCATTGTCCAAGAAGGGGGCTTGTGCTGGGCTCCTGGAGAAAGAGGGGTGTCCAGATGGAAGGCATGGGAATCCTGGGTCATTCTCTGCTTTGCCAGGGAGAGTGGCCTTGAGCCCAGGACTGGCCTTCAGTGGAGGGGTCTGCTAGCTGGGGAAGGAGGGAAGGCTTCCTGCAGGAGGTGGCTTTGAGGCTGTGTGAGATCCCCAGCCTTGTGTGTGCTTGTGTGTGCTTCCTCATGGTTTTTGTCTTAGGTGTATTCATGTAAGACATTGCATTACACCCACGTGGTTTTTTGTTTGTTTGTTTGTTTTGGTCTTACAGTGTTAGTCAAAAGTTCAAAATCTCTGGGTTAAAACCAACGTCTGGTTCCTTCTGGAGGTTGCAGGGGAGAATCTTGCTCTTCCAGCTCCTGCAGGCTACCCACAGTTCCAGGCTGCAGGCCCCCTCCTCCACCTGCACAGCTGTGGCAGGACATCTCCAGACCATCAGGCAGATGTGATGCCTATTTCTGTCTCACCTCAGTGTCTTGACTCCCTGGCCTCCCTGTCCCTTGTGAAGACCCTCAGGGTTGCATTGGGTCTTCTGGATAATCCAAGGTGCTTTCCCCACCCCAGGATCCTTAACTTGAACCCATCTGCAAGACCCTTTCCCAGGTACAGTGACCCAGTCCAGGGCCTGGGAGTGAGTGAGTAGGAGGGGTCACTCTGTCTACCACACTGGTGAGTCTGGAATTTCTAGTACTGTGCAAGCCTGGCCAGTGGGAGAGGAAGCCGAAAACCAAAGCAGCTCCAGCCGCCTCCAGTCACCATCTGGGGCCTGCAGTTGGATCCAGGCTGCCCCCCACCACAGTATGGGGTTCTGGGAGGTGGTCCCCAAGGAGCAAATCGGAGGCCAGGGCAGAGGAGATGGTGGCCCCTGGGCTTTCTGCCCTCCCGATAAAGAGCTGCCATAGAGAGAGTGGGGGGACTGGCATCTTGGGGGACATGGGGGCCTGTCACTGCCAGTTGGGGTCCCTGCTCCCATATGCCCTCTGGGACCGCTGGACACCCACAGCAAGCAGGAAGCTGTCCTGAGGGCTCAGTGTTGAACGGCGAGGCAGGGCTCAGGCCACAGGGCCATCTCCCTCCGCCACAGGGAGGGAGGCAGAATCCCAGGGAGCTCCAGTTGCTCCCAGCCCCTGTGTGTCCCCACAAGGGTGCCCACAGAGGATGACGGCACTCTGCAGCTCTCCCCCTTCCCTGGGGCCTTGATGGACGTCCAGCTGGTACAGTCACTATGCCCCAGGCTGTCTTCAGGGTGCAGCCAGCAGCCAGCCCTGGGAAGCTGCCTCGTGTCCCTGCAAGCTGGACTCAAATCCTCATGAGCTCTCCAGGCCCAGGACACCGCCTCCTACATCTGAGGGTGGACAGGCACAGCGCAGCCCGGCTTGTGCTCCTTCCTGCTCATCCATCACGCGTAGTCTGGAGAGCTTCCTAGATTCGAGGCACCACGTGGGGTCCTGCAAGCCAAACAGCAGAGCCCCTGAGTCCTGGAGCTCGCGTGCTGGTGCGGGCGGGCGGGGATGTGCCACCACTGTCCCAGTGCCACAGCCAGCTCTGTGTCCGGGGCTGGACTCCTGACCCCAGCGGGGGAGGCCCCCAGAGGACAGTGGCCTCACCCCTGGCTGCCACCTCCAGGACACTGCAGCTCAGGGTCCTCCGTTTACTTCCTTGCTCTTGGTAACTGGGGAAGCAAGAAAAGCCATGCTTCTTCAGGACAGACAAGTGGTGACATCAAGCAGAGGGAAACTGGGCCTCCCTTTAGGGTTCCTCAATGTGGATGTGAGGGTCTACATGAGACAGGAAGCCAGGGCTTCTCCATGAGAGAGTGGCTGGGATCGGGGAGCAGCCGGGGCTCGGGAGGCCTCAGGAGTGCGAGTTTCCTGTGTAAACAAATCACCACAAACTGGGTAGCTTCAAACAACAGAAATCGGTTCTGTCCCAGCGCTGGAGGACAGAGGTCCTAAATCAAGAAGCAAGCAGAGCCCTGCCCTCTCTGAAGTCTCCGGGAGGGAGCCCTGATCTCCCTTTGCCTTTTCCCATAAGGACACAACGTTGGATTTTTCCAGGATGAGCTCATCTGGAGATCTGCAAGTTCATTACGTCTGCAAAGACCCTTTTTCCAAATCAGGTCACGCTGACAGGTTCTGAGGGTTAGGACTTGGACATGTCTTTTGGGGTCACCATTCAACAGCTGGCTCTGCACCGTGGCCATGCAGGGGTCACACACGTGCAGGTGGCAGTGAACCGAGCTGCCTGTCGACCCAGGGCCATTGCCTGTGGGCAGGAGAGCTAACACATGTTCACTTTGTACTTGCCCTTTAAAAAAAACATTTTTTTCCACTTACATTCAGCTCTGATCATAGGTTATTAAGAGCTAACTTACCTGTAGAAATCCTAAAATTAGGCGGCTCTATTTTTCAAAAGGAGCACCCTCCTCAACAAGTGCTCATCGGGTTTGGAAAAGTGGGAATACAACCACAAGGAGAAGTTTCTATAAGAATTTAAGCTCGGGGCCCAAATCTTTGAAAACCCCAGGGCTGCGCGGGGGTGCTTCAATGCTTTTAAATTTAAATAAGCACAGAACGTGGACAGATGAGATTTCAAAATACTCTCCTAGAACCAAAGGCATTGGTGGAGAAAGAGGAAGCCCCTCTGCAGCATGCGAACCAGCTCCCACTTGCACACCTCTGATGACGGGGAGCTCACTCCCTACCAAGGCACCTTCCCCATCTTACAAAGGTTGGTTTGTTTGTTTTCCTTGCTTTGGGCCAAAATCTGCTTTCCAGAACCATCTACCTGTTGGTTCCCCCACTGCCACAAGAATGCCCAGAGCCAAGCCCCCTCTCTCGCCCATGACAGCTCTTCCGTGTTTGAAGTCAGCCATCACTTCCTGCCTTGGTCTCCTCTTCTCCAGGCTAATTTTTTAATTAGTTGAAATTAATGGTGGTTCCTGGGGAGCTCCAGGCCCAGTAAAAGTGACCTGAATTATTCAAAGATTTGAGTGTTTCAAATGCCTGTTTATCCTAATTAGCATCTTAACGACATCGGTGCCCTCTGCCTCTAACGAGCGACATTTTAACATGTTCCATATTTTAATGGATTTTACTTGAATGAACTATTTAATCAAGTGAAGACACATTTCATGAATGAATAGAAGTAAATCTATAATTACACGCTTTAGTCAGGTAAGAGGAGTGACATTTGCACAATCCAAGGCTATATATAGTCAGTGCATTTGAATGACAAAGTAGGTTACCTCGGCTTCCATAGGAGAGCTGGGAATTGCTCTGCTCTCAAGTTCATCTTGTAACCTAATTAGAATTTTCAAAGAGTTGTAAAGTGCATTTGGCACAGTCCTGGTTCTCTCCATCTTCACCAGAACCTTGGCCTTTCTGGATGATTCCTCAGCTGGCACAGTGGCCTGGTTAGGGAAGGTGTCTGGGGGTCTACTGGCCACAGAAGCCCAAGCGTCTCAGGGCCTGGCGCTCCCCGCAGCCTCCAGTCACTGGCTGTGAACTTCACTTGCTCATTGGAATCTTTCCTGCCGTGGGCTTGTGCTCTGGACGTGGTCACTTGTAGCTATAATAATGCTTGGCTATTCTCTTCTCCCTTTCTTACCTTCTCTCTCTCCTGTCCCTCTCCCCTTCTTCCTTCTGACGCGGCTGGGACCCACTCTGGATGCTAGGGCCCAGGAGTAGAGGGACCTTGGACTGAAGATGAGGTGCACCCATTGGGTGGAACAGGAGAGGGCAGGGGAGGAGTCCCAGCTGCAAAGAAAAGATGGTGCCCTGCATCCGGAGAAGGTGGGGCCAGGTCACTTGGGATGTTCAGGCAGGCTGCCGCCCCCCAACGGTTCTGTTGCCCCTGGGAATCGCCTGCAGAGATCTAAGACCACTGGCACCTGGGTCCTGTCCCGGAGACTCCGATGGGTTCAGTCCGCGGTTGAGGAGGCTCCAGGGCATCCCCAGGAGATTCTCAGAGGCAGCCCAGCAGTCTTCAGGCCTTGGGGCCAGCGTCTCCCACAGCCTCAGGGAAGAGCTTGTGCCCGAGAGCCACTGCACTCAGCCACTCTCCCATTCCTCACCCGTGGGAACTGGGAGACAACAGGTATCTGTTTCGAGCTGCCGAGTTTGGGGACGGTTTGTCATACAAGCAGTGGGAGACGGACAGCAGCTCATTAGTCCCTGAGTGCAGCTCCAGTTCAGTCACTTCTTGCCACCACCCTCTCCTCATCCAGCTTCCAGAATCCCCCACTTGGACGCGTTTTGTAGCCTTCCTGTCACTGCCCTCCCTACTCTCTCCATGTCCCTGTCCCCAATCATTCCCAGAAGCCTGAGTCGCCATCTCATGGCTCTGATCATGTACCCCTTCCCTTGACAACCCATAATGGCTCTCCATTGTACGTAAGATCAAGACCAGAATCTACAACATGAATTGTGAGGCCCACCTGGTGTCCCCCGTCCACCCCTTATTTCATTCCATCATCTCCCCATAACGTCTCTTTTAGGCTCTGCTTTAACCCAGCTATGAAATTGCTTAGCTTCCCTACCAGCTCCTTCCACCACAGGACCTTTGCATATGCTGTTTGTCATGCTGGAATCCTTTGCCCTGCTCTACCTCCTGGCCTGGGTCTGACTCTAGTAGAGCCTCTGCCAGAAGCATGGCCCTGAACTCGAGAGCCTTTATCTCCGTGGATACTTATACATTTACCTGGGAAGCCATCGGATTAATGTCTCTCACCCTCACTAGATAAAAGATCCAAGACAATGAGTAAATAGTGTTGCTCAACATCAGAGGCCTTAGGACCACCTCACACACTGCCATCATCATGTGGCAGCTGTGTTCATTGGCAAGCTGCAGGCTTCAGAGCCGGGGGCTTTACAGGTGAAGCAGCACCGTGGCCTGCTCCGGCATGCTGACCCGCCTCCTGACGGATGGGCCACGAGGCTTAATGTGGGCCACAGGACTCATTTATGCCGAGTGAGGACGTTCTTCCGCATGGTCCTTTCAGCCCCTCCACCCCCTTCCTGAGGCCATTGCTCTCCACCTCTCCCTCCGCCTTCCCCTTCCTCCTCCAAACCCTCCTCCAAACCCTCACACTCCTGCTGGCATGTGGGGAAAGCCTAGCTGTGTGTCCCCGTGGCCAGCGTGTGGATGGAGGCTGGGCATCCAGTCAGCCGGAAGAACGAGGCCACTGGGATGGCTTCATTGGAGTGACAGCTCCCTGTCAACCTCCTCACCTGCTGCCTGCCTGGGCGGGGGGGGGGGGGGGGGGGGGGGGGGGTGTGCAGAGGCCGAGCTGACCCGGTGTGCTCACTCTGCTCTGCCCAGGCAGGCTGTCCCCATAGCTCCCGGCTGTCCCCGATTCTTCCCAGCTCTTATTTTCTTGCAAAATGTTGGACTTCCCCAGAGTTTGAAGTCTGAGTCCAAATGTTAACTAACATTCTTGCCTTTGGACCTTCAATGGCCAGCTGCTGTGAGACATTGGCTCCACTAAACCAGAGAGCCCTGCATTTCCAGAAGACCTGGGTGTTTGCAAGTTGGCTCAGTCAGCCTTCCATCAGCACCCGGCGGGATGCTTATATCCAGATGAGGGTGTGGATTTTCCCTTGTGATGAAGATCAATTACATTATTTCTTTCCCATGCTTTGGTTATTTTAAAATGCCATTTATTGCTGATGCCCTCCATTTGTTTTCCCTAAAATGTCCATTAAAATAAATATTCAAGCCGAGGCAGACCCTCAGTGCTAAAATGCTGGGCAGTGAGTGGCTGATTGTGCTGACCATCTGTGCTGACCTGTTCCGGCTCACTGGGCCTCAGAACCATCCACATCTGGCAGGGTCCAGAAGAGCCAGCCTGGGAGCGTGGGAAGAGCGCTGGACTGGGAGTCACCCCTCGGTTTCCTCATCTGTGAAATTAGGGGCGGGATGAGACAGCCCCTAGAATGCTTTTGTTTATTTGTTTTGAGTCCTGATGGCCTGTAAAATGTGCCATTCTACCATATTGACAATACAGCTATTGCGCACCCCATGAACACAATCACATAGACACCCCAGGCCACCGACAGCCTTGATTCCTGCCGCCTGCCTAGAAATGATTATTCTGACCTCTAAAGCAGCGCGTAGAGCTTCAGGATTAACAAAGCCATTCTACAGGGTCTCTGCTGAGTCTTGAACCAACCTGTGAGTTACTTGCTACAATGTCCCCATTTTTCAGCTGAAAAGACTGAGACTCAAGAGAAGCTGAGTAGTTTCCTTCAATGTGCGTGCCATGCGGTGGAGCACCAGGGCTTGACTGTGCCTGGGCGTCATGCGCGGGTGGGTGGGTGGGGCGCTGGGCTGTGTGGCCGGGCAGGCGCATGCATGCTGCAGGTTCGGGGGGCTGCCCTTGCTCCACCCCACCCTCAGGGTAGAAAACGGATCATGGGACCCCCACCTGCATCCAAAAAGGATTGAAGCAACAGAAATCAACTCTAATGGCAAAGTTAACTTTTAAAAAAATCAACTAGTTCCCAGTCTTCCATCAAAATAGAGGGAGAAACCACGATGGACAAGGTTCATTCTGACCGTGGCAGTTTCTTTTTACAAAACATTTATCACAAAGTACTTCAAGCGTTCAGAAAAGCACAGGATAAAATAAGCACCCAGGGACTACTAGCTGGAATTAATAAATGTTCACATTTGGCTCCGTTTGCTTCGTAGATCTTTAAAGAAAGAGAATATGGCAGCTCCCACTGACATCCCCTTTGTACCCCCCTCCTTGGCGGTGGCTTCCTGGTGACCAGTGACATTTAGGGCCAGGCTATTCAAAACACTTTGATATATGTATGAGAAGGATCTGCTGACTGTTGAAATAAGAAGAGCTTTTTTATTGTGGTAAAATATGCATAACATTAAATTTACCATTTTGAGCATTTGTAAGTGTACAGTTCAGTCCTATCAAGTTCATTGACATTGTTATGCAATGATCATTATCCAGCTCCAGAACTTTTTCATCATCCCAAACTGAAGCTTTGTACCTGTTTAACACCAGTTCCCCTCTCCTCCTTGCCCCCCCTCCCCAGTGATCTTTGTGACTATTCCTCAAGCTTTATATTATTGGAACCACACAATAGTTGCCTTTTTGTTTCTGCCTTTTTTCTAGGTACATCCAAGTTGGAGCATGTAACAGGATTTAATTATTTTTTAAGACTGAACAATATTCCACTATATGTATATACCACCATTTGTTTACTTCCATGCATCAATAAACACTCCAGTTATTTCTACCTTTTGGCTACTGTCAGTACTGCACAATGAACATGTGTATACAAATACCTGTTCAAATCCCTCCTATCGGTTTTAGGGTGTATACCCAGAAATGGACCCTCTGTGTTTTCATCAGCTTTGTGTCATGCTGTGACAAAAGACCTGACAAGAACAACTTAGAGGAGAAAAAGGTTATTTGGGCTCATGGTTTCAGAGGTTTCAGCCTATGGTCAGCCAATTCCATAGCTCTGGGCCAAGGTGAGGCAGAACATCATGGCTGAAGGATGTAGAGGAGGAAGGCAGCTCAGGACATGGCAAGCAGAAAGTAGAGAGAGCCCCACTCATTGGGAACAAAATAACCCCAAAGACCTGCCCCTCAGGGGCCTGCTTCCTGCAGACACCCTACCTACCTACCTACAGCTACCACCCAATAATCCATTCAAATTATCAATGTGTCAGGTGGATTCATCCACTGACGGGTTACGGCTCTCATGAGCTGGTCATTCCACTCTGTGCATGCCTGCATCATCCCACACTTGAACTTCAGGAAGGCTCCTCATACCCGGACCATCACACTGTAGCCATTCTGTGTGTCGATTTGGAGGAGCTGTTTTCTGGAATGCACCACCTCTGGACAGTCCCGCTAGCAGTTCACAAGCCCCCGCCTACTCCACATCCTCACGAACACTTCTGTTTTCTGTTTTTTGATAACAGCCGTCCTCATGTGGGTGGACAAGAAGTGCTTGTAAGATTCACCTTCTCACAGAGGAGGAAAACAGGGGCCCAGGGAAGCGGGGGTAGGGGGTCCCACAGAGGAGCCAAGGTCCCAAGAGAGTCAGCGACAGGGCAGGACCCGGAAGCTGGGCCCTGACCCCCGCCTGTTCTGTCCCCTAAAACAGCCCCGTTTCCTGTGCTACGTGTCTCAGGGTGCACAGCCGTGGCTGCAGGCCAGACACAGACTCAGGTTTATTCAGTTTGATTCTTAAAATATTATTTTAAATGTGGTATTTTATATTGTAAACACCTAGATTTCTGGTTTCTCCCTCCAAAAAGGGAGCGATCCTGGGCCCAGGTGCTAGAATGGTAGTTGAGCAGCAACTGTGACCTTCCGAGGACATGTGGCCCTAGTCCCACCCCTCCCTAAGATCCTCCTGCGCTGGCCCTGGTGGCACTGGAATTTGCAGCCTTCTGCTTTCCAAGCACATAGCTGTTAGTCATTCTCTGTGTTAGGACGTCACAGGCTGGTTCCATGCCTCTTTTTTCTTTCCTCTATTCTGCCCTGTCTCTCTGAATGTCTTGACTATGTCTTTACCATAGAGTGAAGTCATATTACAAATTCAGGGGCTCAGTGGTAGAGCATTTGCTTAGCATGCATGAGGTCATGGTTCCATCCCAGAATCTCTCTCTCTCTCTCTCTCTCTCTCTCTCTCTCACACACACACACACACACACACACACACACACAATTGCAAATATATAATGCCAAATGTAAACAAAAACATTATATCCTGACTTGGAGATGGGGTGATGTGGAGCGTGAGGCCAGCCAGGCCCTCTCCTCGCCTTACCCCCCAGGAATCCCCAGGCAGCCTTAGCAGGCCGCGTCCCTGTCTGGCCTTCTCCTGTTGGTGTCTGTTGCAGGGTGGATACTCCCTTCATGTCGTCAGTGGAGTGCATAAAGTTGCTTTGTCCACTCAAGTCACTTCCCCAGAACGAGCCCCTGCCCTGCCCCTTGCAGAGGCCACCAGCACATCCACCTCTGTTTTCTCTTTGCTGACAGGTGAGGAACGACCTGACCGGGGTTCTGTATGGCGAGGACATCGAGATTTCTGACACTGAGAGCTTCTCCAATGATCCCTGCACCAGCGTCAAAAAGCTTAAGGTGGGTGCAGCTGACCACAGCCTGAGTGACAGATTCCCCAAACTTTGAGGGAGGCTCGGGTTTGATCTGGGCCTCAAGATCATGCCAACTTGGCATCTAGACCTGGGCGAAGCTCCCAGGAGCTGGTCCCTGAGCTTCCCCCTTACTTGGTGTCCAGCACAGGCCAAGGGTGCCCATTGCCAGGTGCACCACCCTGCAGAGCTTCGGCAGTGACCTCACCTATCAGCCTGGCCACAGGACGAGCAGGGTACAAGTTATCATCATCTCTGTTTTGAAATGGCTTAGAGCGAGGAACTCTCGCCTAAAGCTGCCACAAATAAGTATTGTTGTCAGGACTGCAAGCCCAGACTCCTGACCCGCATCTTGCAACAGTCACTCTAGGAACAGAAAGGGTTAACTAGAAGTTTCCCCAGGTGCAAGTCAATGTGTAACTTTCACTTGTCCATCTGTTCCACAAACTCTCTCAAATACCTGTCATGTGCCAGACCCTGTCCTGGGCTCATGGACACTGTCAAAGCTGTGCTTGTCCTCAGGCGGTTCACAGCATGGTGAGGAAGACAGACAGCTCTCAGGGGGACTGGAACAGAGGGGCCTGGGAACACAGGCAGGAAGTGACCCCACCTGGGGAGAGGGTTCTGAGAAGCTCCAGTAAAGGGACAGTATTTCAGCTAGGCCAGAGAGTGTGCAGGACCCCACCTGCAGGAGTAGATGGGAATGGGGGACACGGATCAGGGGACAGGTTGGTGTGCTCATGTGCTTGGAAGCAGAGGGGACTCCAGCCTGCAGGGTCAGGGGAGGGGGTGGAGGGAAGCGGGAAAGAGCGCACAGACTGTCCCCAGGAGCCTTGGCCACCAAGCTAAGAAGCTGGGTCTCTTCTCCTGAGCTGAGTGGAAAGCTGTGGAGGTTCCAGAGGCGCGGGCCGAGCTGCCTGACCCTCATGCTCGTATGTGAAGTCGTTGGCTTGGAGATCTCAGAGACCCGTGGCTGTGACCCTTCTGACTTGGGCGGGTCCCAGGTTCACCAGACAGGGTAGACAGCAGTTTGGAGCCATTGCTTCCAAATCCCTCAGTTCATAGACTACCAATTGTTGGCCTCCTCCAGGGTGGACATGGAGCCTGAGGGTCACAGGCCAGCCCTGGGAGCCCCTGCAGGTGAGGAAACGGCAGCCAGGGGAGGGCCCACAGACGCCAGGTGGGTAGCGTGGGAATCTGTCCAAAGTCTTCCCCCTGCGGTGTCACAGCCTGGCTGTAGGGTGTGAGGGTCCAGCTGGCTGTGTGGGGCCTGCCGGATGCAGGGCTGGGTGGCGGGGGTGGCAGGAGGGGCCTGTGCTGTGCCGACATTCTCCTGCTACATGCAGGCCATCTCCCAGGGCAGCACTTGAAATAGCTCCCCGGCTGCAGAGGCCCAGCGGAGTTCTGAGGGCTTTCAAGTTTAAAGAGCCTTTGTGTATGGAGCAGAGGTACTAGTTGAAAGTCTGCGAGAAGTTGGGGGTGGATCTGGGCGCTCTGCTCGTCCACCAACCTGCTGCAAAAGAAAGAGGAGAGCCGCTGACGATGAGGAAGACAGCACCGCAGTGGACAGCCTCCCTTCTCTCAGTGTGCCGAGGAGGGCCAGCCCCATGCAGCACCCTTGACCTTCGCTGCCTCTCCTAGGCCTCCCCAAAGCCCCCGACAGAGGGAATTTTTGTAATCCATTTCACAAATGGGAACTTGGGGGTCAGAGTGGTTAAGGAACTACCTACCCCAAGACACCCAGTGGGAAGCTTGGGCTGGAATTCAAACCAGGTCTGGGGATGCCACCGCCTGGCTGTCCCCACCACCCTGGAGGGCCATGGCTCTGAGAAAGGATTCCCACATTATATGAGTCCCCGGGCAAGGCTGGACACGGAATGCATGGAGGTCCCCTCCATGGGGAGGGCTGTCCCCCAAGGCACAGGTGTGGATCCTTGCCCCTTCCCTGAGTCTGTTCAGTTGTCCCCTCCTCCCACAGACCTACTTTGACTCTTTATTTAAAAGTGAAATCCTTAGCTGGGCATGGTGGCGCACGCCTGTAATCCCAACAGCTTGGGGGGCTGAGGCAGGAGGATTGTCAGGTTCAAAGCCAGGCTCAGCAATTTAGCCAGGCCCTAAAGCAACTTAGCGAGACCCTGCCTCAAAATAAAAAGGGCTCAGTGGTTAAGTGCCCCTGAATTCAATCCATGGCACCCTCCCCCAAATAATAATAATTACATTAAATTAAAATCCTTGTTCTTCAAGGATCCCATATCTCCCTTTCTGCTCATTTTCTCCATTTCGTGGATTGACATCTGTATTTGTTTCCTGGGCCTGTCCTAATGAACTACCACAAACTAGGGGGCTTAAAGTAACACAAACTGATCCTTTCACAGTTCTAGAGACCAGGGACAGGCAGGGCCATGCCCTTCTGAAGGCTCTGGGGCTTCTCCACACCTTTCTCTTGGCTTCTGCATCCCTGAGGCCTCAGGTCATAAAGGTATGACTCCAGTAACTGCTTCTCATCGCCCCTCCCCATCTCTCTTTTTTTTGGGTACCGGGGATTGGATTCAGGGACACTCGACCACTGGGCCACATCCCCAGCCCTTTTTTTGTATTTTATTAGAGACAGGGTTTCACTGAGTTGCTAAGTGCCTCGCCATTGCTGAGGCTGGCTTCGAACTGTCGATCCTCCTGCCTCAGCCTCCCCATCTCCTCACATGTCCTCTTAGTAGGACACTAGTCATGTTGGATTAAGAGCCCACCTCATTCCAGCACAGCCTCCCCTAACTCATCAAAGCTGCAGTCACCTTGTTTTCAAGTAAGGTCACATTCTGAGGTCCTGGGGTTAGTACTTCAACAGATCTTTTGGGGACACACAGTTCAGCCTGCGACGACCTCTGACAGGCCGTCCATTTGGCCCCACTGCTTAGCTCCTGTCTCCTCCCGTTGGAAGGGAAGCCCCAGAAAGCAGAAGCTTTTGTCTATATCGATCACTGTTTTATCTCCCATCCCCTGGAGCCAAACCCAATTTGCTCACCAATTTGTGGCGTGCATGTGGATGAAATGCCAAGTCAGGATGGACAGAATGCTCGGGAACAGAGAAAAGGCAGTCGGTTCTGGAAAGCTCCAAAGGAAAGCAAGTCTCTGATCCATGCTGGTGAGTTAGAGAAGGAGGTACAGAGGACAAGGAAGAAACAAAGTATCAGATAGCAGAATGGGAGTCTGCATCAGAGGCTGTAGGGAGCAGAGAGAATGCCAGGAAAAATAAGAATCAATAATGTGGAGGACAAACTCGAGATGCCTTCCCCTCGTTCAGAGGAAATGGCCAAAGAGATCAATCCAATGAGAGAAAAGATAGCAGTTATGGATACTGGAGAAGGGAGATCCTAAGGGGAAACCAGGACATGCAAAGCAGAACCAAGATCAAAACCAAAATAGGCAGCCCAGGAGCAGCAAGCACACCCAGTCCCCAGAGTTTGATTTCTAATCCCCAGTAAGAGGAACCAGGGCTACTCAGAGAAATGACTGACTCTGCGGGCAAGAAGGCTGCAAGATGATGCTGGAGCATCTCGAGGTGTCAGGAAGTAGGGCAGGGCTCAAAACAGCAACGCGCCTGGTGGGCTACATCAAGGGAGCACAGGGGCCAACGGAAGTGCTTCCAAAGGCCAAGGCTGGGACATCTGACCAATGAAGGAAGGAAGGATTGGAATATAACCCAAAGTATAAAACCAAATAGCCACGAGTCCATGCTTTTATAATCGCCAATAACTGGGGAGAGAATAGAAAAATGTCTGCAGTAGAATTCCAAGAAACTAAAAGAGCCCTCATGCTCCAAGGAGTTGGGCCATAACTACCCACTTCTTGTTACTTCCTTCCAAAGAGTACAGTAGGAAGAGGAGAATTTATAGCAGAGGAACCTGACACACACTACCTCCGCCTGACGGTCAAGGTCAACATCAGCAGTGATAGGTCATGTCGCCAGCACCCTTGATGTGATGGGATGACAATGGCACTCTCTACTCTTCCTCCCCCAAGGCCACGGCTGCAGTCTAGCATGAGAAAAGCACCAGCAGATTCCAGAGGAAGGCCAGTGACAAAACACCTGACCAGCTCTCTATGCGGTCTAAGTTGTCAAAAGTCAGGGCTGACGGATCCAGGACCAGCAAAGGGCACGAGAGGGGAAAACGAAGGAAATCTGAATAAATGATGGGCTTGAGCTAATGACAATGCGCGAGATTCATTAGTTGCAACAAGTAGACCACATGGCATAAGATGGTTAAGAGTGGGGAAAACTGGGTGAGCCGTTTCTCTATGAATCTAAGTGTATTCTCAAAGAAGAAATCTATTTTTTATAGGAAACAAACTTAAGAGGGCTGAAGACAGACCTGGTAGATAGGATCATGTGAACGTTTAAAACATTTAAAACTACACAGTCAACGATTTTATACAGAAAAGTGAAGGCCATGTGAACGGACCAGCTGACCTGTCTCTGCATTCTAGCAGAATTGGTGACAAAACAAGACATATCTATACACATTTTGGCAAATGTTTTGATATACAAACTGTAAGGGGGAATCTTACAAATATCTAGCCCAGGGGGTGGAAAAAAAAAAAAAGCTTTCCAGAAAGGTGTAAAACCCAGCGATATCCCAGCCTGAAGGTTCTTCTCGAGGTTAAGCCCAAGGCCCGCATCAGCTGGCTGAGAGCAATGGCACATTTCATAGCCAAGGTCAAAGGGATGGCCAAGCAGGGACCACGGAACTGTGGAAAAAGAACTGTCTACATAGCTGTTACAGAAGTGCATACAGATGCAAAAGGTACCTATAATTTCAGAGATAAAAAAAGCCCAAATTGGGAGTGTTATAATAATAACTGAGATAGAAAAATCCAGATTATATTATGGAGCTAAGAAGTGGGTGAATAAAAAAAGAATGGGTGCTTCACTCCTGGTCTAAACTAGGAGAAGGACTCCAAAGAGACTCTTTGTTCATGAGCTTCCTAATTAGAAAAGGGGCGGGGGCGGGGAGGGGGGCACCGCAGCTCAGTGGTGGAGCGCTTGCCTAACTCATGCAAGGCCCTAGGTTTCATCCCCAGCACCGCAAAAATTTAAACTAAAGCAAAAACATAATAAGAGAAACATAAGCTAAAGAACATTTTGAATGATGTAACAGTAAATATACTGTCAAACACACAGAAGCTTTTGAAAAAATGAAGATAAAAGCAAAGAATATCCAATCCATGTATTGAAAAGCAGCACATGTGAAAATCAGTAAACTTAAAACAGGTAATTGCATACTAAATATAGTGATTCTGATCAGAAATTCCAATAGGCCAAACACATTATTAAAAGGTAAGAACTTTCAGATTGCATTTTTTAAAAATAAGCCCAATAATCTTGAATTTTATTTATTTATTTTAAAATTGTTGATAAACCCTTATTTTATTTATTTACATGAAGTGCTGAGAATCAAACCCAGTGTTTCACTCATACCAGGCAAGTGCACTACTGCTGAGCCACAGCCACAGCCCCTCAGATTGATTGCATTTTGAAAAACTTTTTACAACAGACAAACTAGGTGATGCAGAGAGGTTAAGGGTCAAAGGTTAGACAAAAGTCTATGGAACAAACCACAGTGCAGTAAGACTCCTGGTGTTCACTGGGACCAAAGAGAAGCCAAGGTGCAGGCATTCGGCAGGATTAAGGAGAGTCCTTTTCTATAGATAAGGATACCCCCCACTGTGAGAATAATAGGCTCAGGGACCATTACATCTCACGGAAATAAATAAAGAAAAGCCTGTTGGAAATACAAAGAGGATTTGGCAGGAACACAATGGTGTTGGGGGAAATAACATCTCTGCCTTAGACTTGGACACCCAGGCAAAAATCAGTCAGAACACAGAAGACCTGAATACTGATGTTAAAAAAGCTGATTTACAGATAGGTATCAAAGTTCATATCAAAAAAGTCAGAGCTGGGCGCCATGGCGCACGCCTATAATCCCAGCACTTGGGAGGCTGAGGCAGGACAATGGCGACTTCAAAGTGGCCATGAGGCACTTCAAAGTCAGACCCTGACTCTAATAAAATACAAAAAAGGGCCGGGCGCGGTGGCGCAGCCTGTAATCCCACACTTTGGGAGGCTGAGGCAGGAGGATCACGAGTTCAAAGCCAGCCTCAGCAATGGCGAGGCACTTAGACTCAGTGAGACCCTGTCTCTAAAAAATACAAAAAAGGGCTGGGGATGTGACCCAGTGTCGAGTGCCACTGAGTTCAATCCCCAGTACCAAAAAAAAAAAAAAAAAAAAAAATACAAAAAAGGGCTGGGGATCCCAGAGTGCCCCTGAGTTCAATCCCCCGTACCACCCCCCCCCCCCAAAAAAAGTCAGGAAATAAAGCCATCTTTGTGCCAGGAAGCCCCAAGGCATTTTGACCTCATTCTAGGCCTGTCCTAAACAAGGGGCTGTAAAGTCTGTTGCCAGGCAGGGCTGGGAAGACCCCCTGCAGAGGCCAAGCACTGGGCCTGTGGCATGAGCTCCAGGTTTGGGGCTTCCCCCTGCCCAATTTGGTTGCTTCACCTTCTTTTCCTGACGTGGTCCTCATCCCCCATTCATAGTTTCATTTTTGATGGTTTTGGTAGGTCATTATTTCAGACCCAGGCATCCAGAGATGTGAGGGACAATTTCCCTGGTTCAGTTCAGGTTTGTGGAGGCTAAATACTTTTGTGGAAAGAATAAGAATTTTTAAAAAATGCTATTAGAGCCAGGCGTGGTGGCGCACACCTATAATCCCAGTGGCTTGGGAAGCTGAGGCAGGAGGATCGTGAGTTCAAAGCCAGCCTCAGCAAAAGCAAGGTGCTGAGCAACTCAGTGAGACCCTGTCTCTAAATAAAATACAAAATAGGGCTGGGGATGTGGCTCAATGGTTGAGTGTCCCTGACTTCAATCCCTGGTACCCACCCCCAAAAAACGCTATTAGAAAATAAAACACTGATTCAAAACCCACAGTGAGCAAATGAATGCCTCACTGAATCTTGAGGTGGACACCACCCAAGTCAGAGAGCTTTGTCAGATACCCAGAGCCCTTCCCCACCCACTCCCAGTCCCAGTGCCCTCACCCACCTTTAGTAGCAGTAACATTCTTTTCATTTTGTCTTTGGGGTTTTGTTTTTGCTTTGTTCAGACAGCATAAGAAGTTCTATTTTTGTTGCTACCCTTTTTTAAATTGAAATAAAATATACATACCAAAATTTACCATTTAACCTTTCCTTTGTTTGCTTGTTTTGGTGGTATGGGTGATTGAAACCAAGGGTGCTTTACCATTAAGTTACACCCTTAGCCCTTTTTAAAAATTTTATTTTGAGACAAGATCTTGATGTTGCCCAGGCTGGCCTCAAACTTGCAATCCTCCTGCCTCAGCCTCCGAGTTGATAGAATTCTAGGTGTGCACCACCGCACCTGGCTCCTTTTAACCATTTTTTACAAAGCACTCACTCAATTCAGTGGCATTAAGTGCAACCCCCTCATCATCCACTTCCAGAACTTTCTCATTATCTCAAACAGGAATTCAGCACAGGGCCTTTTGCATCAAGTAGACCCCTGGGTTCAAGTCCTATCCCTGACTCAGTGTCTTCGGTTCAAAGGCCCTAGGGACATTCACGGACCAGGGCTGTGTGAGGGTCCCTATGTGCCGAGCGTGACTCTCACAGGCTGGTAGATGTTCTGTTGGAAGCCTGGGAAACAGTGGAACAGAAAAACACTCAACAATAAAATTATGGAATTTAAGATTAGAAAGCTATGGGAAACTCCCTATCTTTTAATAAATATCTTAAAATAACAACAAAAAGCCTTTAAAAACCCATGGTTTGGGACATGAAGCAAAGCTGAGAGATTGTGAGCAATTTGTACAGGCTCTCTGAGGCCATAGAGCTCCCATTTTGCAGATGAATTTTCCAGAGGAGGGAGGAGCCCAAAGCTTTCTCTCTTGCCCATCTTATCCGGGTATTCTGCCCTCACGCCACACTTCTGCTTCAGCAACAACGAATGACACTTTTAGCCTTTGCTTTGTGCCTGCAGATTTATTAATTCATTTAATCCTCACCATCACTCTACACTGGCCGTCAGCAAATGGTGGCTCATGGGCCAAACCAAATCCACCATTTGGTTTTATAAATAAAGTTTTATTGGAACATGTTTATTGAGCACACTGAATTTGGCTGCTTTTGTGCTACAGCAGCAGAACTGAGTAACTACAACAGAGAGTCTATGGCCTGTGAAACCTGACGTATTTTCTACCTGGCCCTTTATAGAAAACGTTTACCACCATCTGTTCTAAAGGAAGGTACTGTGATCTCCACTTTACACATAGAGAAATGGAAGCTTAGGCAAATTTAATAACTTCCCCAAGGCCACACAGTGGACAAGTGCATGGGCTGAGATGGCAGGCCGGCTCTGGAGATGCAGACTGGCTCTCTGAACCCCCACGGTGGGCTCCTGCTTCATGCCTACCCCGTCCTCAGTTAGCAAGAGATTCCTCCGTAGCCTCTGGACATCTCAGGAGTTTAATCCATAGACCAAAAATCTAAAACAACCTCTTCTTCCTAGGCCTTCTTGGCAATAAAACAGGAATGAGGTAGCTTTGCCATTTACATACTGACCCTAGATGGACAGGTGTGTCTAGGGTGGGGCACTGCAGGCAGAAAGACCCAGGCTGGACAGAAAACTCTTGTATTCATTTTGCTACCTGTGCTGTGTTTGAGCACCAGTATGTCATCATGAGACCACCGAAAGGGAGCCAACCTGTCCACTCTAGAAAGAAGGGAGAAGGAAACCTGCCTCTACCACTCAGAGGTGCATCATCTTTCTTGAGTGAGTCACAGAAATAGCCCAATTCACTGCCAGCATCACTGGGCATTCTTGCGGCTTGAATGGCACAAGAAGGAAACGGCTTTGACCAGAAAAGTCGCCCAGCTGGTCAGCAGTGATAGAGAGGGTCCTGGACCCCAAGTGGAGAGGAAAGGGCAGCAGAGTCTGCCCAGGGTCAGGTCCTGCCAGAGATGGAAGTGCGTTCAGCTCCTGGACAGCCGGAGCAACTGAGCAGCCACAAACCGCACAGATCTGGCACACTGTCCTGGAGGCCAGAGGTCCAACACCAGCCTCAGCGGCAAGATCAAGGCTTCAGCAGGAATAGGGGCTCTCTGGGGGCTCTGGGGAGACAGTCCACTTCCTTGCGTTTTCCAACTTCTAGAGGCCACTTGGAATCCTGCAAGTGGCCCCTTCCTCTGATTTCAAAGCCACCAGTTGTCAGCTGAGCCCTTCTTATACCATGTCACTGTGTCCAACTCTTCCACTTTTTTTTTTCCGGGGGTGGGGGGGCGTTACTGAGGATTGAACTCAGGAGCACTCAACCATTGATCCACATCCCCAGCCCTGTTTTGTAGTTGATTTAGAGACAGGGTCGCACTAGTTGCTTAGCGCCTTGC
This sequence comes from Tamias sibiricus, assembly GCA_025594165.1. NCBI lineage: Eukaryota > Metazoa > Chordata > Mammalia > Rodentia > Sciuridae > Tamias > Tamias sibiricus. Next base: position 186,594,289 of record CM046657.1, on the reverse strand, counting down.
TTTTGCTGAGGCTGGCTTTGAACTTGCAATCCTCCTGCCTCAGCCTCCTGAGCCGCTGGGATTACAGGTGTGCACCACCACGCCTGGCCCAACTCTTCCACCTTTAAAGACCCTTGTGATTACATTGTGCCAACAAAACCTCCCTATTTTAAACATCAGTGACCTTAATGCCACCTGTAACATGAGTCCCCCTGGGGTACAATACGGCATCCTTATAGGCTCTGGGGATTTGTGGGAGGACACAATTCTGCCTGTTGCAGGAAGACCATAAAGAGAGGCCCGAGGGAAACTCACCTCACCTTTGTCCCACGGGAGGGTCCTTGTAGGAATCATGTGGTCTCTCCTCCCACCGGCCAGAAAAGTCCTGGTGGGAATTGTCACCCTCTTCTCCAAGCAGATGGGAGAACCCCTATGGGCATCGCCACCCACACACACCTAGCGCCCAGAGCCCATACTGACCTCTGGGAACTGACTCACACAAGCACCCCAAGGAGACACAAACCTACAGAATAAACGTGGTACGTTGTCCCTAAGGGCCAGTTTTGCTCAGAATGGTAGAGTAGAAAAAGTATTATTTTTATCTTAAGACAGATACATTATTGGACTGCTAAACATAGATGAATTTTCAAGAAACAATAATAAACTTGAAGGAAAGACCGTGCTGCGCCTGCAGGCTGGAGTGGCTCCTCCCTCCATGCCCTTGCTGGATAGTGAATAGCTGTTTCTTGCTCCTGAGCCTTTAGAAGTTTGGGGTGGTGGGAACGTCCAAGAAAGATTAATTTGGGTTTAAGAAAAGAGAGTGTTCGTTCTGGGTGTGGAATCAGTGTGTCAGAGCCAGGAGGACATCTGAAGGGACCCCCGTGGGCTTCCCCAGGTCTACAGGCGGACCATGGGGAGTCCTGGCCAGTGCCTCCCAGCCACCTTCCAGTTCACATGGTGGCTGGCCTCTAAGCTACCGCCAGGGGCTTGCAGCCTCCTGCATGGTTCCACATGGTCTCAGCAGCTCAGCAGGTCTGTGGGATGAAACCCCTGAGAAACCAGGATGCGATGGGCGGTGGGCTGAGACAGGGGTGTGGGTGGTTAGGAGACTCCAGATAAGTCAGGAGTCTGTGGCCTTCGCTCTAGGATGCCACACTCCTGCGGTGGCAGGGCTGGTCCCCACCTTCCTAGCTTCTGCCCTCCTGCTCTTCTCAGTGCACACCAGCTATTTTAGTGCCTCAGGGCTGCACGTGCTGTTTCACACCCTTTCACTCCAAGATCTGCTCCGCCTTTTCTCCATGAGACGTTGCTGCAGACTGGATGCCGAGCCCAGGCAGCTCAGGATGGTGGGCTTCGCTTTCTAGGTCTGGGAGGCAATGGGGAGGGGGAGAGTGGCCAAGCCCTGAGGTTCTTAGGGCCACACCAATCTGGAGTCCAGGTCACTTCCTAATCTGTATGACCTGGAAACTTAGGTTGAAGTCCCTAGAAACAGAGGCTGGGATTCCTATAAAAGTGCTTCACTGAGGGAGGGGGGCAGGAGGAGGGGGGAGGGGAGCTAGGCCAGAGGCCAGGGCTGTCCTGGCTGCAGACCAGTTTTCCCTGGCACTACAGGGATCTCTAGGGCACAGGCACCCCGGGGGTCTGGTCCTGCCTTTCAGCAAGGGCACTGGCTCTTCTACCTGTGAAACAGTCCTTGGCAGCTGCCCACAGGGTGTGGACCCCGGCATGGTCTCCCAGGGCCTTAGTCCCCTTAGTCAAGAGCACCTCTCAAAGAAGGGATGGAGCTGCCAGCAGCCCCCCACTACAGATGGGGTGGCATGTCACCCTGGAGGAGGGGTCCACTGCATCTGTGAAAGGCCTTAATTCTTTAGGCCTCAGTTTGTTTAAAGCAGGCTTAATAATAGTGCCCCTCCCAGGGCAGGGCCGACGGACTGCTCAACACTCCAGCCAGAAAGAGCTCTGGAATTCTCCCCTGCACACATCTTCCTTTCTGTGTGTGTGAGACAGAGAAAGAGAGAGAATATTTTAGGTCCCTGTAAGCACCCTAGAGATGAAGGGGGTTCTAGGCAATGAATGAGAAGGAGCCATAAAAAAGGAAAGGACATCAACCTGAGGTCTGGGCCACCTCGGGCTCCTCTCCAGAGAGAACTCAGTGGGCCTTTCTGCCTCACAGGTCCTGCCCTTCCTTCCTGGGAGGTCTGGGGTGGGGCATCCCTCCCTGTTTCCAGGCCCCACCCTCACCCCGTTTCCTTGAGTCTTGCCCTCTCCTGGGTGTGAACAGAGGTCTTCATCTTTGGTCTACCAAGACCAAACATCTGGGAAGGAGTTGTCATCTGCCTCACCAGGTCATCTGCCTTCACTCCACGTGGCCCCTGCAGAACCAAGTCCATGAAGGGCTGGGAGGTTTCCCCTCTCTGTCCCAGCAGAGCGCGGCTCTGTGAACTTATCCTCATGACTTCCTGGCTCCCCTCCCCACCCCCTGGGCCTTGTTGGGAGAGTGAACTTGTGATGCCCGGCCAGGGAGGTGGGCTTCGTGGTCAGAGGCAGGGACCACAGATTTCTCTTTCCACTCTCTGGACTTTCAGGGAAAGGTAGAAGCTGGTCAACAGTGAAGTGTGACTATGGAACTTCTGCGCACACACCTTTGTAAAAACTATCATTATTCCCTAAATTCTTTCCCCTACTCCGAGTCTTCTCATACGTTGCTGCTCCAGGGTGCTTGTCCCACTCTCAGACACCTCCCCATGTCCTGGGGTACACACATCCATTCTGAGCACCCTGGACTCTTCCTACTGCTCTCAATAGGTCCCCAGGACCTGATTCCTCTCATTCCCCTTTGCCACCACCCCTCTTAGATCCTAGGCTCCCACCGTACTGGGAGCCTCCTCCCTCACAGGCCCCTCCTTCCACTCAGACCCCTCCTCACTCTCAGGCCCCTCCTCCCTCACAGGCCCCTCCTCCTCTCAGGCCCCTCCTCCCTCACAGGCCCCTCCTCCTTCACAGGCCCCTCCCCCCTCTTAGGCCCCTCCTCCCTCATAGGCCCCTCCCTCCACTCAGACCCCTCTTCCTTCTCAGGCCTCTCCTTCCACTCAGGCCCCTCTTCCCACTTAGGCCCCTCCTCCCTCTCAGGCCCCTCCTTCCACTCAGGCCCCTCCTCCCTCTCAGGACCCTCCTTCCATTCAGAACCCCCTTCCCTTTCAGGCCCTCCTCCTTCTCAGGCCCCTCCTCCCTCTCAGGTTTGACAGCATCTTGGTCCCTCCAACTCGCCCTCCAGAAGCAGAGTAGGCTTGAACAGCTTCCTGCCTCAGGCACCACCTGGCCTCAGGACCCTCTGAGGGCCAGGGTCAACAAAAAGCCTGGACTTGGGGGTGCCGTGCAGTGTTGGGGAGAGCCCTTGGCTTCTTTGGGAAGGAGCCAGCTAGATGGGTGATCCCTTGGGCCCAATGCATAGGCAGAACCAGGTGGTCCTTGCAACATGGTTGTCATGGCAGCAGAGATACTAAATGGTCCTCGAGTGGCAGAGCTGGTTATTTGTCAGCAGGTGGTCAAGCAGTCAGCCGTGAAGATATGGGTCCCTCGGTTTATTTGAGAAGTGGACATGGTGAGCCCAGTCAGTCCCAAGCTCTGGGACCAGCAGGATACTGGTGCAATGATAAAACCTCCCAGCCCCTGAGTGAGCCGTGTGGACAAGGATGGCGTTCCGTGCTGCACGCGGCACTCAGTCACTGCACCTTGCATTTGATGCGCATTTACTGACATGGGTGTCATGTCCTGTGCTGGGAGCTGGGGGCCAGAGATGAGTCCCCTTGGTCTTAGGGGGAAACGTGATGGAGAGGAGCACAGGTGCTGCAGGCCCACAGAGGAAAGGGCATCCAAGCCCAATGGGACAGGGACGGCTTCTCAGAGCAGGGGAGCTTGAGGGGAGGCAGGAAGGGTGGGGAGCAGCCATCCAGGCAGAGGGAGCGCCTCGGGGGAGGAAGGACACTGAATGGCTGAGCTTACAGAAAGAAGGAGGGGACGGATTAGGAATGAATGGATGGAAGAATCGCAGGCATTCTGGGGGAAACTGCTGGTAGTTCATTTTTACTGCCTTGAAGAGGATGTGAGAAATGTGAGGGAGAAGTGGGCAGGAGTCACGTGGCAAAGAATCCAAGTTTGATCTGTAAACCTCGGGAGCCATAGAAAGATCCTCCAGTCAGATCTGGATCTAGGCATGACCCCTCCATCTGCTCTGTGGGACTGGGTGGCTGGGCAGAAGCAAAGGGGAGGTCCAGCTGTCCACAAAGGAAAGAAGGAAGGACCATGACTAAATCAGGGCAGCGGGGCTCAGGGGACAGGGCTGACTCTGAAGATAACGAGCAGCCAGGAGCAGCAGGCCCTGGTGAAGGCTCGGGCTTGGGAGGTGAAGGAGAGTGAACCTCACGGTGACTCCCAGGTTCCCAGCTTAGGTGAGTAGCAGTGTCGTTCCCAGAGATGGAAAACAGAGGAGAGGACTTGCCAGGAAGGACCAGGAGTTCCACTTCCGGCATGTGCCGGAGGTGCAGGGAGGACCCCGAGGTGTCCCGCTGGCAGCTGAAGAAGAGTCTGGGCTGGGGACCGAGATCCAAGAGTTCACAGAGCAGGCAGCGCAGTTGTGGCTGGGGTCATGAAGGAGGCTGCCCAGGGAGAGCTGTGGGAGGAAAGAGCTATCGGAAGAGCAACAGCACTTAGGGAGGAGCAGAGATGAGGAGCTGAGGTGATGTCATTATGATGACACCAGCAGGTCAAGAAGGACCGTCCCTGCCTCTGAAATGAAACTGAGGCTCCAGGTGATCAGAACCAAGGGTATGCAGCTAGTTAGTGGTGGAGCTGGGATTTGAGCCCAGATCTCTCTGACTCTGAATTCTAACAAGCTCTTTCTACCATACCATGTTGAGCAACACAGGGCTTGGCACAAAGTAGATGCTCATTAAATATTGGGCTGGCTGGCTGGTGGAGGGATGGATACTATTAGCAGCAAGAAAGGCCAGAAGATTTCAACCAACAAGCAATGTGCCTGGGAGTCTGTCCACGATCGGAAGCAGCTTGGAACTTTTTATAGCACTGCAGACAAAGGCCTGCTTTCCTTCAACTGCTCTGTTAACGATCCTTTAAAGTCCTTTCAGAGCAAGATTTTTTTTTTTTTTCCCTCTCTTTCCATTCTTGCTTGCATACGAAGGATGGTTTTAGAATGCAGGCCTTTTTTATTTTGCACAAGTACACGATGAGTAAGATGGCTTCCTAGTCAGCAGTTTCCAATTTCAAAAGATGCTAAAAACTGATCTTTAAAGACATGTTTCCCTTCTTGGTGCATCAAAGGGCCTGAGGCCTGCTGAGGGGATAGAGACCCGCAGGAGAATGGCACCTCCTGTGGGACTGGGCCTCCTGGCTGCTGGGCCTCCTGGCTGCTGGATGGAGGCTGGGCCTCCTGGCTGCTGGATGGAGGCTGGGCCTCCTGCCCAGCCCATCTTTCTTTGGCCTATTCTCTATGGGTCAGGGTCCAGGCTGCATCCAAGTCCACAGAAAGTGACCTAGGGCCCATTACCCTGACCCAGGAGGGACCCTCAAGCAGCCACTTGTTACACATTTGCTGAGTGAAGGAATGAGTTACAAGGGCTGTTGCACAGTGCGCGCCTGTTAACCACACTGAGATCGCAAGGGGAATCCCACTTATGGAGCTTCCAAGTACAGATTTTCCTTCAAAATGAAGGTGGGCTGGGGAAAGTCATCCAATACTAAGGCTTTCCAGCCCTTACGGGCACTTGCCCTGTGGTAAACACATCATGAGGGTTAGCTCACTCAGTCCTCCCAGCAATCCTGTCAGGGAAGTTCCACCATTATCCCCCCTCTTCCAGATGAGGAAACTGAGGCTGGGACGGGGAAAGGAGACACCGGACTCGTTGGGGGAGCTGAGATTTGAACAATCATGAAGAGCCTCTGGGACCTCTGAACCAGGAAGCTCTGGGGGCTCCAAGAGTGCCCTGAGGCTGTTGAGAAGATAGAAAAGTCTAGAATATGGGGGGGGGGGGGGTTGACTGGAGTCTTGTGTTTCCCCTCCTCTGGCCTCAGTTTCCCTGTGTGGAAGGAGGAAGCACCCTGCAGGTGTGGCCTGTACCCCAGGCTCCTCGGAGTCGTCAGCTTTGGCCTCCAGCCCCTGCAGCCCTGCCCCAGGCTGCCCCAGACCAGCGAGGATGCCTGTGGGAGCCGGGAACCTGGCTGGGAGGGGTGGGGGGTGCTGCCCACCTGCGGGCCCTCACACGTGTGTCCTTCTCTCTACAGGGCAATGATGTGCGGATCATCCTTGGCCAGTTTGACCAGAATATGGCAGCAAAAGTGTTCTGTTGTGTAAGTAAACTGACCGCAACCCTTGTGTCCCCACTCGGTGTCACAGCTGGGTCTGAGGACTGTCACAGGACTGGAGTCGGGGGAGCTGCAGCCTGGTGCTCACTGCTGCTTCCTCTTTTCTGGGAGCCCCCCAGGCTCGGAGCCCTGCCTGCATCTCCAGCCCACTGTGCCCCTGCCGAAGCCCTCCAGCCACTTCCAGGTCCCCTGGGCCTAGCTGCGCTTTGCTGGGCCTGCTCTGTGCCCTGCATGGGGAGGCCCAGCTGTCTGTGCAGGTGCCAGTGACTCAGCCTGCCTTGTCCTGCAAGCAGGGCTCAGAGCTGAAGTCCAGGACAAAGCATCAGTCCTTCAGTGTCTAACCTCAAATCCTTTATGGCTGGCCGGTGTGTGACAAGTGACCAAGTCCTTCTTACACCTTATCTCATTTAATCTTCAGTCACCATGTGAAGCAGCTATGGCTGTCCCATTTTACAGAGAAGGAAATAGAGTCCCAGAGAGGTAGAGGGATTGTCCAAGGGCTCAGCCAACTCGTGGCCACGCCAAGCTTCAGTCCCTGCTCACCTGGTTCCCAATCTGATCTAAAAAAGGAACATTTCTCTGTATGATGTTCGGCCTTAGTTATGCAGGAATGAAGCCTGTTTCCATTTTGATTCCCAGCTCTGCTACTCCACCTGGGTCAGGAGAAAAGCCAAGAGGATGAGGGCCAGCTAGGGAGTCACTGTCTGCCCAAGAGCATGTTCTAGGTGTAGTCCCTGCTGACGGCCACAGAGCTGTTCTCTTTCACCTTTGTGTCAGTAGCTTGGACGAGGTTGTAAAGAACAGGCTTGTAGGAATCGTAGAGGTCATGAAACGCATTGGGTGACAGAGCCAGCTGCAAAGAACCAGAATAGGCTGGAATGTTTGATGTTTGATCAGCTCCAGGAAGATGAAATCGAATGGTTCTAATACAAGTTACATTAGAACAACCAAGCTGGCTCAAGTTCAAGGCCCAGCTGAGGAACATGTATGCTGACAGTAGAAGGGGCCTCTGGGTGGTCTCAGCTAACCCCACATTTAGCATGGGGTCTATGCCCAGGGTCACTAGTGTGACCACAGCTGCCAAGGACCAAGGACCTCAGACTTAAGCACACATCAGGATGGAGCTGTCCCCCACTCCTCGCCCTGCTGTCTGCTGGGAACTTGGCCTGGAGTGTCCTGCCCACCCTGGTGCCCCCTTTCAGGAAAGAAAGGGACCAAAAGGGGACCAGGAGCAAGAACAGAGCTGTGGCTTGGATTACTTCACCCTCAGGGCTCAGGAGCAAAGCGTGAGCTGCAGCAGGGAGGCCGTGAGGCTGACGCTTCAGCAGGCCCCGGGGAGTGTGGCTCCGGATCGGCTACTCGGGCTTGAGTCCCTGCTCTGCTGCTCAGGGCTGGATCTGGGTGGTTGTTCACCCTCTTTGAGCCTCAGTTTCCTCATCTGTAAAATGGGGATAATAATACCCTGTTTCTCTGGATTGTCGTGGACATTAAATGGGCTCCACGACATCAGGAGCATTCCGTGAACCAGTGAGGGCAGAGAGTGGTCTTTCCACGGTGAAATCAGAGACAAGAACAACTGGGAATATGGAGCACATACACTTAATAATTTCATCCCAAACCCTTAGAACCTCGCCCCTTGCCACCGAGGACCCGTTTTGGAAAGGAAAACGAAGTTCCAATTTGGAGAGCACTTTGGAAGGGGAACTGAGTCCCACCCCTTGGTACCCGCAGACCTTGTAAGAAGCTGGCCCGCCTCGGGGATTGACGCTGGTCAAAGGAGGAAGAGAAGTAACTCCAGGAAAAATAAATGAATAAAAACTACCCGAGAGGGCGGAGACCGCGAGGCCCGCAGCCCTGATGGGGAGGAAGCCAGGCGTGGCCTCCCTAGACCTCACCCCGGCGCACATGCTGGGCTGGTTTTGCGGGTGCTTTCTGTAGTGGTGGCTTCTGCTCTGGGACAGATGGCCTGACCAGTCTGCCGCCCACACGCACAGGGCTCGCCACCGGCGTCCGCTCCGCCCTGCGCTCTGGCTGGGCTTGACGGAGGCAGCTCGGGGGAGTGCCCGGTTGCAGCTCGCAGAGGCGCGTCCGGGCGCTTCTGGTCGGTGGAGAAGGGGGTGTTGAGGAGGGAGGGGCTGCTCAGAGCAGAGACCCCGAGAGGAGCCGAGGAGCCTTCCTGTCCTGACCAGAGGGACAGACGCCACCGCGGCTTCACCCTCCAGATGCTGCTCTTGAGATTGGAGGTGCCGCCCAGTGAGAGGACAGACGGCCACGCCAGGCCTATTCACAGCCCTGTGGCAAAGTATTCATCTTGGCTCCAGCACAGAGCAAGCAGGCGGGTGGCTTTGGTCTTCTCCTCGGTGCTGGGTGGTCTCGTCTAAATCCTCCAGCACTCTGATCCAGGTTCTGACTTTAGCACTGCCAGCTGGTGTCCTTAGGCGGGTCACTTTAGCTCTCTGGTCCCCAGCTGCCTCATGGCTAAGATAGAAGCAGTGCTCCTTACCTGCTGCCTCATGGGGTGGTGGCTTTATTTAAAAGTGGGAACCTCATCCCAGCTATTAGTGCTCAGCAGATGTGAAGGATTTGTTGTTAGTGTTGTTGGGAACCTTAACAGAAAAGGAAATGTCCCTCCTTCTTTTTTTTTTTAACATTCTTTTTAGTTGTCAGTAGACCTTTATTTATATGTGGTGCTGAGAATCAAACCCAGTGCCTCATACCTGCTAGGCAAGCACTCTACCACTGAGCTACACCCACAGCTGGGAAATGTCCTCTTGCAGGGGAGGGAGGAGGCTAAAGGAAACCTAATAAAAAGAGGAAATGGATTTTGTTTAAAAAACATCCACGTCATGGTTAATATCTGCAGCTAGTATGTACCAGTGCTGTTCGTGGGGCTGAAGAACACAAGCTCAGGGCCATCTACCCCGCCACACAGTCCATTCGGCGACCTCAGACCTTGACACCGCCAGTCTGCCCCTGCCAGAGAAAATGAAAGCCAAGGCGGCTGCAGAAATGATAAGCACAGTTCATCAGTCACGGCACAACCACTTATTGAGTGCCTCCTGTGTATGGGGCGCAGGGCTAAGCACTGGCGACCCAGCAGAGAGGAGGCACGATTCCCCCTCCAGAAGGCCAGCGTCCAGCACCCCTCAGAGGTCCTGTGTGGAGCCGTCTCAGCTCCTGTGACCAGGCATGGGTAGAATGGAGGCCAAGCAAGGCCATCTGGGGCTTTTGGAGCATCCTCTATGAGCCCGAGAGCGTCACTGTGCGTGGCCATAGAGTGCATGAACAGAAATGCAGCCACCAAGAGGGAGAAGGGGCGAGAAGGAGCCGCGGAATGTTCCTGAAGGGGCCTTTGCAGGCCTGGCACGTCTTCTCTCTCTTAACTCTTAACCAACCCGGGGAGGCGGCTCGGCGCTGCCTGGAGTTGGGATGAGGAGGCCAGCCGGGCAGCTGCGGGCGGGAGTCACCGGGCTGGCCTCTGGCAGGGCGCCTGTGCTGCTGGCTGGATTCTTTTTTTTATCAGCAGGTTGGAAGCTATGCCGGAAAAAGTTTTAGCTTCATCAAAAATAATGTTCAAAGCAAAACGTGTTGTCATTTATATGAACTGAGCGTCCGTTGTCTGGAAAACTCAGGAGGAGACAGTGGCAGGTCACAGAACTGGCACCGCAGGCCTGACTCTACATCCATGCCCTTGCTGGGTGCTCATCCGCAGTTCCCACGGGGGTGTTGTCCCCCGTAAACGAGGAAAACCTGCTCCCACGTGTGAACGGAGGGTCCCTTCAGGTCCTCCTCTGCACCCGTGGCTCAGCCAACACACCCTCCTAACATGCCCATAAGATCGAGAAAGCTTCCAAAAAGGTTATCTGTTTTGTTTTACTGAGAAAAGTGGAATAGTTCGAAAACGGACTTTGAATCTTATTCTTTGGACTTTCAAGCTGTGACTGGGCCAATTTCCTTAAGTCCTTTTTATATTTTGAGTCAGAATCTCCCTAAGTTGCTGAGGCTGGCCTCCAACTTGTGATCCTCCTGCCTCAGCCTCTGGAGTTGCTGAGATCACAGACCTGCACCACCTCACCCTGCAAGATGAGGAGTTTTAGAGCAGCCACCTCCCAGGATGTGGGGAGGAGAGGGAACACTGGGCGCCCGGCCTCCTGCAGCCTTTGAGCACAGCCAGAGTCCCAGAGCCTCGGCCACCTCCCCACCTGCTCTCCCCAGGTCCTCCAGCTTCACGTGACCCTGATCTAGGCCAAGGCATAGCAGGGTCAGACACGAATGTTTCACACACGACGTTCCACTGTAGGCGTCCCGCTGCAAGCCCTGAAGGGTAGCAGAATGTTGGCAGTTCAACACCTGTGCCTGTGAGGTAGTGCCTGGGCGGCTCCATCCGTCAGGCTGCTCTGAAATCCCTCTGGACATCCCATCACTAAGGACCCGATCCATACCGAGAACTTCATGCTGAACCTAGTCCCGGTGGAACACGCTTCCTAAGGAAGGATTTTTCTGCGTGCATCTAAGCTATCCAAGGGTGCTTTTCCTTTAGTATGTGATAATTGCAGTAAGAATTAAAGGCAAATAGAGGTGCATCGGGACATTCCGGAGCTTTTCTGTTTAATTGGGAAGCAGGCGGTGTGGCTCGGAGGCCTCACAGCGGGCAGAACTAGGTCCCAGGCCGGACTTTCCTGTCTGAATGTGTGACCTTGGAAAAGTTACTTTCCCTCTCTTATTTTCAGTTTCTTCCTCTCTGGAGTGAGAATGATTAACCCTGCCCTGACAGCCTCACAGGGTGAATGTGAATGATAGTCACATCAGATGTGTGTCATGCCTACACATGAAGGAGACCTGGGTTTAGGATCTCAATGTATGCGCATGAGGCTGTGGGTAGAGACTCAGAGATCCTTCTCACTTTACCAAATGGCATGGTAAATAAACCGTCCACCCAGATTAAATGTCTTGGCCCCTTGAAAATTGCTTCCCAGGGTTATGTTTTGAGGTATGACCTCAGCTTTTAATAAAGATCTATAAAACATAATAGCCTTATGAAGTCTGTTATAGAAATGGTGCTGATGCCACGCGGGCTAATTGGACAGAGACCTCCATCTGAGGCACATTTGGGGCTAAAACTAGAAAACACTGTTTTTCCCAAAAGCTGGTATTTTTTTTCTTTATTGGTAATGACAGCTACATAATAAATAATTTTATTACCCTGTTCCCTTGGGCCTCCAGGAAGCTCATGATGAAATATGCTGCTAAATCATGTATAGGGTTGGAACCTTCAGTTGGCTGTGTGTGTGTGATTCCCTTTACCTCCTGCAGACTTCTTATAGTTTGTATTTTACCCAGCCCTTATGCTTCCATTTTTATTCATTATTTTATTATGCATGCTGTCCATAAACTATCCTAGGTACTTTGAAAGAACCTCGATAGAAAAATTGAAAGTGAAAAATGATAGAAAGATTAATAAATCCTCTGGGCCCTGGACAGACGTTTGATGCTCGGTGCCTTCATAGCCTCCCTCTGTTGCAGGCCTACGAGGAGAACATGTACGGCAGCAAGTACCAGTGGATCATCCCCGGCTGGTACGAGCCATCCTGGTGGGAGCAGGTGCACGTGGAGGCCAACTCCTCCCGCTGCCTCCGGAAAAATCTCCTCGCTGCCATGGAAGGCTACATCGGTGTGGACTTTGAACCCCTAAGCTCCAAGCAGATCAAGACCATCTCAGGAAAGGTCAGTGCCTTGGCTCGCCCATTTCAGCCCCCAGGCCGGTCTTTTTTGACCACCTTTGTCTGATAATGTTGGTGGAAGATGCACCAATACCATCCTAGGTGTTGCTGTGTGACTTTGAGCAAATCACTGGAGCTCTCTGAGCTTCATGTACCTGTAAGTTGGGGATAGCCAGCCTGCTCTAGGAAGCCGTGGGAATCGAGTTGCTGCTCTGCAGGTACATAGCATGGTGTACAGGTAAGAGGTGGCGTACCTAACCTTCACAACACTGGCCTCGGGGCCTAAAAGGCCCTGTCAGAGCGTCACTCCCTGCTGCTCTGGCCTGGACGGTCATCTCTTGTCTCACTGATGGTGCTCTTATTATTATCGTCTTATTGGTGCTCTCTGGGAGGAGGGGAAAGACCCTCCAGCTCTTTGGGTGCTATACACTGGCCAAGTGGGTGGGACTCAGCTTCACCCCTCACCAGCAGGATAACCTTGAGCTGGGTTCTCTGAGCCTCTACCACACTCTCAAGGTGGGGACGAGGGTCCCTTCCTCCGGGGTCAGTGGGCTGTGGGGCTGGCAGAGCAATTGCACAGGTGGCCAGCATGGTGCTGGCACAGGGTGCTGTCACAGCTGGGGCAGGGCCTTGGGCAGGTGCCGAAGTGCTCAGGCCCTAGTGCTGTCCCTGGAGGTCACCAGCCCTGTCATGCTCATCTGGCAGGACTGTGCCAGGACCCGGTAAGGTGGTACCTGTGATGGCATTTCAGACGCCATTCTCCACCAGTGTGCATATCACCAAACCTCAGGGTGACAGCCCAGGTAGGTGGAGCATCCCTTTGTCACTTCCAACCCTCAGCGGGGTCCCAGACAGCAGGGCACGAGACTCTTCCATTTCCTCTGTGTCATATTCAGAGTAAAACCCTCTTCCAAACCCAGGCTTCTTGCAGACCTGATTGCTTTTCGAGAAAAACCTTCACTATATACATATTTAACTTCTTTCATTATTCAATCTCAATCAGAGCCAACTCTACACAAATGATTTATTGGTTTGTCAAAAAATAGCAAATCATTAGGACACATTTTTGTAAACAACTCTTTAGATCATGTTGGCACCTGGTTGGAAAACACCAAAAGAAATATTTTCAGGCCACAATCAATGTGTACATAAAAAAAAAAAATTTTTTTTTTGAGATGTTAAATAATGAACAGATATAACTCATTTTGGTAAATGTTATTTTTAAGGGTGTCAGTGTTTGGGATTTATTAAGGCACTTGGGTCTGGGAATACCCTATATTTTAATCTAAAAATAGTATAAAATATGAAAAAAATGCAAAAACTAAGAAAAAAATCGACAAAAGCAAACAGTGTGATAAAAAGCAAACTGTATGAGACTGAGGAAGATCAAAGCTTCGGGTGGTTCCCAGGAGAGATCCGTGAGGCAGCAGGGGCGGCCCCGACGCCCCAGGGTGCCGTTCCCTAGGGTGGATCTCATCCAGGAGCCACGCGGGTGTGGGGGTGTGAGCAGAGCACAGAGCAGACCTCGGGGGATCATTCCTGGGGTCCTCTGGAGGAGGTGTTTTGGCATTTGTAACAACGCCCCCACTCCACACCCACTGCGACTCTCTCACTTCTTAACCTGGTGTTTGGGCCTGGTGAGGAGGCCAGCCTCTGCCTTGCACCGACCCAGGCACAGGCGCCTCGGGGCTGTTCACCCCACCCCAAAGCCACAGATGTGTGGGGACCCCAGGGCGGCCAGGGCCCTCAGGGGTGCTCTGCCAGTGAGGGGGCCAGTACTGGTCCCTGCAGTTGCTGAAGCGCAGGTGGCATTTCCTCTGGGGAGGGACGCGCTGGGGGTCACGGTGCATCCTACCCATCCTACCCGGGGCCGGGACTGTGACGGTATCTGGGAAGGACAGGCTGCAGACGTGGTTAGCTCACGGCTGTGGGGCTGGGTTCCTGGATTCCGGGGGGCCCCCGCAGGCCGGGGTCTCTATGAGAAGGTGGGAACCCTGGCAGAGGAGAAGCCTGGACCGGGGTCAGCGGCAGCCTGGGGGCTGGGAGAGAGGCTGGGGACCCTGCAGGAGCCTGGGGAGCAGCCCGGCCAACGCCTGATTTTGGACTCCTGGCCTCTGGAACTATTTGCAGACACACTTCTGCCGTTTCACACGTTTCCAGTTTGGGGAAATTTGTTGGCAGCCCCGGGAATCTGACCCGCACTCACACGGCAGGTCAGGGACAAATCCTGAGGTCAGGACTCCTGAGCCCCGACTCGGCATCCCCTCCCAACTGCCAGGCTGTGACATGCCCGTGACCCCTCAGTGAACCCCTGCTGGGAAGTGGCCTGTCAGGACCGTATAGATCTGGTGATCAGGACAACCAGAAACCCTCCCACTCATACCTGTTACTCCAAGGCCTATGCTGTCCCAGCCCTGCCCTGGGCCTCCATCCTGGGCCTCCATCTCTTCCACTGCAAGTGTGAGACTTGGGCCAGGTGGTTCCTGGGGTCCCTGGCGGCTCCCTGACTCTGTAGTATGGGTGACCAGCACAGCTGCAGGACGTAGTAGTGGTGTCAATCTGGCCTCTCCCAGGACCCAGGACTCCCCGGGAGAAAGTCACAGAACCAGTTGATACAGCGGCCCCCCCGGGATACAGCCTCCAGGCCCCACCTCCGGGTACCTGTCTCTGGCCTCAGCTGTCCCCAGCTGCTCTCTGGCACCAGGCATGTGTTGGAATGACAAGGTCATGGGAGCACAGGGGTGTTCCTGCTCAGTCCCCAGCTTGGAGACAGCACGCACCTGAGCACCTACAGTTTGGCCATGGCCCCGTGGCCTCCCAGGGACAGCAGCTGGGCTGTGGCTCTGGGCTATGATGTCCAGCTCAGTCTTGGAGGAGGGTCCCCATCGCTGTTCCTGCAAAGTGACTCGTGGCATTGGTGGTTTCAGGTGTCACCTCTCAGGCTTCAAAGTGCTCTTAGGTTTCTGCTGTGGACATCCACAGTCCTGGCCTGCTAGCCCTGGGTGGCCCAGCCTCTCCAGTGAGGACATCTGTCTCCTGGTCCTGTCCCCTGCTGGGACAGCTGGTCCAAGGTGCCAGATGGAGCTGTCCACAGAGCCCTGAGGCCAGCGGGGCCTCCAAGGCGCCCGGCCTCCAGCCAGGCCTCCTTCTCCGGAGGAGTCTGTGATGTCTGCCGGCCAGAAACTTCAGAGCCCAGCACGGCGGGTATCCAGCAGCAGAACCAGCGGGGGCGCCAGCCCAGCTTGCCCTCCACCCAGGGCCCCTGGCCCAGCATGGCTGCCACCACCTGCCCTGCCACGGAGACTCTGAGACCAAGACGGGCAGCTTTAGGGAAGCTCAAGGCCCCGGGGTGGGGGAGGGGAGGCGCCGCGGAGCGGGCACCGGAGCCCAGCCTCGGGGTGCCCTGCCACCTCCCCTGGAGCTCCTGCCCCCTGCTCCCCCCGGTGTTCACTTCCCTGGGAGACGGGGTGGCGGAGGCCGGGGATGGGGGAGGAAGGGCTTGGTGGCCTCTAGAGGATCTGCTGGCTAGATGGGAATCTTGGCTCTTCCACACCCCAGCTGGCAGGCAGATGGCAGGTTGTCTACCCCGACATCCATACCTGCCTCCCCGCCTTCCACCTCGATGACTTAATTTGAATTTTTAACTGGATATATTGCCAAGCCACTGACAATGTATATTTCCCAGACGCCCACGCTAGATGTGGCCAGGGTTCTAAGCCTGACCAAGCAGAAATATGAGACTTCTAAAAAGTGTCCTTTAAGATGGGCTCTGGCTCCTTTCTTTCTTTCTTTCTCTCACTTTTATGCTGGCTAGAATGTAGATGGGATTGCTGGAGTTCTAGCTGCCACCTTGAACCATGAGGTGACCTTGAGAAGGAAACTTCATTCTGGGACTGTGAAACAGGAGCCTGGGTCTCTGATTACACTGTGAGGCCGTCAGAGCAGCCCTGCTCCACCTACCTAGGGACAACTTTTACTGAAGGAAGAAAGACACTCATTGAAGTCACTGATCATTTGTTTGTTGTTACATGCAGACAAACCTAAGAATGGCACAGTGGTGTTAGACAAGTCATTTAATCTCTGCTTTTGCTTCTCTGTAAAACTGGGGTGGTAATGCCTCTTTCTCAGATTTGTAAGAAGTCGAGAAGGTTATACAGTAGCAAGTAGCAAGTATCTCACCATGTGTCACACCCGCAGTTAGTACTAGTAAATTTTAGTTCTCTTTCTTCATCAAGGAAAGAGCCCAGTGGTAGAAGAAAGGATTGATGAAGAGTTTGTAGCCCATGTCAGCTGGAGGTATTACTATTTTTTTTTTATTTTTTAGATTCTTTTTTTTTTAATATAAGAAGAACACCCACATGACCACCACCCAGGTCAAGAAAAAGAGTAGGACTATCAACCCAGAAGCTCTCCGTGTGCCCTGTGCATGTTGGCGCCCACTGCCAGTGGCAGCTGTTAGCTTCCTTCTCTATACAGACACCTACTGTTGAACTTGAAATAAACAAAGTCCTGTGGATATATTCCTTTGAGCCTTCCCCTTTTTATTATTTTAGTGAGATTCATTGGTGCAGATACCTTTTCATTTGCACTGCTGTATAGTATTCCACTGTGTGAACGTAATACAATTTACCCACCCTGCCACGGGTTGACATTGGATTTCCTAAGTCTGGAGGCATCATATGGGTGTTGCTATGAACAGTACTATACATCTCTAGATGAATACAAGTGCTTTCAGGTCCCTTTCCTGTAGCACATGTTCTGAACTGTCCAGATGCTTTCTGTAGTGTCTTCAGATTGAGGGTGGATTTGTTGTTCTTGTCACTATTCTAGTTCCTTTCAATGGCTCCCATCTTCTGTCTCTGCCGCACCTTTCTTGGTCGGCTTTCAGTGATGTTTGCTCACTTTTTTGCACTCAGTTATTTTACTTTGGAATTCTCTGTCTTCAGTTATTGGCCAGGGTAAGATTTGGTATAGAATTTTTATAGCTTTTTTTAAGGCTATTTAATATAGTCTGGGAGCTTTGGAAAGGTTTATTTAAATGCAGTCTCCATTGCCTCCAGGTCCTAGAAGTCCTATAAATGGGGGGTTTTAATGAACAGAAATTCTTTATTTTAATAGCAACTCTCCCAAGGCCACAAAGATATTTTCCCACTTTATCTTTTTGAAGCTTTATTGTGAGGTAATGAGCAGGATTATTTTTTTCTTTTTCATATGGCTAATGGACCCAGCATCATTGACTGAAAGTCCCCTTTTTCCCACAGAGTGCCACCATATCACCTCTGTCATAAATCACATGACTGTGTATACTTGGTTCTAGTTCTTTAAAACCACTGAGCCACATCCTCAGCTCTTTTTATTTTTTTTGTTTTGAGACAGGGTCTCTCTGAGTTGCTTAGGGACTCACTAAGTTGTTGAGGCTGGCTTTGAACTTGTGATCCTCCTTTCTCAGCCTCCTGAGTTGCTGGGATTACAAGTGTACACCACCATCACACCCAGATGTTTGGTTTTATGTCTAAACTTCATTTCTCTTCCATTTGTTTGTCTGATTTTTTTTCACTCCAACACCTTCACTTCCCTAGTTTTATAATGAGGTTCGTCTTAGTTCTCCTTCAAGATTGCCTTGGCTATTCTTGCATCTCTGTCTGTGATTCTTAATCCAGCTGCCAATTTATGTACCACACACCATCCTGCTCCAGTTTTTATTGGAATTTTACTGAATCTGTAGATCAATTTAGGGAAAACTGGCATCTTGGTAATACAGTCTTCCAATCCATGAATTTTGTATATCTCTGCATTTACTTAAGTCTTCTTTAATTGCTCCCAGAAACGTTTTGTAATTTTCTGGGTAGAATTCCTGCACGTGTTTTATTTGATTTATTTCTAGGTACCTGGTGTATTTTGATGACTGTTCCTGCGTGCCTTACTATCAGGTGCACCCTTCGGGGCAGGGTGTCTGAGTCACAGGGTGAGCATATGCTCAGCACCAGCAGACCCTTCCAACAGCTTTCTGAAGTGGTTGGACCAGCATACACACCCACCAGCAGTGAGCGAGACTCCCAGTTGGTTCCCATGCTCACCCGCACTTGGTGATGTCAGCTTTTAATTTTAGCCAGCCTGGTGGGTGTGCAGCAGGATCTTGTTTTAGTTTGAATTTGCATTTCCCTGATAACTTATGAAGTTGGGCATCTTTTCATGACTCTAAGGGTCATTTTGATATCCTCTCTAATGGCCTATTCAAGTCTTTTGCCTACTTTTCTTATTGGATTCTCTGCTTATTTCCTATTGATTTGTAGTTTTTGTTTTTTCACTCAGGTGGCCCTGAATGTAGAAATTCTTTTTATATTCTCAATATGGATCCTTGAGTGGTTCTTTGTATTGGTTTATCTTTTTGATCTATTGATTAATTTTTTTTTTTTTTTTTTTTTTTTTTTTTTTTTGGTACCAGAGATTGAACTCGGGGACACTCGACCACTGGGCCACATCCCCAGCCCTTTTTTTGTATTTTATTAGAGTCAGGGTCTCACTGAGTTGCTAAGCACCTTGCCATTGCTGAGGCTGGCTTTGAACTCGAGATCCTCCTGCCTCCGCCTCCCAAGTGCTAGGATTACAGGAGTGTGCCACCGCACCTGGCCTATTGATTAATTTTGAGGAACAGAATTTCTTAATTTTAAGGTAACTCAATTCACTCGGCTTCTGTATGAATGGTATATTTGTGTCCCATTAGAGCATTTTTGCCCACCCAAAGCTCATGAAGACATATTCATACACTGTGTTTTAGAAATTTTGTTATGTCTTTCACACTTAGATATAGAATCTACATAAAATTGAATTTATGTATGGTCTTAAATAAGATCAAAATTTATTTTTTCCCCTTATGGACATTCAGTTAATTCAGGACCATTTATCGAACGGGCCATTTATTATCCCCACCCCTCTACCCATGCTATGGTGTCACTCGAATGACAGTACAGAGTGTGGATCTGTCTCTGGACTCTGAGTTATCTTCCACTGGCTCTGTGCCTATCTTTTAACAAATGCTGTACTGTCTTGATTACTGGAGTTTTATAATAAAACAGGATACATGGCAGTGTAAGTCCTTAATCTTTGTTCTTCTTCTTTAGGATTTTCTTGGATGTTCTTAGCCCTGATATTATTTTTTTACTTATTTACATTTTCTATTGCTTCTTTCACTTTACATCTTTCCACTACTTCTCACTCATTCCTGCCTTTCTGTTCTGTTTATAATCCTTATCTTTCTGTCCTCTTGGTCCTTCTTTTACTCTGAGAGACAAATTCTCTCAATTCATAGTTGTCTGATGTTTTATTTCACCTTTGATCTTGAGGCATTTAAAATCCAGATGTAGTTTCTAGATTGTTATTTTCTTTCAGCACTTTGAGGTGTCATTCCATTGTCTCCTGGCTTCCATTGCTTCTCTCAAATCAGCTGTCAAGCTTATTTTTGCTCTTTTGAAAAAGCATCTTTTTTTCCTCTCTAGCTTCTTTCAAGACTTTTCTTTTGCTTTGGTCTTTGACAGTTTTTTTTTTTTCTTTTTTTATGCTGTGCTGAAGTGACATTTGTGTTTATTTTCAATGAAATTAACAGAAGTTCATGGCACTTCCTAAATCTGTGGATTGATGTGTGTTTGAATGGTATTCCTTTAAATATTGCTTCTTTCTATTCCCTTTCCTCACCTTCCAAGATGCAAACTGTATACATGTTATACATTTTCAATACATCCTATGTATCTCTAATACTCATTTCTTATTTCCTCTTGTGCCTCAGTCTGAATATTTACCCCTAAGTAACTTCAGTTCACTAAGATATACTGTTTTGCCCATCTATTGAGTTCTTTATTTCAGTCATTATATTTTTTATTTTTAGAATTTCCATTTTATTTTTTTTCTTTTGTAGCTTTCAATTCTCTCATGTTCTGCATCTTTTAATGTATTTTCTTGAGTATACAAACCTTGATATTTTAAAGTCCATGTATAATAACTTCAAGATTTGGATCACCCATGTGTTCATTTCTAATTACCTATTTGTTTGCTTGTTTGTTTTTTCTTCCTTTTTTAAAAATTTAATGTCATCTGCTCTTGTCCCCTGGTATACCTGGTAAAGTTTAGTTAAATGCATTATATAAGAAAATTGTAGTGGCTACTAGTGTTGTCTTTCCAGTGAATATTTATTTCTCTTCAAGCTGGCAGTTGAATTCTTGATGCAATCAGGAATCTAAATGAGTCCAGGTTTGGTTTTAGTTTTCACAGGCCTGGTCTGTTTTGATTTGCCCTTATTCCTAGTGTGTGACCCTCAGTGTTTTCAACTGAAGTCCTGGGGTCTCTACTGGCCTAGTATTCTAAATTTTGTCTTCCCAATACTGTGGAACTCCAAACAGTTCTGCTCGTTTCTTTCACCCTTTTTGATTGGTTTCTTAGCCCCTTGCTTTATTTAGCTTAGTTATCAAATATTCCAACTAAAAATGCCACTCAAAATGCAAGATTCCCTTCTCTACAGTTCCTTCCTCTGGGACCTTGGCCCTGCAAGTCTGGATCCCTTGGTATCCCTGCACTACAGTTTTGGGCTCCCCTTCCAAGGGCCTCTGGAAGCCCTGGTTCGGTGCTTTCTGCCTCTGACTAAGTAGCAAGTGCCTCTGCAAGAATGTCGGACTCACCTCAAAGTATTTCCCTTCTCTCCAGAATGGCAGCCCTTCCCTTGACTGTCCTGGTATATTTCTGAGGCCTTTAAAAACTATTTTTATATCTTATTCTGCTGTGTTAAATGCTCTTGATGGAAGCTTTGCTGTTTCATCCCAGTTGTGGTGGAGTCTAAACTGAGATTACTGAGCCAGGAGAACGCCACCTCGGGGTGAGGGGAGCACCTCCCTGGCTCTAGCTCTCTGGGGGGCTGATGTGGACTGGAGGGAGCAGATGCATTCCTGTGGCTCCACAGGAAGTTGTAGCACATGGAGCCCAAGTCAGGGAGGCAGGTGTTGGCTCTGCATCTGGAAGAACAGTCTCATTGCCATCAGGCATTCCTTAGGCAGAAGCTCATTCCAAAGAAATAATGAGCTTCCTAACCCTGAAGAGGCTAGGGAGGGACTCAACAAACATCTAGAAGTTTCTATTGTGAGGGTCCAAGAATCATTGCTGGAGGGACTCAGTGGTCATCAGTTTGTGTGTACTTGAAACCTGAAATTTCAAAAAAATACAGATGCATAATTACCAACATAATGAAGCAAAATATGTCCCCAGAATCTGCATTTCCAAGGAGCTCTCCGAGTGATCGAGTGATCGGCTACCTGCAGTGTGGGAGCCAGCAAACTAAATACGGTCTCCTGTGCCTTCCCGCCGAGGCTGTGATTCAGACGTCCCATCGGTGCTGGGCAGGAGTTCAGACAGTTGTGGCCCTCGGGGTGCAGCTGGAGCTGTGGAGGAGGGTGTGTCCTTGTCTTCCTCTCTCCTGTTCCCAGGAATGGGAGCAGGCTTGGTCCTGTTGGAATGACAGACCCTTAAAGTTTAGTCACATCGTGGGCTAGCAAGCTTGTGTGGGCTAGCCCGGGAACCTAACCACTATTTATAACCTAGTTTCTGTGGGGAAATATGTTCCAAGTTTTAACAACTGCCTTTCAAAAATATGCCGGAGCACAACTTGTCAGTAAGGGGGACTGTCTATATAAAGTTACTTTCTCAGAAACTTTTAGCACCGCACGATAAACTTGACCCCAGAGGATGAGCAATTAATCAACATTCAGTGTCAAGTTTACAACTGAAGAAATCCTTCTGCCCTGAATAATTGGAGGCTTGCTTTAGGAACAACTATTACTGTTTTCTCCGACAATTACGTCTCTTCCTGCTGTCATTGCTTGGCCCAAGGGAGACTGGGCTGGCGTCACCCAGGAACAGTGATGAATGGCCTGGAATAAAGGTAGTAGCAAGCACAGCGAGAACAAGGTCACCTTTCAGCCCAGCTACACCTGTGTTCCATTCCAAGGACTCGACTCAGAAATGTGGCCCACAGCCATATTCCTGCTGTTCTTGGCCCTGCTCCTGCTCCTTGTCCCCAGGAAGAACAGTTTTGTAAGGTAGAAAAGAAATAGATTTACAAGTGGCACATGTGAAAAGATAGGGGCTGATGAACAGTAGGATCTGGGCCCCCTTGTTGTACACACACACACACACCCCGACACCAAGAAAGAGAAAAAAAAATCGTCACTAGTTACCCCCTAGAGAGACCACACGGGCAAGGCTAGAGGATCGTGGAAACCTTGAAGGATGCTGCAGGACTGTGTCTGGTGGGGGCTGTCTAGAAGGATCAAGTAAATGTAATCACTAGGTTGAACAAATAGAATTCAAAATGGTCACTGCTGTCGTTTGGATAACTGTCCCCCAAAGGCCCGTGTATTTTTTAACAGTTCCTGGGTGGTGCTAGGAGGGATGGTGGAACTGAGAGGCCTAGTGGGAGGTCCTCAGGTTATTTGGGGCATACCCTAGAAGGGGAGGGTGAGACTGTACCCTTTCCTCTTTCTCTTCATCCCCAGCTGGTGGTATGAGAGGTTTTGCTCCACCATGCACTCCTCACCATAGGAGGCCACAACAATGGGGCCAGCCAATCATGGACTGGAACCTCCAAAACTGTGAGACAAAATGAACCTTTTCTCTTTTTAAGTTGATTATCTCAACTATTTTGTCATAGTGATGGTAAGCTGACTGAAGGACACCACCCCACCCTCAGAAACCTTTGTGTACATCAGAGAAAGCTCATAGGAACAAAATCCAGAGGCCAGAGGCAGTCAAAGGACCACATTTCTTTTGTACTTAAGGCATTTAATTAATAGACTAAATATCCAAATAATTTTTCAATACCTTTAAAATAACTGATAGCTGAATAAACCAAAAATGGACCCAAACTACTTTTAAAAATCAAACAAAATATAGCCAAGTAATAAAAGATGGAAATATAGCAAGATGCACTAAAACAAACCATTAAAAGATGCTAACTATCACCATAGCAATAGGGCATAAGGAAGAAAATTAACTAAGAAATAAACTACTGGTAAGTATTTGAAAGGAGCTCATTCTTGTCATTAATAGGAGAAATGAAAATTAAAATCGAAATATTTTCTCAGTTAAAGAGTTTTAAAATTAAGATACCCATTGCTTTTTTTGTTTGTTTTTTAAATGTTTATTTATTTATTTGTACACAATGCCTTTATTTATTTTTATGTGGTGCTGAGGATCAAACCCCGGCAGCACACATGCTAGGTGAGCGCTCTACCGCTGAGCCACACCCCTTCCCCTAACATACCTATTGTCAAGGATGCAAGGAAATGGATACTTTGATACACAGTGGAGCATCACCTTTGATATCTGGGGTTAAGTGTAAACAGGTACGCCCCTATATTTTGTAAACAGAGAAACTGAGGTGAAGGGTCTCTGCAGGCACTGCTTGGGGTCCTGGTGACGCCTTCCTCTGCTCACAGAGATTAATTCGAGTGGGTGCAGAGGACCTGTCCCTCACTAGCTCTGTGGCCCTAGCAAATCCCCTGCTCTGAATCAGTTTTCTCATCTGTAAAATGGGAAGAACGGTGCCACCCTCTCCGGAGGTGGTGGTGAGGATGCGGGAGGTGACGGGCAGAGCAGGCAGCCAGGGGGGTGCTGATGGCCCTGTGTCACTCGGTGTCCCGCCCCTGCCGTTGCAGACTCCGCAGCAGTACGAGAGGGAGTACAACGACAAGCGCTCGGGCGTGGGGCCCAGCAAGTTCCACGGGTACGCCTACGACGGCATGTGGGTGATCGCCAGGACGCTGCAGCGGGCCATGGAGACGCTGCACGCCAGCAGCCGGCACCAGCGGATCCAGGACTTCAACTACACGGACCGCACGCTGGGCAGGATCATCCTCAACGCCATGAACGAGACCAACTTCTTCGGGGTCACGGTCAGTCCCACCCTCGGCGCTCTGTTTTCCTTAGTGTCCTTTGGGGACAGGCAAGGCTGGAAGAGGGGCCCTTACCCACCTTCTGGGTGTGGCCTGTCCTCTCTGCCGGCCTCGGGGTTGCAGGGTGTTGGACGGAGGGCCAGGCCAGCGAGTGCTCGCGGACACACCTGGAAACGCCTGTCGCCTGTCGTAAACGGGTGGGTGGGAAAACAACAGAGCAGACTGTGCCCCGGTGGGGTGGGAGCAGGAGCTCCGGCAGAGGCAGGCTCAAGTCCTGGGTCTCCGCTTACAAGCCGTCTTCTTGGAACCACAGACTTTTCACTCGCAAAACGGGAATAGTACCTATTTTGCAAGGTAGTTAGAAAGATTAGCTATGGCGCCTAACAACTTGCTAATACCTGTGCAAGCGATTTGCTCCGAGCCTCGAATTTCTCATCTGAGGAGTGGGAATAATGATAATATGTGTCTTGGGGCTGGGGTTGTGGCTCATTGGCAGAGCCCTTGCCTAGCACATGTGAGGCACTGGGTTTGATCCTCAGCACCACATAAAAAAAAAAAATAAACAAATAAAATAAAGCTAAAATTTTTTAAAAAATAAATATCTTGCATAGAAGCTAGTAAATTAGTGTCAATAATGGCTAATATTTCTTGACTGCTTATCAGGTGCTACATACTATGTAGATTAGGCTCGGGGATGTGTGTCTGGTGCTTGGTACCCAGGAAATGCCAGCCATGGTTACTGTTGACAATGGTCTCATGGCATCTTAATGCCCCACAGAAGTAGGTGCTGTTATTACCCCTGTTGAAAAGGAGGAGCCTGCAGCTTGGAGCATGTGAGTTACAGCTAATCAGAGGTGGAGCTGGTATTTGAACCCGAGTCTGGCTCCAAATTGCTGCCTTGTACTACCTTCTGGTGATGGAGGCATCTATGTCTCCTGAGGATGTATTTGCCCTTCATTCTGCAGAATCGGTTGAACGGACTAAAGTGCTGTCCTATGTTCTAAGAGTCATTTAGAGAGTCGGGGAGTCCGTCTTGGGGTGTTAAAGGAGAGATAAGATGAGCTGATTGGTGCATTTCTTCAATGTCCATATTCGTGCTTGGGTGTGCTCAGCTGTGCTGTTGGCGTGACAGACAGGTCCTGTGAGATACTGGGAGTGCCCAGTGGTGTGGATACCAACGGAGGATGTGCTCCCTGCTTCAGAGCCTGTGGCCCAGATACAGGGACAAGATCTGGACAGACTGACGTGGAGAGGTTAAAAGTGCTTGGTACCAGCAGGGAACATTGGTATACGCCTGCAATCTTAGTGTCCCAGGAGGCTGAGGCAGGAGGATCACAGGTTGGAGGCCAGTCTCAGAAACTTAGTGAGACCCTGTCTCAGAATAAAAAAAGTCAAACCCTGGGGCTTGTGAGAAATTCATGCTCTTGGGTCCCAGTCCCAGCCAATCAGCCTCTGGGGGTGGGACCCCCCCACCTGGGGCCTAACAGCCTCTCCCAGGGTCCTATCAGGCTTGAGCTCCAGTGCTCTAGCTGCTGGGGAGGCTCTGATTTTTGCTAAAAAAGAAGTGAATTTCCAAAACCCCTGGGTGGAGGGCCCTGAGATTGCTGGGCGTCCACTCCCACAGTGCAGAAGTAAAGGCTCCACGTAGTTACTGGCCAAGTGTGTTTTTATAGCACAACCTAGATTCAGGCTGGAAACTTGAACAGCTCTCCTCAGTCTAGGGTGTTAAAAAAAAAATCTTTTTATCCTCAGAACCCCTTGTTATAAAATCTCACAGGAGCTCAGTGTATAAAACAGACAGAAGAGGAAATCTCAGGTAGCAAAGGAGCCAGAGCCCCACCTGTTCTGCCCCTCTCCCCCATAGTCGTCTTGTGCCCCACCAAAAGCCCTGAGAAAGGCTGGGCAGAGCACCAGGCAAACTACCTGCCCATCCTTTCTCCTCCCTGCAGGGGCTGGGGCTTGGAGAGGGGCAGCGTCGGAGCAGGGCTGTTTCAAAATGCGGGATGCTTCTTTCAAACTTGGCTTCCCATTTAGCAGAGTGAATTCACAGTAACCCAAGTCAGGGTGGATGAATAGACAGCTACAGAATCCGGGGACCGTTTCCCCGTCTCTCGTGATCTTCCAAGTCAGCGTTTGCCTGGGTGCCTGTGTCGCTTCGTCAGGGACCATTTATAACCACTTGTAAGCACTCCCTTTCATCTAAGCCAAATAATACATAATCCCCAGTTGATGAGCAATTAGATAAGACTGCCGAAAATGCTTTCCAGGGCTCGGAGATGAATTTCTTTTTAATGGGAAATTCCTTGACACCTGTTCCAATTTGTGACTCAGAAATCAGGGAATATCAGACCTGAAAGCCATCCTAAAAGATCCTCAGATCCAACACCCTCATATTATAGATGAGTATCTGAGGTCAGAGAGGGGAAGTGACTCTGTCAAAGTCACCTGGCAAGATGGTTCAGAAGAGCCAGCACGGTCACCAACGGGCGCCACTCAGCTCCACGCCACGGCCCTCTGGTTGCACCACTGTGACCTCAAGTTGAGAGGGCTGCCAAGGAAGACAGTCTGCCCCTCGTTTCCTGGTCCCCTCGTCACATATTAATACGTGCTTGGCACTGGTTGCCGAAGGGTTTCATTAAAATTGTCTTCTGATCACAGGAAAAAGAACTTCTTCTGACAAAATAAAATGTGCCTCTGTGGTCCAGGGAGACCGCAGAAGGCCAAGTTCAGCTATCGACAGAGTTAGAAAGGAAAGGAACAAGGAGGTGGAAATAAATTGAAGCGTTTTCCATTTGCTGAAGGTTTTCATTATGCAGCACACGGGGCCTCCATCTCTCCACTCTCAGGCAGACACGTTTTTTCCAGGTCACCCCCATTCAACATGTTTACTATGTGGAAAATCGTTTAAACACATTAAATTAATTATATCCACGACTCAATTCCAATTGATCCAGGGTGCACAGTCTCTGCCGGGAGCTGGGCCTGTGCTTCCTGGTTGGCACGCGGATGGAGAAATCTCTTCCCTGCATCCCAGGCTGGAGGTCCCGCTTAACTTGGGGCCCAGGTGTGTGTTCTCTTCTTAGGGGCCCCCTTCCCAGTCACCCCGACACCCAGAAATGGGCTTCCAGCGGCCTGGGGACACTGCCCACTTCTGATTTCCTGAGTGTGCTGTTATGATGTTCAGTCCTGTGATCACCTCCCTGCCCCCGACCGTGATCTAGAAATCTCAGATGCTTCTTTCCCTGGAATTCTCTCTTCCATCGACAGGCAACTGGGAAGCTTGGGTTGGAATTGACTATTTAAGTCTTTAGAGCTCACAGCACTCTGAGAATCCATTTTCTGAAAGCGATAAGGGCTTGGAAACAAGCTCTGCAGGTGATCCTGATGTCTGTATCCTTGAGAATCCCCCAGGGAGTTTCATTAACATCCAGATGCCCTACATGGGCATGGTGTGACTCGTGCCTGCAGTCTCAGTGACTTGGGAGGCTCAGGCAGGAGGATCCCAAGTTGGAGGCCAGTCTCTACAACTTAGTGAGACCCTGTCTCTTGGATCCTCAGCACCACATAAAAATAAATAAATAAGATAAAGGTATTGTGTCCATCTACAACTGAAAAAATTTTCAAGAAGGGTTAGGGATGTAGTTCAGAGGTAGTCTGGGTCCCCTACTGAAGAACTTCTGATTCTCTAGTCTTTCAGTAAGGCGTAGGAATTCACATATTAACAAATCAGTCTGGGAGGTTCTCAGTAACCTTGTGAATTGCTGGGCCACACACGCACACATATACAAACTTTTTGGTTTTAAACCTATCAGTGATGCATTTGTCCCTACATTCACTCACTCCATTAGTGGACCTGTGCCAGGTGTGTGAAGCACAGACCATGCTCTGGCCTGGTCTCCACCTGCAAGAGCACCTCCCCCCATTCAGTGGGGTGGTAGACAAGTACAAGAATAATTGCTGGGCAGTTTGCAAGATCTGCCCCAGGCCCCTGGAGGGAAGACTGTGTTTTGCTTAGGGCACTCAACACCAAGGGGCAGTCATCCATTTTCCTGGAATCCAGGAAGCAAAACTCAATGCACCAATAATTGCAAGGTGCCCATTCTGTGGGCACTCACCCTGTGCCATGTGCTGGGGGCGAGGCTGCAGTGCCAGGTCCCCTATCCCCACTTCCAACATGTCAGTGCAGCGTAGGGCCGAACAGACTCTTCTAACTTGGCTTTCCTTACAAAGATGCACTAAATTCATTGACAGGAGATCAGGACTCTTCAAAACATGCCTGGGAACATTTACTGAGCATTCAAGTCAAGATTGAAACCTTAATTTTTTCAGGTGAAGAGTGTTTATTTGTTCCCAGTTTCCAGGCTGTGAAAGCAAGCGTGGTCTCCCAGGTCTCGATGTGTAAAATCCTTTGGGATGTGTCAGGCTGAGATGATATACACCTAAACACAGTCCACCCCCTTTGGTAAAGGTTTCTTCTGTTCAGTCTTTTATAAGGACACCACTTTTAGTTGGTGGTGCAGACATCCAGATAAATTAACAGAATCTCGCTTTGCCCTGTTTTGACAATGTGAGCGTTTTTTTCCCAGAGAGACCCTCAGACTGCGAACCCTGGGTTGGGTGGGGCTGTGAGGCTTCCAAGAGCATCTGGACACACAGAAATGGAAAGAAGCTCCTGGGAAAACTTCGACTGTGAAAACAAGGCTTGCTTGGGACTACGCTATTTGCTGAGATTGCCTCTCACTCCTGGGCTCGAAGGAGAAGCCATCACAGCTTGAAAGGGAGCGACCCTAAGTTCCTCCCAATAATAGACCCATCCTTCATCCTCCACCCAGCTTCTCAGCCATCTGTAGGTTTGGACCTTCCAGCCTCACATCTGTCAGGAGAGGCCGGCCCTCAAGCTCCAAGCATTCACCTCTGTTGGCTGTTATCTTCAAACCGATC
Organism: Tamias sibiricus; assembly: GCA_025594165.1. Lineage (NCBI taxonomy): Eukaryota > Metazoa > Chordata > Mammalia > Rodentia > Sciuridae > Tamias > Tamias sibiricus. The sequence goes on along the minus strand of CM046657.1, from coordinate 186,565,338 downwards.
TCACCAAGGAGGTGAGGCTGATGGCAACTGCAGTGTTTATTGATCTGTTTGCTTTTGTTGCTGGTGAAGAGGAATCCAGCCTTGGCCAGTGCAACCCTAAAGTTTTCATATGAGACTTAAAATTTAAAAAAAAAAAAAAAAAAAAAAAAAAAAAAAAAAAACCCTCAGCTGGGCATGGTGGCACACACCTGTGGTCCCAGAGGCTTGGGAGGCGGAGGCAGGGGGATTGCAAGTTCAAAGACAGCCTCAGCAACTTACCAAGGCCCTGCGAAACTCAGCAAGACCCTACGAAACTCAGCAAGACCCTGTCTCTAAATAAAATATAAAAATGGGGTGGGGATGTGACTCAGTGGTTAAGTGCCCCTGAGTTCAGTCCCGGGTAAATCTCTACCAAGACTTAAGTACTGCTCACACTCAGCACCCCCACCCCTACCAACATTTTACCTAAAAAGAAAACCTCATAAAGTCAGTTGTTGGAATTCCAAGGACTTCAGGTAAGGTAGGTAGCCAGAGGAAGCCAGCAGACTCCTCCTCCCAAGGGGAGTCCAAGGCTTCCCCCACCCTCCGCCCCCTCTGTTCATCACACCCCCATATTGCTTGGCCCTGCTGGGAGTCTGCAATCGTGTGTAGTTGATTATTGATCCAGAGAACTTTGCGTGCGTGCCTGGACACATGCGCGCATGCGCATACGCACACAAACGGTTCTGCGTCATCCTGGAGAGCTGGCCCACCTCTCCTTTCTGTCTGACCTTGAGAAGTCCTGGTTTGACCTTTCAGGACCGAAACTACCCTTCAGGTTTCCCACAGCCTCGTGTTGGTGTCTTGTATTGACATCATTGTTTAGCCCTTGGATTCTTCGGGAACTTAATTTGAGTGAGACGAGAAACAGCACTAGACGCTCCATCCAAAAGTGGATGAAACTCCACCAGTCCGGACTTGAGCCCTTCTGGGGCTGGCGCTCTCTCTTCGTGACCTCTCCACTGGCATGTCACCACCGTGTTTCCTGATCTCATGTTCCAGGCTGTGTGCAGAGAACTTGCCTGAAGCTCTACAATAGGCTGATTGTGATGTGTCCTAGAAAGTAAGGTGACCTTGGGTGGCTCCCAATGCCACGGTTTCCCACTCCAAGGCTCCTCTCTCACAAGCCTCCCTTGGCCATTGCCTAGGATCAACAGCAGACCCTCCCAGAATTTCCTCTGCCCCTCGCTTGTCCCCACTACACCAAAGACCCAGGGGGTCGCAGTGGGATTGCACCATACCCACACACACACAAACTCCAGAGGTGCCCTCTTGAGAACCCCGCCTCTCTCCCTCTACTCTCTGGCTGGCCAGTCCACCCTCAAACGCAGGCTGAAATGCACTGTTGCCCGGCACAGCCATGATGAGGTATAGCAGAATTGAAAAAAAAAAAAAAAAAGACACAACCTTTTAGAGCTGTGTGATCTCAGGGAAGTTCTTTGCTATTCTGTGCCTCAGTTTCCTCATCTGCAGAGCAGGGGAAGATATATTCTCCTTCAAAGGGTCGGTGTGAGAAATAGCAGCAGGGTTTAGCACCCAAGGACAGCATGCCGTTATCGAAGTTATCATTTTCGCTGCTGCTCTTATGATGGTGACTTTTCAACAGAGTTTTCAAGGCTCCAGTCCAGCAATATTCAGAATGGAATCCAGTGACCAGGCATCACATTCTTACTAGGTGCCAGTCTGTTCCCATATGTGACCTCATTTAATTCTCTCAACAATAAACAAATCTCCTAACCTGCACGAGGGTGATAGCAGTTAACATCAAAACCGAGCCAAGTGTAGTGCCGGCAAGCAGACACGCTTCGGAGTGTTCTGCCTGCTGCCATCCACTCTAGGGATTTGAAAGTCACCCTAGAGGTGACAGGCATCTGCTCACAGACGTCCCTCCTGTCTGGCTCAATGCCAGTCAAGTTCCAGCCTCCCTCAGAAGGTCCACTCAGTGTTAGACACAAAGACTATTTGCAGCAGGGACTGTTGGTGCCCTAGCCAGATCTCCCGGCACCCCCTTTTAGGGGTTTGGCTGAGTCTTCCATCTCCCAGCTGCTGCAGGTGCTCCCACTATTGGCTCGCAGCTGTGGCCTTGCCTACACCATGCCCTTGGAGGTGCCTGCCAGTTAGCCCACCCCCATGGTCTGCAGAAGGACTGACACGTGGTCCCAGGACCATTGAGCCCGCGGGCTCCCCAGGGATCAGCTGAAGCTGATCGAGCTTCCCACTTCCGAGCTTGGCCTGCACCTTTTTCTGCCTTCCCTTACAGGTTCCTCCTAAGGACATGTCCCCCATGAACCCCACATACTTCTGGGAGACCCCATGTTAGTTTCTAAGGGAAATTTAAGCATTTGCAAGAGGAAATGTTTACTGGAACCTGATCGTGATCTTGTGTTGAATTTAGATCTGATCCTTCCCGACCCTGGGTAAGAGCTTTCTGGACTCTCCTCCTCCTACTCTGCACATGTCACCGGCACCCCTCTTGTTGTCACCGGCCTCCTCCAGTGAGTTAGCATCTCCCAAATAAGCAGGCGCCACCGCGCTCCATGTCTCTGACCCCTGCATGCGGCTCACCTGGGGCTTTGCACCTGCAAAATTCCACCGTCACTGGCCACCTCCTGGGAATGAACCCACACACGACATGACGGGGAGACTCCGCCACGCTCTTCACCACTGCTGCCTTCCAGGCTGCTCTCAACTCAAAAGCCGTTTTCACCCCCACCCCTAATGAAAGGTGACCGTAGACGGTTGTCAGGACCCAGAGTTCTTGAACCTACTAAGAGCGATTGATTCCCAAATTCTGGATGTGATTCTGGTCCATTTACACAAGACGTGGAGTCTCGTGTGTGTGTGTGTGTGTGTGTGTGTGTGTGTGTGTGTGTGTGTGTGTGGGGGGCCTGGGGTCTCTTGCTGCATCCTTCCTGAAATAGCAGAGAAACCCATTCCTCTCCCCCCCCCCAATCCTCTCATCTCTCCCATCAGCTTCTCTCTGGGGTTCAAATCCTAGGCCTGAGGGGGAGGAGGAGCTGCTGATGGGCCCCCTTGACTTCAGACTGTCGGGAGCTCTTCCAAGAGGTAATTGCTAGTAATAAACAACAAGGATAATAATCGCATCCTTGGTGTGTGACTGCCCTGCTCCAGAGCGCATTTATAGTCTCCACTGTCTCCCCTCCTCCGTGCAATCACATGCTGACAATAGCGGTCGAGCAGTGAGCTCCTACTGTATGCCAGGCAGCACCCTCAGCACGTTACACACGTTGCTGTGGCCCCTGATGCACAGATCAGCCACGTGTTGACCAGTGTATAGGGCCCAGGATGCTCCTCCTGGTGGGCTACATCTGGTCCCCTCCCTTGGGTCCTATCTCTGCCTCTCAGTGAGGACTCTCCTGACTCCCTCCCCATCTGCTCACTCCCACCCTTCATTCCTCCCCTCCACGGCTACACCCATCTGACGTCCCATGTATTCCACTTATTTATTGTCAGTTTTATTTTCTTCTATATCTTCAAGGCTTAGAAGAGGGTAACTGGGACACAGTACGTACCTGATAAATATTGGTTTAATGGACAAGCAGTTTCAATAATTAATGACCCTGTCATAGATTAAAGAAACTAGACTCAACAAAGATAAACAATTTGCCCTAGACCCCTCAGATAGTAAGCGGGAGTTGATTGAAGTCTACTCAAGCCCATGTTTTTAACTATTTAAGATGTTTTGATAACTCAGCATTCCCAGCTCCTTCAGCAAACCAGACCTAGGCCAGGCAGCAGGAACGAGGTGTACTGCTTTTGTCCCCAAGGAACGCGGGTGAGATGCTTTGGAGGGTGGGCAGGACCACTGTCCCCTTATCGACAGTGCTTTCTGCTCTGAATCAATTATATGTGTGTCTGTCAGCCCTGGACACTGGACAGTGCTTCTGTGAGCCCTTTTGTGGCACCCGTAATTGTCTCTGTACACCCGATGTCTTGAATAAGCCCTGGCTCTTAGTCTATGGGATTCTTATGTGTTGACTGAATGACTCAGGTGATTGCAGTGCAGAGAGGTGAAGTGGCTGTGTTGGGGTCCAGTGGTGCTGAACTGGTCAACCTGGGTCCAAACGTCTCAGGTCTTTTCATTGTAGCTGCAGCGTCTTAGCCTCAAATTCTTGCATTTCTGGGCCTTGCGCAGCTGCCCCTCCCCCACTCATTCAAACACAGTCACAAATACTGCAGAAGGAGAATCTCCTCCTTCTGCTGTCAGGTAAATTTGAAATATCAAAATAATGTGGCTTAGCAATTTGTTGGAATTGATGCCTAGCCTTCTAGAGCTTGCTAGTTTGACTTCCGCAAGTCAGGGGGAAAAGATAGCTAATATTATTCTTGTTTTTAAATGAAAAGCAGGTAGGGGAGTTTATCACCCTCTGAGAACTTGGACAGAAGCCCTGAGTGCAGACTCTGACCAGGTGCCTGAAAGAAACAAAGAGGATGCGCCCAGGAAGAGCTGGGGACGTGGTGGTCATAGTAACAATTACTATAACAACAGTTGTGATGATGGTATGGATGGCTCGCAGTTTTGCAAGCCTATTGTATGCTGGGTACTCTGCTAAGCTCTTAACTGATTATCTCATTTAATCCCCACAATGACCACTGTTAGGACTTGAGTTGTGTCCCCTGCCCCAGAACTCGTATGTTGAACTCCTAACCCACAGTGCCTCAGAATGTGACCTTCTTTGGAAATTGGGTGGTTGCAGATGTAATTGGTTAAGCTGAGGTCTTGCTGAAGTACAGCAGTAAGTTATAATGGGTGTCCTCATACAAAGGGGAAATTTGGAGCCTGACACACCAGCAGGAAGAAGGCTGTGTGAAGAAAAAGGCAGAGGAGTCCAAGGAGACCAACATTTGCCAGCAAACGGGGATCGCAGGAGACAGGCACAGAAGCAGTTTCCCCAGAGCCCTCAGGAGGAAGCAGCCCTGCCCACACCTTGATTTTGGACTCCTGGTCTCCAGAACAGCGAGGCAGTACATTTCTGTTGTTTAGGCCACGCAGTTGTGGTCCTTTGTTAAGGCAGCCCTGGAAACTAATGCAGCCCACAGAATGGAGACCACCAGTGCTTTGCAAGTAGGAAAACCAAGGTTAAGTAAGTCGCCAAGTGAAGAAGCTAGGATCCGAACGCCTGCTGACTTACTTTCACCCTTCACTCTTTTGTTTTCCTTTGTTTTGTTTTGTTTTTGTACCAAAGATTGAACCCGGGGTGCTCAACCACTGAGCCCACTCCCCAGCCTTTTACTTTTTATTTTGAGACAGGGTCTAAGTTGCGTAGGGCCTCACTAAGTTACTGAGGCTGGCTTTGAACTTGGGATCCTCCTACCTCTGCCTTCTGAGCCGCTGGGATTACAGGCGTGCGCCACTTTGCCCAGCTCACTCTTCGCTTTTAACCACTGCCCTGCACCAGTGAAAGCTCTCCCAGCCCAGGAGGGATAGAGCCCCCACCCCCTCCCTTTCCAGGTGAGGAAACTGTGGGCTTTGGGAACCTGCTGAGAAAGAGGCGAGGCTGAAGCCAGGATGCTGGCCCCTCGCTGGAGACCATCCGGCTTCCCTGAGCCTGGCTTCTCCCACCTGGGCCAGTGCTCTACAGACCACGGCGTGACCACTCCCGGGGGAAGCTTCTTGGTCTTCACTCGCCTCTTCCCTGACTCAGGCAGGGAGGGTATTTTCCAACCCCAAGCTACATGTTCTTATTTATTCGTATATTTTAAAACAACCTATACATTTCTTTTTTTCATTACAAGAACAATATACCATTGTAGAAAACATAGAAAGTACAGACAAGTATCAAAAAGACATCAAAGCAAGGTGTAGTGTGGCACGCCTGTAATCCCAGGGACTTGGGAGGCTGAGGCAGGAGGATCACGAGTTCAAAGCCAGCCTCAGCAACTTAGTGAGACCTTATCTCTAAATAAAAAATGAAAAGGGATGGAATGTGGCTCAGTGTTAAGCGCCCCTGGGTTCAATCCCTGCTACCAAAAGAAAAAAACCAAAAAGATGTCGAAGTCACCCATTACCCATCATTTCAGACAGACTCATGGGGTCTTCACTCAGATGTGACTTTTTAAAAATTCTTTTACTATGTGTTTTCTTCTATCACATTATAAAGATTTTTCTATGGCTAGGATTTTCATCGTGGGTTTTGTTGTTGTTTGTTTGTTTGTTTGTTTGTTTTTGGTGGTGGTGGTACTGAGCATTGAACCCAGGGCCTCCCACGTGACGGGAACACTCTCTGCCTTTGAGCTATACCCGCAGCCAAGGTTCCCACTCTTAAATCTTGTCATTTTAAAAAATGTGGCAGACTATACGGACCACAAAATTTATCGTTTTGGCCATTTGTAGGTACACAATTCAGTGACATTAAGTATATTCTCACTATCCTGTGACCATCATCACCACCCGAATCTAGAACTTTCTTTCACCCTAATCTGAAACTATCTACCCATTGAACAATAACCCCCAATTAGGCAGGATCACTTTGAAGTTATTACTTCTTATGGGAGAGCTGATTATATAAGCTGTATTCTTATTTTTAAAAATATTTTAAAAGCTATCATAAAAAGTAGTTTGCTAACTAATTTCAGAGGGAAATCCAGGTATTTGCAAGCTACCTTTGACCAAATAGTAGCCTAGCAAACATTTGCCTGCCTTTGCCTGCAGAAACCTAAGAATGCACGTTTGAAAGGGTTGAAGCTATAGTGAGCAAATGTTTTCAATAAATAAGCATTTGAGATATCCCACTGTTGAGGAAAATACTGAGATAAGCGCCTAATGGAAACAACCTGGAAGGGCACTGCAGGCACCCCCGCGCCTGCACGTTCCTCTTTGTGTGAAGCCAGAATCCCCCTCGGTGCACACGTCAAGGTGTGTTAGCTGCCAGCTTGCTAAGCAGAAAGGAAGTTTCCTAAGATCAGGGGAAGACAGTTGACGCAGATTCCAGCCGACAAGATGCATGCTTTGAGCCCTAATGGATGCCAGCTCCGCCTGCGTGCGCTGATGCAGAGGTCACTCGTACACACTCCATGCGGCACTCTGGTCCCGCCTGGCCGATGGCCAGCCCCTGCCTGTGTGAGGAGATGAAGAAAGCTTGCAAGATCCATTTTCTCATGGAATTACAAACCCCCATCCACCTCTCCCCCGCCCCCATGTCTGTCTGCTTTCTCAAGCTGCATGCAGTTCTTGCACAAACCAGTCCCTGGCAAGTAAAGAGCTGCAGCCTAGTGAGGACACTGTGCCTTGTGGACGGGGAACAGGGTCACAGTGAGGGAGGGACTGCAGGGGGAGGCCCACCTTTGTCTTGGTGGTGTGGCATTGTTGAGGATATGGGCTCTGGAGACAGGCATCCTGGGTCCTCATCTCATTCCACTTGCTAGCTGGGTCAACTCACACAAGAACTTGACCTCTCTCTTAATCTGCTTCCTTGTCTGTGAAATGGGGATTGTGCTGAAACAGGACACCGTAGGTTTGTTAGCGTGTGTTCAGTAAAGACAGCTATAAGGGAGTAACCGTGGCAGCATCGAGTAGGTGGAGAAGCTGTCCGCAGTGTGGTTGTAGCTGAGCTGCAGGGAACGGTGGGGCTGGGGTGGACAGGGGCTGGGTCTCGGGGTCTCAGGTCAGCCACTACTGCTCTGGCCCGGCCGTGGGGTGGGGTATGTCCTTGGGCAAGGCAGTTCCTCTTGGCAGAGGGTGATTCCTAGTCGAGACTCTGAGGCACTGGGGGATGTTGTTTTTGCCCTAGGAGGGGAGCTGGGCAGAGCCCCCCGGGAGAGTTCCTATAGATAACAACAGGGCCTACCTTAAAAGGTTGTGAAGATGAAAGGCATTTATGCATGTTAGGTGCCTGGGACATAGTATGTGCTAAATTAGTGCAAGGACGAATGCATTTGAAGAACAATGTATTTGGATACTGGCTTCTTGGTCTTCTTAGACCCTCAAGCCCTTATAACTAATTTCCAGGAGATTCTGGGGTTGGTGGGTCCCCACGCCACTACTTCAGTTGAACTTACAGCCCTTGCCATCTCCAGTAATTCACATTCCCACATTCACGTGCTCATGAACACAGGCATGTGCCCACACTCCTAAATATGTAATTTATGGGTCTTCACACTCGTTGTGGATAAAGCTGTTTATCAGTGTATTGCAGTGGCTTCCAAACTTGTTTTTCAGAAGGGATTGTACACAGAAGCCCAATATCACTGCCCCTCCTTTAACATTTACATTAGCATTAGCATTACATTTAATCCCCCTTCTCCCTCCCCCTCCCCAGTGTGCACCTTGGAAGACATTGCTAACCATGCCTCTGATTTAAAAATTAGCAAGCAAATGCCCACAGGACCCGAGAGGAAGCAAAACCTTAATGCGGAGCCCGTATGTGAGCCCTCAGATCTGCTCACCCAGGTCAGGCTCCCCAGAAGGTCCAGGAGAGGGAACCCGCCCCACCCCAACACAGATGCACAGGCAGGGACCTCTCAGCAGGCACCCAGATCCACACTGTGTTTTAACAATTACTTGTTTACTTTAACATGTACTGTAAAAACATAACTCGCCCTTTACGGTAGCAGGATAAGTCTTCTCTGCCAGTGGTTTTTTTTTTTTTTTTTTTGGTACCGGGGATTGAACTCAGGGGCACTCGACCACAGGGCCACATCCCCAGCCCTTTTTGTATTTTATTAGAGACAGGGTCTCACTGAGTTGCTAAGTGCCTCGCCATGGCTGAGGCTGGCTTTGAACTCGCGATCCTCCTGCCTCAGCCTCCCAAGTGCTGGGATTACAGGCGTGCGCCACCGCGCCCGGCTTCTGCCAGTGTTTTAAAGGCAGAAATTCAGTAACGATGCCAGAAGGTGTATGGAGGCAGGAAAGGTGGCACCCCTACGGTGGAGGTGGGAGACAGTGATCTCCTCCAGGCTTTTTCTTCGCTTTAGCTTCAAAGCCACAGTGGTCAGCCCCCTGAAGGGTTAAGACTCACAGAATCAGAAAAGAGTTGGCGATAGAATGGGCGAGACCATCAACAGCACAGCATCGATTTCCCGGGCAACTGTGTAGTTACCCAAGCAGCGAACAGTCCCGGGCTTTTACCTGGGAGGTTTTTGTGGTAGTGTTAATAGCCTTTTTGTTTAATGCCCTTTCACCTCATTCCCATGATTTTAGTGATAAAAAATGGTCCTAGGTTAGGAGGTGGGAGTCCATTAGACAGACAGGAGCCCAGATGCTGCAGGAGAAGCTGGCTGTGGTGGCCTTAGGAACATGGCCCTGTGACCCCAGCCACGCAGTGTGGAGCTCCTTGCATTAGTCTCTCTGGCAATCATTGTGACTCCAAGTAATTGCTTAGCTTTACGACAGAAGCTTCTGCTCCCCACTCCTCCAGGGCAGGGTCTTGCTGAGATTCGCCTCTCTGGAGTCAGTTGCTGGAACATGGTCTGGACTATATTTGAGTCTCAGCTGATGGTAAATGAGCAGATGCATCAGAGATATATTATCACCATCGCTGTCCCCTCCCACTCTGCATCACCTCAGGGCTTTACACAGAGTAGACACACAGGAGAGGCTGGCTGGCTTGTTGGGTGGAGGGGCACACAGGTGGGCATGTGAATAGAAACTTGGATGGCTGAGTGGATGGATGAATGGATAGGTGGATGTGTGGGTATGTGGATGGATAGGTGGATGGACAGACAGATGGATGAGCGTGTGGGCGAGTTGATCGTTAGGTGGGTAGGTGGATGGATGGATAGGTGGATGGATGGATTGATAGATGGCTAGATGGTGCGTCCACAGGCACCATCTGTCCACAGGCAGGTGGGTGGGTAGATGCAGATGAATGGGTGGATGAGCTGGGCGGATGGGCGGGGACTGAGTAGGTTAGTGAACAGCAAGCCTAGGAGGGGTAGCTCAGAATGCCTCATTCTGATCAGAGGCCACGGCCCTGATGTTTGGATTCGTTTCCTTGCAAATCCTGACCTCTGGGTGGTTTTTACGGCATTTTCCAACGTGAGGCCCCACCTTATCATCTGACTCAGAAACGGGAGTTCAATCGCGTGCTTTTGTTCTTCAGTCACACTTCACCCTTTCAGGCCTCATTAAAATCTGTCCTCTACCCAGTCGCTCTTTGAGGAAGTTCCTTGTTAGGGCCTTTCTGCTGTGCGGTGGTGGATTGCACCAGTCCATGTGAGTGCCAACCTGAATGCTAAAGACTGTTATTAGCAGATTTAGCCTCGAGATGCTTCAGCGTTGTCAGTTCAGATGTTCATAGGATTATTTTTCAAGCATCATCACACATCCTCTGTGACAGACTTGATTACTGTGATGAACTCGTTTCCTTCCTTTGAAACATGTTTCAGTTGCAAAAATGGTTTGGAAAGTGTTTCACCGACATGCTAGGCAAGACCCTGTGACGTTATTTCATTTGCATGGCTCAGTTACCTTGCCAGGAGGGGCCGCTTGGTGTGGTATGCAGAGAGAGCACTAGACGTAGAGTCCACAGACCTTCCTTTGCGTGCTGTCCCCAGCATCTCAGCAGCTGGGGACCTCAGGGAAGTCTAGTCTGTGCATTCCCTTGTGCAAAGTGACAGGGGTGACCAGGTGCCCCTCCATGGGATGCTCAGAAGATGGATTAGGAAAGGGACCTGACAAACTGTGAAGGTTGTAGATGATTGAAGGGTCCATGGTGGAAGAAGAAAGCCAGCCACACCCCAGACACACCCGTTTGTTTATTGATTTATTTTACTTGTCTATGTTGGCTTACACAACAGGAGAGAAATCAGACATGTACAATGAGAATCGTCTTTCAGTGACGGTCTAGCTTGTGCCAGGTCCTATGTTCATACTAAGACTCGGTCTCATCTGCACGCTTCAGTGTGGGGGCCACCAGCTCCATTCAGGGGCGCTGGAATCGTGCACAGTGCCTGCTGAATTTCAGACATAGCACCAAAAAGGTCAAGATACCTCAGTGTTTTTCTACTGATTACAGTTGAAGTGATAATATTTTTTACATATTGGGTTCAATGAATTTTATTTTTAACATTAATTTCACCTGTTTCTCTTTTCTTTTCCTTTCTGGTTTTCTTCTTCTCTCTGTGGTTCTGCGGGGAGGGGGTCAAACCCAGTGATCGCTCTACCACTGAGCTATGCTCCCGGCCCCGCGTTTTTGCTTTTGTGTGTGTGTGTGTGTGTGTGTGTGGTGCTAGGGATTGAACCCAGGGGCACTTTACCACTGAGCTACATTCCCAGTCCATTTTTTGGTTTTATTTTCTTTTGAGACAGGAAACGACAGTGACATGAGTATGGACACAGTCGATCAGCATCACGGCCACATGGCTTGCCATGGTGGGCTGAGGAGAAACCAGAAATAGACTAACTGTCCAGTGGTTGGGCTTGACTAAATAAATTTTGCTACATCTGTACAGTGGACTTGTTTGCAGCCATTCAAAATAATTGTTATAGAACAATATCTAACGGAATAGAAGAGCATTCATAATGTGTAGCTTAGCAGGTTAAAAAGGGAGTAGGTTACAAAGAGCTCTGTACGGTGAGTCCTTGCATTTGATAAAAATTTTGAAATATGTTTTAAAAAAATAGAAGCACATACTCCAAAATGTGAACAGTGTTTGTGGGTGAAATTTTCTCACTTTGCTTATTTCTCCTTTCCAAATTTTCTATAGTAAAGATATATTACTTTAGGCCTCAGTTTAAAAGCAAAAAATTTTTCTTAAAAGGAAGATTTAGGGGGGGAAAGGTCAACTGCCAAAGGCCTGGACTTTAATTGGGTCTTGGTCCCCTCTAGTCAGAGACTTTAGACAGTAAGCCCATGGCCTTGGTTCTCAGTTTGCTCATCTGTGCAGTGGGTCTATCATGGCTGATTTCACAGGGCCGTCATGAGAATTAAGCCCAATTCCTGGAACGGGTGGGCTCTCAACCAGCGTTAATGTTCTTTCCTTTTCCGTTCCATTCTCTCTCAGGTGGACGCTGATTCCCACTTAGAGATGAACTGGGCAGGGAAGGGAGGCTAGGATGTCAGAGAGGCCCCAGTGTGTTCTGCTCCCAGGTGGGCCGTGGCTTTCTGAGCCTGGCTGAGCGGCTGCTCCAATTCTCTTTCTCCTCAATATCTCAACTCTTTGTCGAATCCCTGCTGGCTAGAGTCTAGATTAACATATTATATAATTTAATCTTGAATATGTAGGAGGTTGCCTAATATAGGGTAGAGGCCAGCTTGAAAAACTCTTGAGGTTCAAAAGTCTCAGGATCTTGTGCTGTGAGTGACTGTGGAGATGGATCCGCTGCAGACGACTGTAGCAGAGGTTAGTGCAAATGTCTGAAGAACACAGGAATTGTGTGTATGTTTACATGTGCTTGTAAATGAACGTCCGTGCACATACGTGTGTGCATCTACAGGCCCGTGGCATGTGATAAAACAGTGACCTGGATTCTCCCCCAAGCACTCGGGACCCTCTGTGAGCCGTGTGTAGGGATGGTCTAATCCACACGCCCACCGTCGAGCCCCCTCAGGAGCTGGCAGGACCTGCAGCACGTGCAACTCTGCAGCGCTTTCCACAGTGCACAAGAAGAAGAAAATTCCCCGTTCATCCCCGAGTCTAGTAATTCCATCAACAAGCTTATGAAGAGCTGCTTCAGTAATCCATGGTTAATGGCCTTAGCGGCCGGACAGCTGTCTTGAGAATTAACGTCTCCTTGGAGCAGGGCCTCCTGGGGTTCTCCACTCCAGCTCCATGGAAACATGCCCTGTTCCCGCCCCGCCCCCAGGGATGGCATCTGGAGCAGATGTCGTCGGGGTCCTCTCCTCGGGCTTAGCTTCCCACCCAACCGTAGCGAGGCAGTGGGTTGGCTGTGCCCTGTCGTCAGCGGACCTCAGTGGGCTGAGCTCTGTGCCCAGTTCATCGGGAGGACGGAGGACATGTGGCCTGACACGTGATCAGAGCAGGGGCTTCGGGTCTCTCAGGCCTCTTGTGACTCCGTGGGTTTCAGCTGCGAACCGACATTGACGAGGCCCTCAGGCCTCCGTGTCCTTGGAACAAGCCCTGCGAGGGAGATGTGATAAGTCGCCTTTTCTGGAGGAGGGAACCATAGCTCAAGAAGTCCCCTAGCCTGCCCAAGGCCACACTGGTGGGAAGTGTCGGAGTCTGGGTGTCAGGGCTGGGGTCAGACACTCTAATGCCCACGTTAGTTTTGTACCCCTCGCCCACCCCACCTGTCTCAGTGGAATCCTCTGCCACCACGCTGTCGGTGCCACCACACTGACCACGTCTCTGCAGGGAAATCTGCAGGTCTCAGCTCTGGCTCCTCCCTTCCATATGGCTCGTCCTGATGAGGCCACCTCCATGAAATCCCAGCTACCACCCTCTTCCCTCTGTCCCCTCCGCCACTCACTCATTCTGACTCATTTTCACACTCGCCAGATTATTCTTCCTAAATCATCTCTGACCATGGTGCTCATTAAAAACCCCGCGGGCAGGACGCAGCCCGGTGTGGAGGAGCCGCCACCAGGCTCACTTGAGCTTCCAGCCATCTCCCCTCCTCCTACAGCCCACGCAGAAGCCAGGCCAGCAACTCCCCCACACACATGGGGACGGCCAGCCCTCAGCACTGTGCTCCTGTGATTTTTCAATCACCTTTTCAATTGCTTATTCACTCCATAAATAAATTTTGAGAACATTCAATATCCAAGCTAGGGATCCAGCAGGGAGCAAAATAAAAATTCCTTCCTTCAGAGAGTGTCCAGTCTAGGGCCAGGGGAATCAATCAGTAATTGGCTTGAGAAAAGAGTAATGCTTGAGAAAAGAGTTGAAGGTGGCCAGGGACTGAGTCATGCACATGACCAGAGCAAGAGTGACCCAGACTGATGGGCTGGCTGGGCTGCCAGGGCAGACCCTAAGGTGAAATTACAGGAAGTACGGGGCGGGGAGGGGCTTCACTCCTGCCAAGATGGAGGAGTAACAGGAACCGGATATGCCCACTGCCGTGCTCAACTGAAAAACCATTCCACGTATGTGAAACGGCAGAAATAGAGACACCTGAGGATCATGAGCCTAGAGAGAAGGGACACCAAGGAGGTGACTCCGGATGGGCATGGAGGCTTTCCAGGCCTCTGCAGGGGAAGGGGGAACCCAAACAGAGCCCAGTAGTCTTGGCAAGTCGAGGAGACAGATATTCTAGGAGACCAAGGAGGCTGAGGTTCGCAGGCAGAGTGCTGGAGAGGAGAGAGCTGCTTGGAGAGGTGCAGAGGCCCCCTGGGTCCTCGGCTGAGCACTTGTCGGCAACAGCTCTGTGATAAGAAAACTTCCTGAGACCAGAGGAAAAGCCAGGAGAAAGGAATAAGGGAGAGGATCCTTGGAGCTTACGCAAGTCCAGGAGAAGTCCACGTTCCCACCAGCCTGCGTGGGAGAGCACCACCATTGGTGGGGAGAAGACTCAAGGGGATTTTTCTCAGCAGGGGGGAAAAACATTATGTCCAGATGAGACAAAAGGTGGCTCTGGCCCCACCTAACAAAGCTTAAAAGCAAGCCTGAAAGCATCAAACTCTTTCCAAATAATTATGACCCAGTAACTTAATCCAGACAAAGCTGAAGAATATTTAAAGGGATTTTAAAAAATCAGCATTCCATGAGGGCTCTCACATGTCACCAAAAAGGACTGGACTGACAAAGAAGCTGGGGTGTGTGGGGACGACAAGCAGGCCAGTGTGGCCACAGCGGGTCAGCAAAGGGAAGTTGGAGAGAATGTCATGGAAATCTGGATTGCATGGGGCCTATTTAGTCTTTGAAAAGGACTTTGGCCCATCCGTGAGAAGACCTCTTTCCCGCCTCCCCCTCCAGACTGAAAAGCACCTCTGCTGTGTTCTGAATCCTTGGGAAGCCGCTGAGCCAGTGGCCTGTCCTAAGCAGCTTAGCCTTGTGCACCCAGCCCTGCCCACGAGCGGCCCTCACCCAGCCCCTTGAGACAGACCAGTTCAGTGAGGAAGGGAAGAGGAGGCTGAACCACGTAGGAAAGGAGGCCTTTCCTGTGTGGGCTGAGGAAGGGCCTGAGGTTCTGCTCCAGTCCCACCTTCCAGTCTAAGACCCACTACCCGCAAGATGTGTGACTTTGGGAAATCTTCCCAACCACCATGCTTTGTTTGCTTGTTTAACTAAATTAATAATTGAATGCCATCCACTTTTTTTTTTTTTTTTTTAATTTTCATGCTGGGCATTGACGCCAGAGCCTTGAGACCCCCAGCCCCTCACCCCCACCTACTTCTGAAAAAAGTTTGAAGCATCTTTCAATAAAAGTCACATATATGACAAAACCACCGTAGAAGTCAAAAATCTAAAACCACGTGGCCCGAGGACAAAATGCTACAAAAAATTTAGGCTCGTACTGATAATTAAATATGAGCTAAAATTGACTCATTGCCAAGTGAGATAGAGAATTGAACCTCATTTTCTTCATCTGTGGAAGGAAATTAATGATCCCTACCAGCCAATACCAGCGAGCTGCCATGGGGATCATCAGGCTATGGGTGACAATGGATCGCTCAGGACTCTCCTGGTGCAACTCATAGGAATGGTACTTAATCCAAGATGGCGGTGAACTCCAGGATGAGGCGTCTCCATCCCTCCTTCTCTAGGTCTGCTTTCTCCTAGGCCAGTTCCCTTCTCAGTACAAGTGCTTCCTCATTCCTATCATCAGAGCACCAAGTCCAGCAAAAGAGGACTCTATTTCCCCAACAGAACAGCCAAATCCCTGCAAGCCCCCTTAGTTTGAATTGACTGAGGTCTGTCAGGTACTCATCCCCGGAACAAGCATGTAGCTAGAAGATAGGCTGTACTGATTGGCTGCACCGTGTGATCCGCCCCCGCATGGAGCCAGCCTCCTAAAACTTGGGCGGGGTGGATCTCTGTGTTGGTTTTCCTCTTCTCTCCTCCCATGGATGTGCCGTTTTATATCCCTTCTGTGCCCTTCTCTGTGTCCCTGAAGGTCGTTTTCATGGATGGTACCACCTAGATTCCTTGTTGTCTAGCTTCTCGTGGAGTTTGTCCAGTAGAGAGACAGGGAGGGGATTGGAGGCCAAGAGGTGAGGTGGAGAGAGATCAGGGTGAAACCTGTGCCTCCTCCCTGCCTTGGGGCTGCATCTCCTGAAATAGCTGTGTCCTAATAATGGTTGTGGCCTCTGGGTCTCCTGCTCACACGAAGCTCCAGTGACCCCGTTTTTGCTGCCTTGGCTCCAAGGTAACAACTCCTGCCATTGCCAATCTATGGACACATCACCTTCCTTAGTCTGCCCCCATAAAAGGCCTTAATACAATCTCCTCTTTTGAACCTCCCAGGGTGGATTCTGTTTTCTCCCATAGCTCTCTATTAGTTTTCTATTGTATCATAATAAATTATCCCAAAGGGTCGTGGCTCAATGCAATAAAAACATTTATTATCTCACAGGGTCTGTGGGTCAGAAATTCAGGAGTGACTTGGCTGGGAGGTGCTGGCATGAGGGCTCCCATCATGCAGGCAAGATGTCAACTGGGACTGTAGTCATCGTAAGGCTTAGCAGGGCAGGAGGACCTGCTTCCAAGAGGGCTCCCTTACATGACTGGCAAGTGGATGTTGGCTCTGGCAGAAGATCCCGTCTCCCACCACAGGGACCTCTCCATAAGGCTACTTGAGTGTCCTCATGACATGGTGGCTGGCCTCCTTCCACCAGCAAGAGTGATCCAACGTAAAGCAAGACTGAAGCTTCAGTCTTTTGAAGCTCTGTGCTTGGAGATCACACTCTGCCATTTCTATTATATCCTTCTGGTGACCCAGAACAGCTCCATTCAACATGGGAGGGGACTACAGTGGGATTCCCCAGGAGGCAAGAGTCTTTGGGGACCATCTTAGAGTGTGGCCATCACAGACCCTGACGGACAGTCTCTCGGCTAGACCATGGTACTATTATCATGGGGTGGGGGTTGCTGAGCAGGAAATATAAATGTCGCTGCAATGTGCATTGGCAGCTACAAACCAGGTGCAATTCCTATAAGAACTGTGAGATGAATTCCCCAGCAGGCCCCATGTGTTGAGCAGGGTCTCTTAGAAGGACCACAGGGAATGGGAGTGAGGACCCCTCAAACCCAGGCCAGAGGAGAGAAGAAAGAGGAAAGGCCCCAGAGCAATCCTAGATCCAGCATCCCTCTTCCACCCGCCCCACTCCAGCCCCCAAACAGCCCAAGATGCCCATTTGTGCTTTCGTGGTCCACTCCGTGTCACACGGCCTTCGATCTGGTGCCAGCTGCCAGAGTGACTCCTGGCCCTGCGCAGGCAGCCCCAGGGCTATCAACGCAGCAGCCTTAGCCTCCCTTTCTCTATCCCCCTCCGCCAGCATCTGTCTCTTAATGGAAGAGTTTTTCGTGGATGGGAGATTTTCAGGCTTAGCCATGAAGCCAAAGGAATTGTCCCCAGCCCCCGTGCAGAGCCATCTGGGATTCTGGTGGGGAGCAGAACCAAGGGGGAGGTGAGTTCTCAGGCAGGTGTCCCAGGGACACCTCCTGCCAGCCCCGCCTGCTGTTTCCAGGGTGGGAGCAGCAGTAGTGACTCACAGGACTCCAAGGGCTAGAAGGCCTGGGAGGAGCCTAGGAGAACGTCCACCAGCTCCTCGCCTGTGCCCTGCCGCTCACGCTGGCCGGTGCAACACACACGCACACTGCACTGCAGATGAAGGAAAGGAGACCCAGGGCCAGGACTCCTTCCCGGGTCCCCTGCTTGCCCTTTCAAAGCCCTTTCTACCACTCTGCCCACACCAAGTGGACGCTGAGCAGACAAAGCTGCAGGAGATTCTGTCTGCCTGAGCCTGGCCTATGAAGGGGATGCCCTTGCTCAGACACAGCCCGTGGCCCTGCAGCATACCCAAGGGGGCCCACACTGATTAGCCTGGGCTCCAAGTCCTGCTGCCCTACCTGCCTGCCCACCCCTGTCTGGCCCTCGGAGCCCTCCCAGCCCTGTGCATTCCTCTCCATTTACTCATCTGTTCATTCACTCCTCTAACAACTGTTTATTGAGCAGATATTTTGTGCTAGATGCAGTTCGAGGATCTGAAAGTTAGAACAAAGCAGAAACCCCACCCCAGGTCCTTATGCCCAGATTCCTGTCATCCTCCAGGGCCTAGCCCTGGTGCTGCCTCCTCCTTTAAACCTTCCCAGTCCTGACTGGAGTGAGTGAGTGAAGCCACCTCAGGTGAACCTGCTGTGCTTCCTCTTCCTTCTCTGCTGGGATCAGAGGGAACTTGTGGGATTTCAGAGTTTTACAGAACTGAGCTTGGATCCTGCCACTCACAGTCACAGCTATGGCCTGGAGATTCAGTGGCTCACCTGTCTGAACCTCATTTTCCTCAGCCAGGAAATGGGAAGGTGGTGATATCCCGAAGGCTGTGGACCACCCAGTTGCCCCAGCTGGGAGCCGCTGAACACCTGAGCAGACCCTGCAGCCTTGCAGTAGGACCAGCGCAAGGAGTTCCCATGACCCCAGAGCACCATGTTATCCCTAGAGGCCGGCACAGTCCTGGCCCAGAGGGGACTGGTCCCAGTGATGTGACCCGTGAATGAGTGCACAAATGATGGACCAACTGGATGAACAGACAGGTGGCCAGCTGGCTTTCCCCACCTGGAGGTGGAGTCTAGGTTCTGTTGAATTTGTTTAACCTACTTCAGGTGCAGAGAATTGAGCCTGTCTCAGTCATCATCTATGGCCATTAACACCACTGGCTCAGGCGTTTCATTCATTCATTCCCTTTTACCCCCATTTCCTACCCCAGTTCCCCTTTCTCCACAACAGGCATTCTCATGAGGCTAATTGTATCATTTTGTTGGTGTGTATTTTTGCAAAATGTGTGCTATTAGCATGTGCATGTGTTTTTAATTTACATGCAAGTGTTGTGTTATATACATATCAGCTTTTATTTCTTCCTTTTCTAATGAAGCAATATGAGATCCATTCTTCCATTGCATGTAATTCACCACTTCTGATTCTCTCCAGGAAACCTCTGTCTCACAGGCACACACACACACACACACACACACACACACACACGCACGCGCAACCGCAATGGGCAGCCTTCCAAATGTCCTCTTATGAGAATTTCCTAGGGCTGTGTGCGGGCGTGGAATTCTGGGTCAGAGGGCTTGCAGACAATTAGTAGTGCCAGATGCTGTCCAGAATGGCTGCTCCCACGACGTCCCACCAGAAGAGATGAGGTCCCTGGGCCTCAGTGCCCTCGCCAACACCTAGAATTATCTGGATTTCTCATTTTTGTCATTTAATAGATAGAAAGTGACATCACTTTAATTTTCTCTAATTTCTATAATGCTGAGCATCTCTTTGAGTTTTGGTGTCGTAACTTCCTGGTTCAGATGCTTTGCCTGTTTTCTGATGGGCTTGCTGTCTTGCTGATTTTCAGGAGTACCTTGTAGAACCTGGATATTAAGACTGTGTTGATTTCAGACCTTTACAAAACTCTTTTGCCACTCCATTGCCCATCTGCTGACTTTGTTCTGGGCTTCCTTTGTCTAACAGAATTGCTCACTATTGATGTCATCAAATTGCTTTTGCCTATAGTGTGGTTTGAAAGGAAGCCCTCGCTTACTTTCTTCTGCGATCCCCCCGCTAGAACCACCTCTGCTTCCTAAGTGTGCCGAGCTCTCTCACCTCCCGGCCTTGTATGTGCAGGAACCCACTGGCCCTCTCCAGGCGTCCCTTTGGCCAGCTAACTCTTCCCAGCCCTTCTGGGCTCTCTTGAGATGCCCTCTCTCCTGGTAGCCTTCTCTCACCCAGGCTGGGACAGATGCCCCAGGTCCAGGCTCTCTGCCAACCCCGGCACTTCTGCCACTGCCCTGTGGTTATCTGATCAGGAGCCTGCCTCCACCACCAGACAGAGCGCTTCCCAAGGGCAGGGCTGAGCTGAAGGGATTGTTTTGACTGGTCTAGGCCTTGACACAGCAGGTGCCCCACAATCCCTGGTCCCACGCTCTGCGGGACCCCAGCACTTGCTTCTTGTCAAAACCTGCACAGGCCTTTGCTCCTTCCATCAGCCTGAAGAGCAAGATTAGCACAGCTGGATTAGGAGCTGGGGCTGGAGCCAGGCTAGGCCCAGACAGGCTGGGGGTGAACACAAGGCCAAGCGTGGGAGAGTGGAAGGGGCTTCAGTGCTGGTCAGGAGCCCATTGAGGAGTCACATGTCCAGGGGCAAGGGAGCTGGGGTGTCTAGGACAGGGACATCGCTGTATAGCTGCCTGGCCTTCCCTCCCCTGGGAATAAAAGGTCAAGAGCCTTTCTACCCTTCCCTTTCCTTCATCGCACCCCACACCCACTGGCCCCACTCCAGACTTTCCATGCCAGGGAATTTCTCCAAAATTTGGAGACCTTCCGCTCAACCCCAGGATCTTAAATTGTCACTTGATGTCACCAATGGGAGCTCAGAAAAGTCGTCAGGAAACTCTGTCACTTATTTTGGGGTCCCACAACTAACCTCGAGGCTTCTTCAAATTCCCGAGCCGAAGGCCGGCACCCCATGACCCTTTCTGCTGAATTCATTTGGAATCTGGACGGCTGCGAGATCCCTCCCATCTTCCTCTGGCCATATTGATCCATGCAGGAAATGCAGCCCTTTCGCTCTTTCTCCATCTGCATGAAACAAAACACAACACAAAAACCACCCTCTTCTTCGAGGGACTTGTAAGGGGTCTTGGTGTAGACTTGGGGTTTGTACCAGAAAATGAATCTGAGTAGCTCCAGTTGAGCATTAGTGCATCCTTAGCCGGGGGTCTCTCCACCTCCCAGAAACCCCCGGTCCTCCTCCTCCTCTAGAGGAAAAATAATGCCAGCCTATTGCCTCTGGTGGACTGACCAGCCTCTGCCAACTGCCCTGGCTCCCAGTGCCAGGTCTACCCTGAGGTTCTTTCCTCCTGAGTGTCTAAAGCAGGCTCCTTTCCACACCAAAATCCAAGAGGAATTCTGAGCCTGGATTTCAGATAACATAAAATAAACTTCACCTCCTTCCACACTAGAGACTGCCGCCGACGTCCCTGGAGACCCCCGTGTAGTGCCCAGACAACCTACCTCCCAGACCAGTGCCCTTCCTGGGTCTCACGAGTCACCAGGTCCTGACCTGTGCTTCCCATCTGTGCTCTTCTCTCTTTCTGCTGGGCCACCTCCTATGGCCTGAGCCCTTCCCCTCGAGCCTGGGCTGCTGCTTCTCCAGCTGCCTCCCCGGAGCTCTGGCCCAACAACCCCCACCCCCAGGCCAATCTGCAGCCCACCCTGACACAAAGCAAAGATGGCAACAGATTGCAAATTGCATGTCTTAGACTTTCGGGTCGAATGGTCAGCAATTTAGTTTTCCTGGTGGAGACTAATCTATTTAACAAAAATAGAACATACACTAAAGCAAAAATTAAGTACTTCTAATGGTGAGGATGCTGGCATCGGCAAATAACCATGAAAGAAGGGGTGGGGGTGGGGACCCTGGCAGGAGGCCTGGTGATGATGTGTGGCTTTATAGCTGCAGAACTCCCTCGTCCCGGCACCCAAGAGGGGACCTGAGCAAAGGCGCCACTCCCTGATCTGCTCAGGTCCCCTCTGCTGACTATGCAAGCAAGAGGTGTCACCACTATCCCTCCACTGCCCAAACCAGAGAGCTGGGAGCCATTCACTCTGGTCCCCTGCATTGATCATTTCTGATCAATATTGGGTTCTTGCAAAGGGAGACCAAACTTTTATTAGGGGCATGAGCTTGAGGTCAGTGCATCTGGGGTGAGCTCTGCTGCTGACCAGCTGGGTGACCCAGGGCCGATTCCTAACCTCTCGGCCCTCGGCTTTCTCTTCTGTGAATGCAAATGATGATGTGTAGCTCATCCCACTGAGGTCGTTGTTGAGAATGTGTTAGTAAAGGAGAATGGGGCGGGGCTTAGATAACACGCAGGAGTGTCTCCACAGCTAAAGTACCTGAGGCCTGTTACCTCTGCATGCTTTGCAGAGGGAAACCTGAGGACAGAGATGAGAAAGGACCTGCTCCTGGTGTCCCTTCCTAGAAAATGACTTGGTTTACCTGGAATATGTGCCTTCCGACTCCTTGCTCATTGCTCTTTTGGTTATTTGAAGTGGAAGGGAGAAATGTGCTTGTGTTTGTGCAGATTCCTGGGTGTTATTCAGGAAAACTTGAAGCTGTCAGTAAAATTTAATCTATTTCAAGGGTATTATTTTGTTGGTGATGAAATTGCTATTTTTGACTGTAAGAATTGTCTTCTTATCATATCATTTTGAAGAAGTTTTTAATAAAGTTTTCATACTATTAAAACAATACCTGCTCATTAGAGAATATCACAAAGTATTGGAACAAAAAGTGACGAAGCCGTAATCCCACAATCCATGACTAGCCAGTGTTAATACTGTTATTTGGTGGTGTTGATTTTAACAAAATTGTGAACATACTGTATTTTCCATTTTTATCCTTTGTTCCCCTTTCATCATTTGTGATTGTGTTAGTTAGGATAAAGAACGCTAGCTGCTGTAACAAAACTGTCTCTGAATCTTAGTGGATTAACACAGTAAAAATTTAGTGCTCTCTTATGCAAAGTCCAGAGTGGATACTTGTGTCTGGTAGACAGCCTTCCCACATCATCATTCATGAGACCAGACTTCTCTGTCTCCTGTTCCCACTGGTCCTTAAGCCTCAGAGTCCTCTGATAGATCCTGTGAACTGATTGGCAGGTGAGGCAAATAAGGAACCATGAAGTATCTTGTCAGAGGTTTGCATGGGTCAGATTTCAAATGCCACATGTTGCTTTCACCCACATTCTATTGGCTAAAACTCACATGGCCTCACCTGACTGTCAGAAAAGCTAGAAAAATCTAGTCACATGCCCAGGAGGAAAAGGAAATGAATCTGGTGAACTGCTAGGCATGTCTGGCACAACCAGAATATCACTTTTCCCAATTTTTATAACTTTTATAATATAATATTTAAGTGTATATAACTTTCATCAAGTCATTCCCTGAATAAACCCCTTCAGTGCTTTCAAAATTAAGCCCAGCATCCTTGCATGGCCTGTAAGGTTCTGATGACCTTGCACCCCTCCACCTTGCCAGTCACTGTCATGCTCGTCTCCCCCTCAGTCACCACTTCTGGCTTCACTGGCATTGCTCCAGGTGCTCTGATTTCCTAATTTTTTTCCTACCTCAGGACCTTTGTACATACATGTGGGTCCTTCTCCCCTTTGCTCTTAGCTCAACTAACTTCTTCAGGTCTGAGGGCAAATGCTACCTTCCCCCAAAGATCCTTTTTGACCCCCAGCTAAAGTACCACCCTCTGCGTTTCCTTCGTATTACCTATTATTGTCTGTAAATCTGTATTTGTGTGTTCATTGTTCAATGTCTGTCTCTCCCACCAGACTGTAAGCTCCATGCAATCCAGAGCCACATCAAATTTTCTTACTCTTTTATCTGGCACCTGCACAACATAGGTGACCAACAGTACTTGGAGATTGATTGTGTGTACCGTAGTTGCCCATCGTGTGTCTGTACCACAGTTGACTTCACTGTTCATCTATTTCTTGCACATTTTGTTCTTGCTTGAGGCTTATATTATAGTAACAGAGGAAAGGAGAGAAAGCCAGTTCCCCTCTCCTGGGCCACCCACCAGCCTTCTCCTCTGGGTCTCCACTTCTCTCCACCATGCCCAGCCCCCTCTTAGGCCACTGCATGCTTTGTGGATGGTAGCTTCTGGGTCCTTTGGACCTTCTAATATGGTTCCTCCATCCTTACTGCACACCATCATCAGTACGATGCCATCAGAAGGGTGGCATGGGGCAGGCCACACCTCCCATCCTGCTCCCCCTCTGGACTCTCTGCAGACCCACCTTTCAAGTCCCTATCAGCACATCCAACATTCTGAAGGCTTGGGTCTATCAAAAGAATTTTCAGTACAAGAAAATATTTTAAATAGAAGGCAAAATATGGCCTCTCCAATAGCCCAAGGGGACGTGCAAGAACAAAGAATATTTTTTACCTTTGCAGAACATATGGGTGGTTGTACCCAATTATTTGGTCTTTCTTTCTCTTTTAAGTCCTGCTGCGCATGTGGAAAGAGAGGGCACCTTCTTCTTCAAGCCTGCACACTGCAGATCCCTACCCTTGATGTAAAACCTCCCCACAGTCTAACCCCAGAGGTTCTTTCTCAAAGGCTGTCTTATTCCTTTGAGACCAGCGCTGTCCTGGGTGGAGGCTGGTAGCAGAATGTGTGTCTGAGGGCAAATGCTACCTTCCCCCAATGATCCTTTTTGACCCCCAGCGAAAGTAGCACCCTCTGCACTTCCTTCATATTACCTATTATTGTCTGTAAATCTGTATTTGTGTGTTCATTGTTGGCCAGTGATGTGTGTCCCCTCCTGGACAGTGATGTGTGTCCCCTCCTGGACAGTGATGTGTTCCCCCTCCTCCCCATGGCCCTTCACCTCCCAATTGCTCAGAGATTTCCCCGCAGCACAGATCAAGCACTCAGACGAACATGCATGCTCACACCTCTCCAAGGCAAAAACATGGCTGCCCAGAGATGGGAGTGCGCACTGGAGCCCCAGTGCACCTGGAACTGCAGAGACTGCGGCCTCCGTGGGCCAGCAGCTCCGCACCTTCAGGCTAAGCCACGAGGTTCTCTCTGATTCACTGCCAGCTCCAGCCAGACATTGCCTAAAAACCTCCCAGAAGCCTCAAAATGCCACCACCTTCCTGCCTCTTGGACTCTATACCAGATCATGTTCCTGGGCAGGGCATCTCTGTCTTCCACTGTGAAATTAAACACCAAAAGAGAAAAGGGGGAAAAAAGGAGGCCCCAACCCAGGGCTTGGCCCAGAAGACTCATAAATCATTGCTGGAGTGGATTTCACGACTCACTGGTGAAACATTGAAGACAGACTTTTTCAAGGGGAGGTTTCTGGAATCTTTAGTGCACTTTTTCTTCCCCACTGACTCATCTGGGACCGCTGACCCAATATCAGACAGGATTTTGCTGATTTAAATCAACTGAAGGAATTATGATGATCATTAGTCTGTTGTGCCCTAGGCTGTTCCCTTTTCATAATTGTCATTAATTCTCACAGTCCTGAGAAACAGGTTTGGTACTTATTGTTTTTCAAATAGAAGAACTGAGGCCCAGAAATGCTCAATGACTGTTCCTGCTCACATTGATGGCGATATTTATTCTTGTCTGGCAAATTCTGACACTGAAATTTTTCCCACATGTTATCCCATACATTCTAAAGTTTTCTCTGAAAAAGCAAACACAACTGTGTTGCTTCCAATTAAAACTGAACTGTTTCTGGGTGTGATGGCACACACCTGTAACCCCTGCTATTATGGGAGTCTGGGGCAGGAGGATCGCAAGACAGAGGCCAGCCTGGGCAATTTAATGAAACCCTGTCTCAAAATGAGAAACAAAATGGGCTGGGGGACATACCTTAGTACGTCCTGGGTTGGATCTGCAATTAAAAAAAAAAGAAAAGAAAAGAAAGATAAAAACTGAACAGTTAGTTGGGATTGGTTTGTATGAAATAAACTGCTTTTTTGACATTAGCAACATCTCTTCAGGGGAAAAAAAAATCCTTATCAGTTATCCAGTTGAGGTTTTACCTCCATTGTTTTATTTCCAGGTGTGCTCTGTGGCTATTGTTACAAATTCCTCATAAGTTAGGATCTGTGATCAATCAGCCTCCTTTGAGGAGAACAGAAACCACTTCAGACACTTCCGACAAGAGATTTAACACAGAGAACTGGTTCCAACCTTGTTGGCAGGGATGGAGAAGCCGAACAAGGAGAGCCACCCCCGAAATCAGATTTTTCAGACAATTGCCCTGGGGCTGGAGGGACAGAAAGGAAAATGGTGTTGCCATTGTCTCCAAAATACCTGAAGTGGTTTCTAGATTCTTGATGACGCTGATAATACAGTCTAACTTCCAAAGAGTATCTAAAAATGACCACAAAGCAATTTTGGAATATAAATAAAATAATGGAAGTACCGACCAGCCCCCTAGGCTTCTGCTCTGCTGCCTTGGAGACCCCACCTCTGACCACTGAGCAGACAGCCAGGAACAGCTGGGCCTCACAGACACCTGCCGCTTCACAGAGCTCCTACTGCTAGAACCAAAGCAGGAAAAAAAGAAAAGAAAAGCTTTTCCCTGGTGCCTACTTTCTAACCTTCCATGAACGCTTCTCATTAGCAGACCTAAATGGAACCAGTCGGAGGGGCTTCTGGGAAATGTGCTCCCAGGCTTCCAGCCCCTGCCACACAGAGGAGAATAGAGAAGAGCGATGGTGAGCTATCCGCACCAGGCAGACACTGGCCACCACGCAGGCCAGTCGCCCAACTCCCTCGCCTTGGAATTTCCTCCATCACGTGGATCCGTCATGGCTCCCAGTGACCATCCTTGGATTGCACATGACAAAAGCTTAAGGAGGTCATGGCACTCACGGATGCACAAAGACCCCCTGTGCGGGGAGCACAGTTTCCGCGGAGGGAAACAAAAACATCTCAGCTCAAGCTGGGGTTTTAGGAAGTGACACCAGCCCAGCTCTCCTGTCTGCGGTGGCAGGCCACAGTGAGCCCAAAGCAGTCCAGTGACCACAGGGGCTTCTCCCAGAATCCATATCACTCAGGTCCCTTCAGGTTGCAAGAACCTGGTGGCCTCTGATAACAGGGTGTCTTAGGTTGGGTTGCCCAGAAAACAGATCGGCAGACAAAGTTTTGCCTACAGGACATTTACCAGGAAGTTTTCTCAGAAACAGAAGCTGGAAGGGAGTCAGAGAAACAGGAAAGGACACAGGGACCAAGCAAAATGAGATACAGTTGCAATAATGACCCCAGCAGATCCCGTGGGGACCTCTGGGTCCCATGGTCCTTTGCAGTGTCCTGAACTGAGACAAGGGTTCCAGAACTGTGTGCCTTTACATTGACCGTTGGGTTCAGCCTGCCCCAGGGAGGGGTCATGATCTTAATTGACGCAGGTCCCCTTGGCGCAGGACAACGCAACAGCAGCCAAGATGCGGGCAGCTGGGGAAATGGGTGCCCCACACTGAGGCCCTCTGAGCAGCACACACAGCACGCGCGACCTGGGACAGGGGGCCACCACGCTCACACATTGTTGCTGTGCACTCTGAGCAGGCGAGCAAGAGTGGCCTGCCACCCCTGGCCTGCCACTGCCCGCTGTCTCCTGTGTTGCCGCCTGCCAGAGCCTCCAGACAGGGTCCCTGCTGCCACCTGGGCCCAGCACCATGCGCTCTCCCTCCTGCAGCCAGGGCCATCTTTGCAGATCTTACATCAGATCGCAGGACCGCTTTGCCCAACCCCACCCCACGCTGTGGCTGCTCACTACATTTAGAATCACCCCAGGCCTCTCATGGGGTTCCAGACCTAATGTCGCCTGGCCCCACCTCCCTGTGCATCTCCCACTCCCCAGCCGGCCCTCTCTGTTCCTTGAGCACCAATCCCTCTCCTCCCTCAGGGCCTCCCCCTGGCTTTTCCCTTTGGTTAGAACATTGTAAGAGCCCTAATTGAGGATTGCTAAGATGGCGGTTAGCTGGGAGCCATAAAGGTGTTCAAGTATTTTCACCTGATATTCATGCATTTATCTAAGAATCTTTTTATGCCCGTGAACACTGTGTGACGCACCTGTAAGCTCGAGCTGTTAGCACTTGTCCTTGTTAAGGCAAAAAGTATTTAACCGGTTGAGGTTAGTTAGAGGGGTGGTTGAAGTTGGAGAGGTTGTTGGAGCCGGAGAGAGAAGTTAGAAGAAAGAAGAATAAAAGAACTTTTTCATTTCCAGTCTGCCTCCGAGTTTTCTCCCGCAGTATCGTTGCTGCAAGCAGCAATTGCTGCAGGCGGTGACAGAACATCTCCTTCCTGCCACACAGGACTCCACGCCCACATCACGTCTCCACAGAGGTCTTTCCCAACTAGTTAAGTTAGCTCCCTCTCCCAGCCACCATCTTTATCTCCTTCACAGCCCTGGTCACTAACTGAAATGTCTACCTCATTATTGACTCTCTTATTCTGTCCATCCCTCTTCACCAAATACAAGCCTCTCCTAGAGCAGGTACCCAGGAGAGAGTTTGGGCTGGGCACTGTGGCACACCTGTAGTCCCAGCTACTCAGGAGACTGAGTCAGGAGGATCACTTGAGTCCAGGAATTTAAGGCCAGCCTGGGCCACACAGTGAAACTCTGCCTGGAGATAAGATAAAACGTACTTACCACAGGATAGAAAAATGTTTATATTGTGTGAGTTGACCGCCTTCTAACAGGGGGGATACCTGTAGGACAGAATTTCTTGAAAATCGCCCCTTGGACATGAGGACTTCCTTATGCATTACCTCCTGAAGACTTCTAGGTTGAAAACGAGGACAGTTCCGCAGAGTCCTCAGGCAAATCTTTGCAAGTTGCTGTGGCGGGGTCAGTGGTCCTCTGTCCAGCCAGACACACTCAGGATACAAAGTGGACCTCATCAGCAAGATGCAGATGTAGATGCCATGGTAACTCCTTTGCCAAGAAGTCGTGTGACACAGTGTCCTCTGAAGGTGGCTGTGGGAGCTTTCTGGCCCCATCTCTGATGCAGACCCCTCAGATGGCTGGTTACCCACAGTGTTTCCACGAGCCCCTGGTTACCACAGACAGAAGCGTCCCCGTCCTCCTGCTGGTGGCCAGAACACACAGGGGCTCATGAGGTGGGCATTCGGGCGTCCTGGGGTGGTGTTTGAGAGTCGAGGCCACCTTGGATAAGGACCCAGTGGCTCACCGCCTTTGCTGGCTGATGTCACGTGGGACCTGAAAATCTCTTCCCAAGAGTTGGAAAGCTTCCTGGTGTTTCAGCTCTTTTCATTTCCGCTCCCTGCTATTAAAAGTGTTTAAATAAAGATGATTACTGCCATTTACTAAGTGCCTTTTATACACCAGGAGCTGTGCTAACCATAATTCAGAGATGTTCAGGAATTTGCCTGAGAAGAAACTGAACCCAGGCTTGTAAGACTCAGATGCACCTCCTTCCACAGCACGGCCTGGAAATTAAGGCTCTTGGAGGAGCTGTTCTTATTGAAAATAGTTATCGTTAGTAAAATATGACAGGTCTTACCTTAACATGGACTAATGAGTTTGTTTTAAAAGTAAAAGGAAGAAAAAGATAAAGGGAGATTGTTCCTGGAACTCCCCCCTCCATTCCTGTGTCGTTCCGTTCCATCTAAGCTGGGGCGCTGTTCCCTGCACTTTTTAATTAAGCTGGGTGCGGTGGTGCATGCCTGTAATCCCAGAACTTGGGAGGTTGAGGCAGGAGGATCGCGAGTTCAAAGCCAGCCTCAGCCATGGCGAGGCACTTAGCAACTCAGTGAGACCCTGTCTCTAATAAAATACAAAATAGGGCTGGGGATGTGGGGATGTGGCCCAGTGGTTGAGTGCCCCTGAGTTTAATCCCCAGTACCAAAAAAAAAAAAAAAAAAAAAAAAAAAAACCTAATGAAGACTCTGCAGAATGGTCCGCATTTTAAACCTTGAAGTCTTTGGAATTCTTCAAAGTGTGGCTGGAGGTTGGTGAAGTAATTAGACTTCCACCTTTATCAGACAAAAAAGTCCTTGTGGGCACCATTTGCATCTTTCCCACCCAAAGTGGTCCATTTGCATAAAAGTGATCCTTTGGGAAGGTGTTCTGTGATTTTCAATCATCCCTAGAAATAAAATCACAGCTCCTGTCTCACCTTCCCTTGAAGTGTTTTCACACTCCAGGGAATTGCTTACTGTCACCTGAATATAGAATTGGGTGGGTGTTGGTTTCTAGCTGATACTACTCACAGCTGTCTTCAGGACTTCAAAAAGGTGCCAAAGTGGCCTTGGAAGGTGTTCCTCCTTCTGAGAACAGGTTGAATGATCTCCTTTGTTCTGAAAGCCCCCGGGTTTCCACCTAAGGGAAGATGCCTCCTGGAGCTTCCTCCCGAGAATTAACTGGGATCTGGAACATTTTCTGTGCTGTTGCCTCATGGTGCAAATGGATTATGGGGGGGGGGAGAAGAGTAGGGTACCTTTAAGGCAATTTCTTCTCCTAATTTCATAATAATGGAAAGATTTATCTTCAGGAACTTATTTCTGGACCGGAAGCAGCATATGATAGTGAAATAGCATGGGTGTTAAAATGAAACTTGGATTCGAGTCCCAGGCTCACTAATAATGACCTTGTGAAAAGTGTATAGCCTGCCTGTCTCGGGTTCCTGTAGGATGGGCATCACCCACTTATCACCTTACCTGGTCATTAAGATGCAATTTCCTTGCAGGGCTGCAGAATTTCGTGTGGACCATAAACTAGCAAAAAGAGATGACATCTCCCCTTTAAATTCCTGGTGTATTTATCAGGCATATGGAAGCCAGAAAGACAGATGCAGAAAATGACGCTGCTTTTAGCCCCCAAGGTCCCTAATGAGGATGCTCAGCTGCCTGTGACAGTAGCCAGGTCTTGCTGGCGGGAGAAGCTTAATTTTGTGCTGCACCATAGCCCAGTTATAATTGGAGATGACATCACCATCCAGGAAGAACTTACACAAACGGTCTCTGTCCTTAATAAGAAAAACTAACCTCCAGCACCCACCTGGTAGCCAAGCCAAACAGCTTCGTCAAGGCCCCATGTCTCTCTGGGTGGGCACAGGGCCAGCCTCCGAAGGCCTCGCCTCTGCCTCCATCCTCCCTGGAAAACCTGTCCCCAAGATAACACAGGACACGTAGGTGTTTGACAAATAGTCACAATGATAATGATGATGCTTATCTCGACTTTAATTCACATGTGGTAGTTCCATTATTGATTTTGTGCTCCTCACAAATTAACCAGATAAAGTCACAACTAATTTAAAAATAATGAGTTTGATTTTACATCTGGGGTCCAATGGGAGTCTTTTTTCTCCAATATTAATAATCGCATTGTACAGTTAATAAATTGCAGCGAGTTCAGCAGTGTTTGGGCTAATGTGGCATTTCTCTTTTGTTCTCGTTTGTTTTGTTTTGTTTCTAGGGTCAAGTTGTGTTCCGGAACGGGGAGAGAATGGGGACCATTAAATTTACTCAATTTCAAGGTAGGCTTTTTTTGGATGCTTCTCTTTTTCTAGTTGATGACATTTGTATTCAGGGATGTTGTGTTTCTGCAGTAAAATACATCAAAAGAAATGAAAGTATGATATGAGACTCCAATAAAACAAGGAAGAGTCAATAGAAGACACTCTTCTAAAATGTCAGTTTTGACTCGTGTTCCCTCCTGCGTTACTTCCCAGGCCTCCTGGTCTCTGACCCTGAGAGGCTTAGGAAAGTCGGGAGTGGTGCTTATATCCACACACAGTGCCGGGGAGCCTGGATTTGGTTTTGGTTTTGATAACACAAGTGTCCAGCAGACTCCACTGTAGAGAGACTAGCACCAAGAGCCATGTCTCCACCACCCGCCTTGAACCATGTCGCATGTTCCCAACCTCGAATCTTGTTTCATCTTGACTCATCCCCACCCCAACCCCCCCACCATGACTTTCGGCTGTCATATTTTAAAGCAACTCCTAGACATTATCTCATTTCAATCTATAAATACTTCAATAGCTATTTCTACTAGATAAGGACGTTTTAAAACATAACCAGCCTGCTATTACCATACCTAAAACATTTAACAACAATTCTCCACGTGCTTTCATTCCCAGTCAGTGGATGGCTAATCGTTTCAAGGCTGTCTTCACTGACAGTTTGCAGAGAATCCACACAAGGTCCGCCTATGGCCAGGGCTCAGTGTGTCCCTTTAGACCCTTCTGTTATAACCCCCCACACTTTATAGACCACTAAGTTTTTGAAGAAGCCAGTTCATATGTTGGGCTTTTTCTGCTGCTGTCAGAGTTGGAAAGGGCCTCAGAAACCACCTAGACCAAGTTTCTTGTGTGATGAGGAAGAAACAGGCCCAGAGAGGGATGGTGACCTGTCAGAGTCCACAGGGCATCCGTGAGGAGCAGGGCTGGGTGCCCCTCGAGGCAGATGCCTTGGTTCAGCCCCCTGTGGTGGTCATTAGCAGCATTGTCAGATGAAACCAGAGACTAAAGAGACACACGGAGGGATCATTCGTTGCTGCAGTATCTTTCAGCATCTTGAAGTTTCTGGAAAATCCAAAAACAAGAATAGCACCCCGCCACATTCCCTCACTTTGAGCAGATCCCAGGGCCATCCCAAGGAAAGCAAGAAGTTGAAGCGGGTTATTCAGAATCATTCAGACAAGTCCCACCAGGCTTCCCAGCAATCGGAAGAGGTGTTTCTCAGCACTATCACTTTGTAACGCAACCTCCTAGATTTACCCCTTCTTATTCCTGTGTCAGGTAATTGAAACGCATGTCAGCTCTCTGATGTGCCCAAAATATGTCATTTTGTGGGCTGGGGATATAGCTCAGTTGGTAGAGTGCTTGCCTTGCATGCACAAGGCTATGGGTTCAATCCCCAGCACCACACCAAAAAAATAAAAAATGTCATTTTGAGCAAATATAATTATTTTCCCATTTCCCATTTGTTAAATCTTGCTTTTTCCTTGGTTGAACAAAGTAAGCATCCTGGCAAAAATACCTTTTCTTTTTTTCTTTCTTTCTTTCGTTCTTTTTTTTTTTTTTTTTTTTTTTGAGTGATGGCAACTAAACCCTTGTCACATTTCCAATTCTCAAACTGTATCATTGTAAGAGAGTATTTTGTACAATATGGACTGGTTGATTATAGCTATGGGTGCGTGCCAATTCCATTGCCTTTTTCCTTTTTAAATGATAGGTTTAGATACCAACTCTAGTGGCTATGGCTTCAGGTATATCTGGGTTTATAAGGAAGGCAGATCAGCAAACAGTATAGGTCAGAGCCTGGGCCTTGTGGTCCCACCCACCTGACTTAAGTCACTTACTCTCTATAGAACATCAGGCAAGTGACTTCACCTCTCTGAGCCTTGAAGGTCCTTATCTGTAAAACAGGAATATGATCCTACCTGATTTCTTGGAATGTGGGAAGAACTAAGTGAGATGGTACATCTAAATATATGCATTTATTTTATTTTATTTTATTTTTGCTTAGCAAGTAAGTAGCAATTATGATAAATATCTTGTCAAAATTACGACACTTTTATGGGGACAAATGTGGATTTTCCTGGTGCATTGACACTTGGGTGCCTTTTTGTTGGCCATCTGTCTATACTGGCTAGCTAGCTGCTGCCTTGACGTAATGATATGTAGGATGTCAGACAAGGCAGGGCCTTAAAGATGAGCTTATCCCACCACTTCATGGCATAAATGGGGAAAGTGAGATTAGGGGAAAGGGAAGTGTTCCCCAGGGTCATGTGACTGGCTAGTGGCAGAGTAGAACCTGGACTTCAGCTTTCCCCAGGATGCTGGCACCTGCATGCTTTTGTGGACACCCACAGCCATATGCTCCTTCCCTCAGTATCAGGGATTGAACCCAGGGGTACTTAACCACTGAGCCACATCCCCAGCCCTGTTTTGTATTTTATTTAGAGACAGGGTCTCACTGAGTTGCTTAGCACCTTGCTAAGTTGCTGAGGCTGGCTTTGAATTCTCCATCCTCCTGCCTCAGCCTCCTGAGCCGCTGGGATTACAGGCATGCAGCACCCAGTCCCACCTTCCCTTCCCTCTTGCCCAGCTATTACTGAGTGTCACAGCTAGGCCTGCAGAAGCTCCTGTTACCTGTTGAGCAGATTCTGATCCTGTTGACCTGATAGAAGCATCTCGAATGTTCTTTGGGGACTGAAATGAACCACTAGAAGGCAGGCGGCAGGTGTGCATCAGCACAACAGTTAGTTTTCCAAATTTGAAGGGTCTCAGAGGTGCCTCGCCCCCCCAGGATGGAAGGGTTCTTAGTTATTGGATGGGCCGGCCAAGCTGGAAGAGCTCTTGGTTATCATTTCATTTCAGAGGGGAAACTGAGGCCAGAATCCAGGAAAGGACTTGCCTGGGGTAAGCCCTGACTCACAGTGAGACCACAAGTTCATTCCTTCCTCCCTCCAGGCCATGCCTCTCCCTCCAAAAGGGCTTGATCTAGCCTCTGTCTTCTGGAACCTTCCAGAAGGTGGTGGGTTCATCCTCCACCCCGAAGTAACAGCTCCTAAGTTGCCTCATGCTTGGTGACCATGCCAAAGGCTTCTGTGTGAGGTCGCCATGTTTTCTGCTGGGCCCCTCCCACCCTCTCTCTCCTGTCTCCCTCTCCCTGGCCTCCTGCCCTCCTCTCTGATTCAGAAGGGTCTGGTGGCAGAGGTGGTGACAGCCTCTCAGCTGTCCCCAGCAGTGGCAGCTTCCCGTTCAGTCCTGCTCCTCAGCTTGTACCCCACTCTCTCAAGCGTTCACTGGTGACATCTGGGAAGCTGACCCAGTCCACCCTTCCTCCGAAGACCTCATGAGATACTTGTGTACTTCTCACTGGCACACACTTCTGGGTGCCTTTCACACCCTTTAATCTACAGTAGAGGAAGTGCTTGGTTGGAGGCTCTCCTCCCCACTTTGCAAAACTAAAACATTAAGGAATTAGAAACATGGAAGCAACTTTGGATAAATTCAAAAGGGAGCCAAGAAGCCTGGTCCTTCTCCACCTTTCGATCCCAGAACTGTAGGATTGGCCCCCACAGTGCCTGGCACTCACAGAAGGGCCCCAGCAGAAGCTCAGTGAATTCATTTGGAAACAAAAGCCCTGGATTCAAGTTCTTGCTCTGAATCTTGCAAGTAGCATGATCCTGGGCAGGTCATTTTACATCCCTGAGCCTCCCTTTGCTCTTCTGAAAAATGGGAGGAGACTAGGGCCAGCCCTGCCTGCCTCTGAGACTGTCATCAGGGGTGGGTAAGGGCCTGCTCTAGGAACTCTCGAGCTCAGGGAAGCCATGTCACATTGCTAGCGGACCGTGGCCTCCTGGCTGGCTCTGCTTTGTGTTTGCTGAATCAGTTAGTGAGAGTGTGGACCCAGAGTTTGAGACGTCACTGGCTCATGCACATGTAAGAACGGTCTCACATGCTTGTGGTATTCAATGGCTTCATCAGGGAAGGACGTCTGGTGCCCAGGAGAGGCCTTAACAGGAACATGAACGGAAGCTTGTTCCTGTTGCTGGGCCATTGTTGTTCCAGGTTGGACAAACCACCTCCCCTGCCCGTTTTTTTTTTTTGTTTTGTTTTTGGTTTTTTTTTTTTTTTAAGTAAAAACAGGAGTTCCAGATAAACAGAACTGTTGTCAATTAACGTGCCAGGGCCAGCCCCCAGGTCCCTCTTTGGGCTGAAGCATTTTGAATCCCAAGAGGTCTTCCTCATCCCCAACTTCCTAGACTGCCTAGGTCTCAAGGCTTCCAGAGCCCTTACCTCCCATCAGGATCATCCTGGAGAGCAGGTGTCGGGGGCCATCAGTGGCCCACTCCTACTCCCCAGGCATCCATTGTTCTAGAACAAGTCATGCAGCATCTCACCAAGAACATCCCCAACTCTCCACCTGTGGGAGCAGCGGGCAGATTGTCCAGGGGGTCGGTGATCCCAGGACAGCCCCGCGCCCATGACGAATGAGAAGAGGGGATGACACCCCAGCGCCCTTTCCCTTCAGGTGAGGCTTCTCCAACACGCTTCCCCCAGGGGTTGCCCCACGGCACCACGCCTCAGCTGCCCACGCAGAAACCTGCCCATACGTGGACCTGATGCAGACTCCCTTCCTTTCCCGGACTCACCTCCCCATGCCCTAGCAGGGATCCTGGGTCACCTCCCAGGTAAAGTGTGCATATTCTTACCCTTACCTGAGAGTGACACTGTTCCAAGGGAGCTGCCCAAGACTGCAGGAAAGGCTGGGGTGATGTTAGCATCACATGCAGGCGCACATCTTGGACCCGTGCCCATTTCCTGCCCAGGTCCAGTGCCTCTCGCCAGACTATCTCTGCTTCCCACTGAGCCACCTGAAGATGAGAACGAATATTAGAAATTTTCTTTTTTATTTTATTTTTTTCTCCATAAGAGAAAAAAAGAATCCCTATTACAGCTGAAGTCTAAACGTGGCTTGGAATCTGCAGCAGGGGAGGGAGCTGAACGGAACGGTGATCAGAGCCTCGTCCATGCTGTTCTCAGAGAGGCCTGGCACCTGCAGCTCAGCCCGCCCTGCCTTCATTAGGCCTATTTGTGAGAATCTCCCAGGGAGAGACCATGGGCCGAGAGCTCACAGAGCTTCTGAGCCACAAAAAGGACTCAGACTTGGGAGTTTTGTGTCTCGGCACCTGATTTGAAGGGACAGGGTCCTGCATCACTGTAATGACATAATTGTCATTCAGAATGTACCTAGAGAAGTGGAGGCACCTTCTTTCCATTTGCAGACATTAATTACAGTTGGGTCTTTAGGGTAACGGATACGGTTCTATTCAGCGTGCATTTCCTGAGCATCTGCCGGGTGCTTTACAGAGTCCTCCGGGGAAGCCACGTTGAATAAGATACAGTCCCAGTCCCCCAGGGCTCCATAATCTCTCTGGCCAAATGCCAGTGCCCATAAAAGCAGGAAGATAATTTCCCAGAATCTTCTAGAAAACTTTTGGAGCTAGTTTGGCCCTAGTCTGAGACTGCTGGGGCTAATTTTTAACATCCCTCTCCTTCTATCTGGTCACACATTGCTGCTCCCTTCACTAGGCCAAGGGTCTGCAAAGGCTATCTTGCTGAACTGCCACTCAGCCGCTTATAATTGAGAGCGGAGACGTCATCCACTGAACTTCAAGGTGCTGGGACAACGGGAATAAAAGGACAGCCTCTTTGGGGCTGGGAGGCTGTCCCCAGCTTTGACACCTCCCAGCCCTGATGATCCAGGGCTTCCCTTTCAGGGAGCCCAAGGAAGGTGGACAGAATTATTTAGCAGGCATATGCTTCCTTGAGCCCCGGACTGTCCGTGTTGAAGGGAGCCCTGAATCTCACTGATAGCCTTGCCTCTGCTTGGATGTCCCGGTGACGGTGAACTCGTCCCCTCTTGTAGGGGAGGTACGCAGGCTTTGAAACAGGCGTGCCTGATCATTGCTAGCCAGGCAGCGTAGCATGTTCTCTCTGAGCCTTTATTTCAGAGTTTATTTTAAACTAATAAAATAAAAGGTGGTCCTGTTCCTTGCCTGGAAGGTGACTGTGAGAACTCGATGACATGACACTGTGGTGGTTCTGTCTCAGTAACTGGCACAGAGAAAGGCCAGAGCAACTGTGGGTTTCCCTCTGCTCTCCTGGGCATCTCGAGGATCCCAGATTTACCCCCACTCCAGAATTTCTTGAGAAAAGCGTGGCCTGGCTTTGCAGCCTTGCTTCATGGAGTGCTGTTGGCAGTGGTCCAGGAAAGCCCCCCTGGCTTGCTCACCCGTTGCGCCCCTAGTTCATTTCCACATTCACTCCTACCTCCCCACGGAAGGCAAGCATCTAAGTATTTGATGCGTATATTGTTTGTATGTGTCCTTACAAAATGAGTGCTATTTTGTGAGTATCTATTTTGAATCTACCTCAATGCAACTTTATCTATTTTTACATATTTATTTTTTCTTTCCTTCTGTTTTGTTGCTTTTCCCACTCAGCACTTTGTTCCTAAGATGCCGCCCGCTCCTGAGTGCATACCTAGGGCATGGCTTCCCCCTGCTCCCCCAGGGGCACATCCACCACATCCCCCATGCCCCATCCCCCCAGTGACCACCAGGTTCCATCCTCATATCTTCATATGGACCCAACTGGGAATTTCCGTAGGACAAATGTTTAGGAGCGGATTGTTGGGCCAGAAAGTATGTGCACATGGAATATGCCTAAAACCTGCCAGATGCCCTTAGGAATGACCATACCCATGTCCACTCCCACTGGCCAAAGGGTCCTTATATTCCTCTCCCATACACACATGGTGTTGAACAGACCTCTGATTTTTTGGTCAGTCTAAAAGAATAAAGTAACATCTCACCTTGGCTTTAAACATCATTCTCTGATTCCTAATGAGTTGGGCATTCCTTCCTGTGATTATTAGTCATTTATTCATCGTCAGTTCTGACCCTTTGACCATTTTTTTTTTTTTTTTTTTTTTTTTTGTGGTTACCAGGGATTGAACTCAGGGGCACTCAACCACTGGGTCATATCCCCAGCCCTTTTTTGTATTTTATTTAGAGACAGGGTCTCACTGAGTTGCTAAGTGCCTCGCCATTGCTGAGGCTGGCTTTGAACTCGCGATCCTCCTGCCTCAGCCTCCCAAAGTGCTGGGATTACAGGCGTGCGCCACCGTGCCCGGCTCTCTTTGACCATTTTTATTTTGAGCTTGCTGTCTTTTTCTGGTTGATTCACAAGAGTTCCTTCTATTGTCTGGATATCAAACCCATATTGGTTTTTAGCTTTGCAAATAGTGCTCCTGTTCTATCCCTTGTCTACAAACTTTAAGCTATTGGTGAACAGGAGTTTTAAACTTTCATGTGAATAAACACCACCCGCCCCTCTGCCCTTCGTTTTGGACCTGTGGTTCATGTTTTTGAAGTTTCTCAACAATCATGGCCTCCCTTACATGCCAGGCCTTGGGTGGGCCCTAGGGGTGCCAAGATGGGTAAGAGGCAGCCCCTGTCCTCAGGGGCTCTCAGTCCAACAAAGAGGTGGCTGTGGGCATTCATAGGAGGGACACTCAGCTCCATCTGGTGGACTCCATGAAGATGCCCGAAAAAGGTGGCATCTGGGCTGAGTTCTGAAGAGGCGATGGGCCTGGGCCACAAGGAAGACGTGCTTCTGTGCCATCATCTTGTGTGAGCTGGGTCTCTCAGGCACTTAGCTCTTGCCCTGGGCCAGTTTGGTTGAGTTAGGGTGCACATACATCCCGGGCAGGTTATACTAGCCCTGGACCATTTGGCCAGTGCCCACCCAGCCTGTTAAAAATCTCAATACAGAGATCAATGAATTTAGTCAAGATGTGGCAGTGGTGCGTTGTTGGGACAGTAGAGAAGCGCGTGTGCCGAGGAAGCTCAGCGTCCACATTTGCTCTGCGATGCTGAGGCGGCTGCTCAGGCCTGCTGCTGTGGGGGAGAGCTACTCTCTGGGCCTGGTCCTAGGCAGCTACCCGATCAGGTGGGTGGGAGTGAAACCCCCTCCTGAGGAGCAGCTGTTCATCCTGGAGGAAGAGAAGCAGCCAAGGCCCACGGTCACCACATGGTCATCGTGTCCTTCTCTGAATGGCCATCAGGAGCAGGCCCCAGAGCAGTCGGATCCTGTGAGGGGGAAGTACCCCGTGGTACTTCAAAGCAGTTTCAGGGCCATAGAATGAGGGTCGGGCCATGGTGCATTCTGCCCACTTGTTTAGCAGGACCCAGGCAGGGGACAGACATCCCCAGGGTTATCCATGGGAACCACGGCAAGGCCAACCCTACCCATGAGGAGCCTGTCTTCAGCGCACAACTGTCTCCTGTGTCTGAGTTTGGGATTTGTTTGGGGTCCTGGAATTCAGCGCATTTATAGAATCAATTTTTGTTGAGCCATGATTATCTTTTGTTTTACACTCCAGAGTTAGGCACCGAGACTGTGTGTGAGTGTGTGTGTGTGTGTGTGTGTGTGTGTGTGTGTGGAGTGTGTGTGCAATTAAACTTCAAAGCATACATATGCTTCCCTCAAATCAGAGCCAGAGCCAAAACTGGACATTTGGAGGCATGAAGTGTAGGGCCCATGTCACAGGGTGTGGGTCCAGCTAAAGCAGAGGGCTGGCAGCCCATTTGTTCTCCTGCCTGGGAGACGCCGCCCAGGAAGGAGGCAGAGCCACTCCGTGGATGAAGCTCTTGCCCAGCTGTCTCCTGGACGCTCCTAGGCCCACAGCCAGAGAATATTTTCAGACTGGACATTTTTTGGCAGTCAAATTTTCACCAATAGGACCTATTTTTCTTTATGCATCCAAATCCAAAATCTGGAATAAAGAATGTGCCTTTTAAAGAGCACACTTCTTGTTTTGCACTGCAAGAAGGAACCAGTGTTCTTCTGTGGGAAAGGAGGCTCTTTGTTTCATGGTATTTTTAGCCTCTGAGAACCAGAAATTGTCAGCACTCGTTTTAATCCAATGGGTCTCCACCCCGGCGACACGTTAGGGTCAGCCTAACGAACTTTTTAAAAATACTGTCACTCATGACCCACCCCTCAATCCCTCACATTGGGACCCAGGCATCTGTATTTTCTAGAAACTCCGGGTGACTCTAAGGCCTAGTCAAGGCTGAGAACCACGGTGAGCCAGTGGCAATCTGCAGCAGAGCGCAGGCCAGGGAGGCCCACCCATGGCTAGAGCCCCTCCTGCTCAGGACCCCTGCATGGACTTTCTTTCCAGGCTGTGCACAGTCTCCATCTGGAAGGATCCAAATAAATGGTTGATACTGTTTACCTGATAGAGTTAACCAGGAACACAGGCATTAGACGTTCAAGGGCTGGTCCTGTCAATGTGACCCCTCTGCTAGGCCAATGGAAGAACAGAGGGACGTGAACCTTCCCTCTGCAGGCCCAGGAGGGACCCTGGGAGAATGCAGGGGCTGAGGCCCTGGACTGTCCAGGGCAGCAGAAACACGGCCTCAAGTTCCACTCAGGA
This sequence comes from Tamias sibiricus, assembly GCA_025594165.1. Lineage (NCBI taxonomy): Eukaryota > Metazoa > Chordata > Mammalia > Rodentia > Sciuridae > Tamias > Tamias sibiricus. The sequence continues at coordinate 186,524,722 of CM046657.1, read as the reverse complement.
ATGGATTGGGCGGCAAGGATCAGAAGACCTGGACACTCCCAGGACCAAGCTCTGACCAGCACCCTGAGCCTGCAGCAGCTGGAACACTGGGAGGGGAGAGCTGTGCTCAGGGAAGGCTTCCTGGAGGAGGCAGCAGGGCGTGGGCATATTGACCTGGTAGAATGACAAATGGAAGGACCATTGTGGGAGTGGATCATAGTAACAACACATAGACAGTGTTTGAGGCCACAGCCAGTAGCTCTCTGCTCCTCCTACCGTGAATGACATAGCTACCATTTCTTGGACACTTTCTGTGGGTCAGGCCCCAGGCTGGGCACCTTAAGTGCATGTTCCTCTCTAACCCTCCTGGTGATTCTGAGGGTGCCTGGTTTCAGTTATAGTCACACAAGCTCAGAGATTATGGTTGCTTTTTCAGTCTTTGTCCCTCAAGCGCCCAGCACAGAGCCTGGCCCGTAACAGGTGCCCAGTGACATTTGTGGAAGGAGCAAATGAAGCTATTAAACCAGAAGACTAATGTAACACCTCCCCAGCACCCAGGATGTCCAAGGTCACCTTGGTCCAGGGCACGGGAGTAACTTTAACCTCTTACCACCTGTAGGGCTGCTTTTGAAGGGTTTTTTATGATGAAATATCTTGGACTGGCTCTGGCATACAGTAGGCACTCAATAAACAAGGGCTGAGTGTCCAGAGCCTTGCGCAGCAGAAGTGGTAACAGTGCACTGAATCGAGAGCCAGGGACTGGGTTCAGGTGCCCAGCGTGTGGCGGTGAGCTGCTACTTAACCTATTCGAGGCCCCGCCCTCCTCTATAGACTGGGGGAATTAAGCCTGATTGATGGTTTGCCAGGAGGATTAAATGCAGGAACTTGTCAAGTGCCTGTGGGCCTCCAAGTCCTGCCCCCAGGGAGAAATTATGGTGATTATGGTCATCGAGGGATGCTGAGCATTATTTCGGTGGTGCTGGTGCTGAGGGACAGTACATACAACAGGGCATGAGTCAGAGGGGCGGGCTGTGTGGCAGGGGCGCCACTGGGTGCCAGCCACACTACTTCCCCGCTCCCGGTGATTTATTCCGATCATCCTGCATTTTTCATGTGCAGTTCCCCTCACCAAATAAATAAATCAGGCCCTGCTTCTATGAGTGGCGGGAGCTGATTGGGGCATCTGTGGGGCTGGGGACTTCAAAAGGCCAGAGCAGAGATGCTGGAGCCCCAGCAGAGTGTGCTAATGTGACATTTAGGAGCCTGGTGACCCAGGCAGGCAACAGCCACCTGCACAGTGTGATGACCCCCCAGTGGCAGGGACCCTTGCAGAGAGAAGGAAGTGACTTTTACAGCTTCCCTTCTACCTCCACTGTCAAAGGAACCAGGCACGAGTGTGGCTGAGGAGATCCCCTGTCCCCTTTCCTGGTATTCCTAAGGGACCTGCTGTGCATATGCACTTCTGCAAAGAAATTCACCTAGAGCAAAACCCAGGAGGCAGCTTCTCGGGGTGGCCACTTGAAATTCTTTTGTAAGTTCTGGGCATTTTGCTGGCCAGGGTCTGAAGCTCTTGGAGGCTACCTGCACCATCCTGGGTTCTCTGTGACTTTGTGTTTAGGAGGCATGGGACATAAAACTGTCACCTCATGGTGATTCCACTGAGGTGGCCACTGTTGGGAAGAGCATGGGCTGTGGGGAAAGTCCAGGGTTTAAATGCGGGTCTGCTCCTCGTATCATTGGGACCTGGGTGAAGCCTACATCTCCTCGACGGTGAGGTAGCTGAGAGCAGCTATTCCTCACACACTGGAGCTAAACAAGAAAATGGGCATAAAAGAGTCCAAATCAGGCCCACTCTCTTAGTCCATTTTCTTATTGCTGTAACAAAGTTTCCGAGGCTAGGTACTTTATAAAGAAGAAAGAGAGATGCATTTAGCTTAGACTTGTGGAGGTTCAGGAGCATGGTGCCAGCTTCACCTTGGCTCTGGGTCTCATGCTGGGTTTTGCTCTAGGTGAATTTCTTTGCAGAATTGCATATGCACTGCTAAGTCTGAGCGCACACTAGGAGGGTCTGGAAACACACTGAGTCAGTGCACAAGAGGACTGGGTGGCCTCAGGAAGCCATGCTCAGTGCGACGCCACGGAGCAACACGACCCCCAAAGATGCTCGGTTCACCCAAAGATGATTGACAGGGCTCTGGGTTCCAGAACAAGGGAGGGGATGATCTCTTCTTCTCGCTGATGACCAAATTGTATTCACCAGAAAGACAGTGACATCGTGGGGTGTGGCCCGAGGAAGGGCCTGGGTGGGGCAGGAAGTAGAAATGAGGTTCCTTAAGGAGGACTCGGGGGCTGTTGCCATGGGGATGATGGGTCTGTGTCTTCGAGTCTTTAAGGTGGTCCCCAGGCAGAGGGAAGAGTCTGTGGGGTCCCAGAGGGAAGAGCCAGCTGAGCAGGGGGACACTGCAGGGACGTAGTTGAAGGTCAGAATGAACTTGGTTTTTAAAAGCATAGAGTCCCGTCATCTTTGAGTTACACAGCAGAGGATGCACACTCAGTTGGGGAGATGGTGGAAAGGAGGTCCCAACCCAGATGGGTTGGAGGCTTTGTGATTCCACCTGGAAGGGACATTGGAGGAACAAAGCCCGCAGGAAAGTGCCGGCATGGAGCCAGACACACACCAGGATCCCCATCTAACTGGCCACCATCTCTCTCTCCAGACAGCAGGGAGGTGAAGGTGGGCGAGTACAATGCTGTGGCCGACACCCTGGAGATCATCAATGACACCATCAGGTTCCAAGGTAAGGCAGAGGCTTCTCAGAGGAGAGGGTGCTCAGTCACTCCCAAGGCTGGGAGTGTGAGGGGATAAGCTGAGTCCTTGACTTCATGGGGTCAAGGTCACAGCCTCAACACCTTCACTCCTCACTGAACACAGGGTCCCAATCACTTGTGTGGGTTTCAGATTCTGGAATGGGTTCCTGGAAGTTGCACAGAGTGCTTAGTGAGGTGTTCAAGCCATTGGGTGACCAGGAGTCACTCTTTTGAAAGGTGCTCCAGCTAAATTGAGCTCTGTCTCCAACTCTGTGAAAGGTTTTGGTTGGGTTCGCAGTAAGCTCTCGCTAGAAGACCTTTCCCTCTCTTCTGCTAGAGAACTCCTTCTAGAATCAGGTCAAATGACACTTATATGCAGCCTTCCTTGACCTGCCAGCTGAGCTAATGGCTCCCTTCTCTTTGCTTCTGACTTTTGTCTCTGCCTCTCCTATGGCCACCATCACTTTGCCTTAAAATTGTGATTTGGACCATGAGCCTCTTTCCAGACTCAGCATCAGTCACGACTGGCACTTGTTGGAGATTCAGTGACATCTGATTGAAAAAGCAATACATGATCAGTCACTGGATGGATGGACGAATGGATGGATGGATAAATGGATGGATGAGTGGATGGATGGTTGCGTGGATGGATGGATAGGAAGGCCAGCTTTCTGTGCCTTCTTAAAACCAAGGCCACCAGAAAAGGTTCTTCCATGGCCCTTTGGTGAGACTTGCCATGTCCCTACACGGACACTGGATCTGTGGGATTCAACTTTAAGGACATTGCAACGCTCCAGTCAGCCTCCAGTGTGACTCCGGAGTGTGGTCCCACACCCAGCTGGGCCTCCTCATCCCACCCCAGGGAGCCGTCACTGAGCACATCACACATCACTTCATGGCGCCACAGAAAAGCTCTGAAAAGCAGGTGGGCAAGTCCCGTCATCCCTGTTGTACAGACTGGGAAGTGAACTTGTCACCACGAGTCCACACAGGCTGTGAGAGGCAAGGCCTATTCTAACCACGGCTCCTGATCGAGGGCTCGGCCTGTCTGCTCCTGGGAGATCAGGGTTTACTGAATAAGGATTCTGGGTTTAGAAACTGAAGGAAAGATTCAAGTACAAAATAAAATCATGGGACGTAACTGAGAAGAAAAACAAACGGCAGGGGTTGGGGGTGAGGGGGAGCCAGGACAATGGCTAAAGGACCGTCAGGGCACCAGCCCATCACCGATGATGCCCAGGCCCTGCCAGGCCAGGCCCACTGCCTGCTTCTCAGTCCTTCTCGCTGCCCAGAGATGGAACCTAGTGTTTGAGTCCAGAGCCACATCAGGACACCTGCAGAGTGAGGCCCTCCTCTCCTGTCTGTGCCTCTGCCCAGTTCAGCTCCAGCCTCCCTCACCCAGCCTCCTGCACCAGCCCCCGCCATCTTCCATCACCAGTCGTAGCCCCTCACGTCCCTTCTGTCCTCAGCAGCCAAAGTGCCCTTGCTGTCCCACTGAGCTGAGGGTGCTTCACTTCTGCTCAGAGCCCTGCATGGTCCCCAGTGCTCACTCACAGAGAGGGGTCTTGCTGTGTGCTGTGTCCCCAAGGCCTCCGTTTGAGGGCCACCCCCCAATTCTTTGTCTCTTCTCTCAAATCTCCACAGTCACACTGCTTATAGTGGAGGCCCTTTGCACAGTGGGTAGAGCACGGTCTTCAGAGTTGGGCAGACCCAGGCCCCAGTGCTGCCAGCCTTATCACTTACTAGCTATAAATCCACTCCACACCTAGAAAACTGCTGCCCCTCTCTAAGATGGGAATAGCTGACAGGTAGAAGGTGGTTATCAATCAAGACGAATGACAAATGGGAGACCAAGGAGTGAATGAATGGGATGGGAAGCAAGAAAGAAAACTCAGGGCCCCCACTCCCACTGATGCCTCTGCTCCACCCTTACCATTTGGCTCCCTACCATCTTCATTGAGATGTACCTTGTGGAAGCACCATTTTGGAAAGAGGGAGGGTTGGAATGAGGAGGAGAAGTTGGTGTTAATTTTCTGAGGTTGTTTCTAAACATTGGGTCCCAAACTCACTAGTGGCCATATCACCTTCCACCCAAACCTCAGCCCCCTTTTCAGTGTCCCAACGGGGAATTGTTTCTGATCCCCAGATCTTCTGACTGTGGGAGGCAGAAGGCCCTGAGCCAGCTTCTCACAGGCTCGGTGTGTGGGGCGGGGATGATGTAGAGTGGGGAAGAAGTTTCCAGATGTTAAACTCTCACTTCTAGAAGCAAGAAAGGATATTGCCACTACCTTGTGTTTACTTTCACCCTAACTTTCAGCCCTGAAGCCCTCATTTTATAAATGTCACTTTGTATGAGTCGCTTAAGGCTTCACCTTAACACACCAGCAGGTTCCCAGCTGTTTTCAAACCTGGCAACTTCCCTAGATTTCTTAGATGGCTCCAACTCTTTTTTTATCCATTGAATGTTTCTAAACGCATTTGAACTTGTGAGCCAAAGTTTTTAAACACAGATGTTAGGGGGAGTTGTCCACCCCTGCCACCATCCTGGTTTGTCTCCTGGGAACAGAGGCATAAATGAGGCTGGTGCCCATGGCCCTCCCCAGGGGTCATTGTGACCCCCAGTGGAGCTCCCAGGGGTCCCAGCACCTACTCCCCTGCACCCAGCAGATTCCCCATATCCCCACTGGAGGGAAAAGTCCTAAATTTCACAATTCCACGGCAGAAACCTGACCTGAAATAGTAGCTAAGAAAAAAGAGGGCTTTTCAGGAAGCTGGGGAGTCCCTGCATCCCTCACCTCAAACCAGCCTGCACCTGGTAAAACTAAAACAGGGCAATTTTGCAACCATACAGAGAGATGTGTTTTCTCTGAGACCCTCAGGGCCCCCTGAGGTTTCTGGCGCCCCTGATGAATGAGCAGGGCAGCTGTGCAGTCACGTCAAGAAATGGAATCCCACAGTTTCAGTCCAGTCCTAGCTCGGCAGGAAGGGAAGGTAGCTTCTGCCCCCCACAGTTAGCAAGTCTCATGGAAACAGCAAACCAAAGAACTTGTATAACATAATGACCTTGAGGCAGAAAATCTGCAGCCAGAGCACATCTATGTCACCACGGGATTGACAGGCGGGAGGTCTGCCCTGTTGAGGGGTGATCATTTATCATGTGTGGGTAGGAGCAGAGTCCTTGAGGCCACAGCCAAGATCTTCACCCCAATGGCACCCAGTGGTACCTGCTCACATCACCAAGCCCTGAGCCTTCCAAGCCTATGTTACCTTTGGGGATGAACGGTGATAGTTTTCAACAGCGTAATTAGACCAAATCAAATTCTAGTCTTCTAATGGCTATTAAATGCATCACAAACCCCTTATTGATTCTATTTAGAGAAAGAAATAAGTCCTGGCTCAGGCCCCCTGCTGGGCTGACTGGCCAGCCACCGATCCAGCTCACTCGGGAGATAGATGTGCCACATACACATTTGTGTGCAGGGGTCTGGCCGATGTCAAAGATACCTGCATGAGGCTGTCCCTGGGGAATGACCACACACTGGGGTCCACTGACGTCTTCCCCTTGACATTATAGGATCCGAACCCCCCAAGGACAAGACCATCATCCTGGAGCAGCTCCGGAAGATCTCCCTGCCTCTTTACAGCATCCTCTCAGCCCTCACCATCCTCGGCATGATCATGGCCAGTGCTTTCCTCTTCTTCAACATCAAGAATCGGAATCAGAAGTAAGTTGGGAGGCCCTACCCACGGATAATGCCAGCTGGGTTGTCAACCTCATGGTCCAAGTGTAGGATCTTCGCATGACAGATTCTCCAGGGGCACAAAAGTTCTTAGGGTCAAGTTTCCTGAAGTGTGTCAGTCACCAGGATGATTTAGGTGCGTGCATGTGCGCACACAACACACACACACACACACACACACACACAGAGGCGGGGCTACTGGTTGCACAAGAGTCCCTGGTCAACTAAGTTTGGAGAAGACCAGGTTAAATAAATAGAAGACTCCAAGTCCACAGCCTCTCAGATCTTTGGATGTGCTTAGCATGCCGTAGGAGCCGAGAGCAGAGATGCAGAAGACAGAATTCCCCAGCTTCTCTTCCCCCTCCCAGGTGTCTTTGGAAATCAGTGATGGACAGGGGTCTCCCAGTGGAACGTGTGACAGTGCAGAAACCCCTTCCTTACGTCATCTTGCTTGACCCTCCTGGGCGCTTCCAGTGTTACAGACGAGAACTCCCAACCTCCGTGACGGGGACTGCTGTCCACGTGTGCAAGGGCCTGTCCCCTGGGTTTCTCGTCTTGGGTGCTTTTCCCAAACACCTGCCCTCAGTCCACCAAGGACAGAGCTTCACTCTGAATCATTCTGGTCAGCCGTGGGTAGAACAGGCCGCCCCTGCGGGCGCTGGTGTTAACCACGCACTGCGGCTTCTTTGGTTTGCACGGTGAATCCCTGCAGGCAGCTCCGCCTTGTTGTGGGAGAGTCTGAGCAGGGCTCAGAGCATGGTTATCCTGGGGACAGCTTCAGTGCCCGACGCAGCACCTCAGCTCTGCCACCATGCCCAGAAGCCACGTTGTGTCGCCTCACGGGCTACCAGGAACAACATGAATTCCAAGGAAAACTGTTTGGCTTCTCTTCCTACTTGCAAAGGAGGAATTTGGAAGCTCCAGGCTTTTGTAGGGGGTTTTGTATTTTTGGTGTTTGGGTGTTTTTTTGTTTTTAAGCAATTGCTTAGATCTATCCCATTTCCTAAAGAACAAATTAAAGTTTTATTCACCTGTTGTTTTATTAACCACAATAACAGGTATATTGCTGCAAAAAGATTGAACCAACTTTTTCTACTTAGTACGACCCTTAAATGATAGCTGTGCCTCTGAGCATTTGGCACCAGCTGGACATGAAGTTGGCTCCCAGTTAGTGTTTGAACACCTTCCTACCCGCCTCAAGAATTCCCATCCGAACAGCGAGCTGCCCCGGCATAAGCTCAAGCTCTTTTAATTCCTTAACTACCCTCTCATGGTCTCCTGTGGGACAATGCCATTCTCTTTTCAATAGGCAAAAACAACTGCATTTTTTAGCTGGATTTGCTATTGAAAAATCTGCAGAGCTAGGAAATAAATAGCACTAATTCCCAATCCCTCTCACTTCTACTTTCCTAAATGCCACCCATCCTGTAAGGGCCACCTACTCCTGGAAACCTGCTGGCCTCTGCCCTCCCCAGTCTGCTCTGCTAATGAAAATGAAGGCCCTTCTCAGCCCAGGGCTTATGAAAGGACCTCCAGGGGCTCTGTGCCAGCTCAGTGCCCTGGGGACCCTAGACAGGATGGTCAACCAGTGTGTTTCACAGGCCAGGAAATTCAGTCAGGTTAAGGGACTTGTCTAGGGTGTGCCTCTTGAGGGAGAGGGTCCAAGCCCTGGTCCGCAGAATGTCCAACTTGAAACTTTGGATATAGTCCACACACACAGAAAAGCAACAGGCTCTTGATTTTCCTATTGATTTGACATGTTGCATGTTTAAGATGTGAAGGATTAATAGAAGTGTAGAATGTAAAGAAAAATATTCAGGCAACAATTTGACTATGATTACAATCTGCCGAAGAGCCCCAGAACATGGCGGGGCCAGAACACTTCAAGCTTTCTGAGCCGATTGTGCTGGAGAGCCAGGTACCTCCAAGGGTATCTCCAGCCCCCGGATGGCTTCATTCAGTCCTGGCTTGCTGGGCACCTGGGAACTACCACAGGAATCCTGACAGAAGTAGAAAAGAAGCATGGGAGAATTGGGGGGTGTAAAGAATGCCCCCAACTATAGGTTGATGAAGATTGGAGTGAGGGGAGGGGATGGGGGCTCCATTGTTCACCTCCGAGGGCAGGGACAGTGACTGGGAGGGGTGTTTCTACCATATGTGTGGCCCTCAGCGGGAGCTTCTTGAGAGCTCAGAGGCAGCCCATGCTGAGAACTCACTGGATACCCGATGGCAGGGTTCCTAAGCAACTCCAAATACTCACCCACAGCCCTGCCTGACATCTGCACTCAGCAGAGTCCCTCCCCACTGTGGAAGGTCACTCCAGTGTAGAATTCCTTAGATTGGCATGTGCCCCCGGCCTTGGCCCAAAGAACCTGTTGACTTAGCACTAGGAAGTAAAATTGAAAATTAACAGATGAAGAAGTTGAGGCAACAGATCAAGTTCACCCGTTTCTAGGGAAGAGATGAGTGAACTTGACAAAGGAGGCAGGAAAATCAACAATTAGTCATAGTCATCTGGGGTTCTTGACTGAAGGATAGCGGGCCCCTAGTCTGCAAGGATCGGGGAGTGAGGGAAACAGGGGCTTCCATCTTCTCCCCCCATCTAGCCTCGGCCGCTGCGCATACCTGGAGGCACTGGGAAGTGCATTGAAAGACTGACTGGATCAGCCCCTCCGTAAATGTGCCACCTTTCTCTTGTCAGGCTGATCAAGATGTCGAGTCCCTACATGAACAATCTGATCATCCTCGGAGGAATGCTCTCCTACGCCTCCATTTTTCTCTTTGGTCTGGATGGATCCTTTGTCTCGGAAAAGACCTTCGAAACCCTCTGCACTGTAAGTCATTCAGCACATGCCCGTGGTCTCTTGGTGACCCCAGCCACCCCACACAGTTGCCAAACTAGAAATGCGTGAAAATACACGGATAAGCGGGAAATGATCCACTTAGCAGTTCTGCTACTCGACAGGGGAGTGTGGGATCCCTTTCAGACAAGAAGGAGCAAGAGCTGCTTGGAAAGTTAAGGTGATGGGTTTAACAGGCCCCTCAGAGATGACGGGATACCCCAGAAAAGGGAGGGAAGACAATTACCAGAAACTTCTCAGCATCGAGTGAGGGTCAGGGTCATTTAAGAGGAAACACCCAGCTACCTGGATGTCCTTCACAGAATGTGACAAGAGATGTTTGTGTGGCTGACCTTGCTTCACTCAGAAAAGCTGTAGCATGTTTTTCTAGTTCAGTGGTATTTCTCAACTTTCTTTTTCTTTTTTCATATTGCTCCCATCAGGAGCCTTTGGAAACATGTTTTCCTAATCATCTCTCCCAGAAAGTTTTAATACCAGAGATGCCTGTATCTGTGTGTGCACTATATGTACATACACATAAAAGATTGATATTCTCTACATAAAAGAACCAGTGTTGACTCCCCAAGGGGCCCTATCATCCCCATTGAGGACACGTGTATTTAAGGAAGCCCAACACAGTATGATTTATTTACCATGTTTTAGAAAAATCATCTTGAAAAGTAATTAACATTTAAAATTTTTTAATATCCAAAGAAATGCCCTTTAGTTATTATGTTTTTTTTAAAGTTATGCATTAGTAATTAGAAATTGTGTGAAACTAAGTCAGTCTTGGCTGAAAGTTAACAATATGGAGACCAGTCGGAATTTATTTCTGGACTTGGACAACGGTGACCTCTCAAAACTGGTGAGCCATTTGGGTCTCTTTATTGACCTAACTGCAGCAATTCACCCGGTTCTCCACCTGGAAGATCAGAGCTACAGGGGCTCACAAAGCATCTTTGTGGACCAGATTAATCCCAAAGCAGCTCTCTGTGGTTGCTGTTTGTCTGGAGCTGTTGGGAGCAGGGAGGCGCATTTGTGCACAGCCGTCTCTTCTAGGTCCCATTTACTGCTCTGAAGTTTCAGGTTGCCCGCTGCCAGGCGGTGGTGATGGGTGAAAGCCTGGCACTGAGGGACATGTGAGTGAAGGATCCCTAGACGTGTGGCAGGCCAGCTTCCAGGCTACAGCTAGTTCCTGTGCTCTGAGACACCATGTGGAAACCAGGGAGGTCCCTAGGATCCTATGTTCTGGGTGACAGTGTCCCCTGATTCCTGCAGATGGTTAGATCAGACTGCTACACAGCACCAAGAAATTGGTGTTCCCGGGAATTTTAGTGTGAATCCTCCAGCTAGAGAGATGTCTACAGATGCACTCACCTCATCCTAAAGGTGCCCCTGAGAAGCGCAAGGTCATCTCCCCAGTCACCTGCAGGGCAGTGAGGCCGGGTGTGCAAAGGCATCCTCCACTGGGGGGCGGGGACCTGGAGGAAGGTTAACCCCTCGAGCTCCAGGGCTTCCTCCGGTCGTGCTTCCCACCAGGGTTTTTTGTTCCAAGTTCAGCAGCGCCCCTCCTGCTTCATTCTGCCCTCCTGGGAGGCAAGGAGGGGATTACAAGAGACAAATGTTCCTTGTGCCCCTGGCTTCAGAGTGCCTGGGGTCAGCTTCCAAAGACGCTGAGCCCCTCAGAGGTCCTCGTGGGTGTGGATTAGCAGGGTTCTTCCTGACGCTGTGAGACCCTCTGGCGCTGAAGGACTGCTGTGTGGAGGTGTTGCTAGCATCAGGGGAGGCGAGAAGCCCATTAAGTCCCCAAAGTTGCTGCATCGGCAAGACTTTTATGCACGGTGACGCCCTGCCCTTTCATGACATTACCATTGTCTGTGCTCAGCTTTCCTGGGCAGCGGGGAGCCTGTGTGAGGGGCTGCCCTGAGGCTTCCCAACCAAGTTCAACGAGAAGGACTTGAGGATTCCCTCTTCCATCTCCAAGGTGCTTTGAGCCCCTCCACACATTCAAGGACATCATGATGATGACAATAGTGAAAATGGCAACAGGGCTAGTCTGGTGATACCCAAGGCAGACACAGAAAGCTGCCCACCCAGAGAGTGTCCCCTCCCAGAGAGCAGCCGCCAGGTCACTTGTGTTTTGGCCAAAGCCTGTTCCTGCTCAGGTGCTTTCTCAAGTTTGACCTGAATTCTACAAACGCTGCAAGAAAGGGACATCCCCCACCCCTGCCGCTTTTCTTTTAATGAAGCCTGACATTCTATTCCAGGAGCTGCACTCATTTGTGTGAGGGGAAGCTTGTCCTGGGAAGCCTGGGAGGGCGTATGAATAAATCATAAAGCACTTCACAAACCGGCATTAGCGGGCACGAGGGCTCGGGAGGAGGCGGGGGCTGCTTCTCACGCCCCTGGGAATTCACAATTGGCAGTCGGGTCCTTTCAGGGCTGTTGCAAAGGGAACCCGCATTCATGACTTGGGAAAGGCTTGGAGGAACTCCTCCTGGTGAAACTGGGTCAGCAAAACGTGTGCATGGCTGGGACTGGGGTCACTTACGACATCATTCCCTGGAGGAGGGACTGAAAGCTCTTGAATTTAGAACCTGCGTACAGTCCCCAGTGGGTACCCGGGGGCCACATGAGTTGTACTCCAACCATTTGCAGGGGGTCAGTCCTTTATTCCACAAGGTTTCTCAGGTTCTCTTCTCCTGGACTTAGAAGGCTGCCCCCACCCCCAGAGCCTTGTCCCCAGCAAACTCTGGGCTGGATGGGCAGCAAGCGCAGATCCCCAAACAATGACCTCAGTTTTATCACCTGTAAGATGAGTGTAATAATACTCCCCGGTAGGATGCGACATGGGTTAAATGAGATGATTCAGACAGCCGCCTGGTGCGCAGTGCAGGGTGAGTGTGGGAGGGGCAGGTGGAGGAAGGGGCAAGGTGACAATGAGTCACCTTGTCTGGGTTCTGTAAGAAATCTTCAAGGCCAAGGGGCAAGATAGACCTCGAAGTCAGCCTCAAGTGTGGGGTAAAATGTTACCTGCTGTCCTATAAACACCCTTTTTTTAAAAAAAAAAAAAAAAAAAAAAATCCTTTTAGTTTTTAATATAGAAACAAAATCCAATGATAAACCACACATACCACCTCCAGAAGAAGCCTATGACAGTCACAGATTGGGCCTCTCTTGGAGCCGGCTGTGTCTCTGCTCCACAGGGGCCATTCTAACCTGCAAGGGGGGGGCGTGGGTATGGGCGTGTGTGTGAGCACCTGTGTATGTGTGTGTGTGTGTGCGCGCGCGCACACACACACACACACACAATCCTGCTAGGGAAGAGCTATACTTAGCTCCCATCCCCCACTCTCTGACCCTTTCTGGAATCTTCCCAGCCTGTCAGTGCCGGTTTCAGCAAGTCTTTCAAACAGCTCCAGCTACATGGTGCTGTCTCCCTGGACACTGTGTCAGTAGTGGAATCACCATAGCAACGTGGCCCCTGTGGGCACAGAGCTGCCTAGGAGGCTGGTGCTGGGTGTGGGCCAGAGTCCCAGTGCCAAGGAAAGGGAGTGCGCGCTTGCTCTGACAATTTGGCCTGGCTTGGAAAGTCCAGCCCCTGACAGCCAGGAAAGGGAGTCAGGGGAGGAGAGAAATGCATAGGCACAGGGGGCTCAGGCAGAACCCCAGCTCCAGGGTACAGGGCAGGTGGGGGCTCTGCAGAGGGGCTGAGGAGGCCTGACCAGCCCACAGTCCCGCTGTGGTCTGCAGCAGCCTCCTGGCTCAGGAGCGTCCTGGGGTGCGGTAGGCAGCAGCTTCACCACCTCCCCCAGCCCGAGCCCTCGTGGAGTTCAGTTCTGTCCACCCTGCTTCCCCAAGGGTCTGCTTTCTGCTGCCGGGTGCAGCTGCTCCTTCCAGGGCGCCCGGCCACCTGACCAGGCATGCAGGAGTCACTGTGCCCACCTCATGGGAGAGAAAGTTGAAAACCTGTCCTGCACTGCTAGGTGGCAGGGCTGAGGCTCCCGAGAAGCCCTGTTGGACTGCAAAGATGCCTGCTCTGCCTCTTCTTCTTCTTCTTCTTCTTTTTTTTTTTTTAAGAAATGCTTTGATTTTTGTTAGCTAGCTTATACCAGGAAAAACAGGTCAACTGATTTCTTAGGGATCCAGTCAATTTTTATCCCAACCAAGATCTTTGTCCATTTGGATCTTTAAAAATCGAGATATAATTCATAGACTGTAACATTCACCCTTTAAAGGTGTACTCTTCATTGATGTTAGTGTATGAATTCATTTTGATGTATCCTTAGGATATATGAGAGTATCTAGCACAAGGGAGAGGCTCTGGTGTCAGACTGTTTGTGTTCAATTCCCAAATACACTGCTTCCCAGCTTTGTGACTTTAAGTTATTAATATCTCTGAACCTTGGGGATTATTTACTCTTCTTCAAAATATGGATAATACTGGGCTTGTAAGGATTTAATAAGATCATGTATGTGAAGGACCGAATGCACGCCACATTGCAAGATTCAGCACATGTCATTATCATTATGATTTAATGAATGAATGGGGGGACTTTGCTGTGTTCACCTCTGGACACTGCTAAGAAAAAGTTGGGCTGAAGAAGAGCCTAGAAACTGGGGTTGGTGCCAGTCACTTTGGTATAGGTATATCCATGGCAACTTCTGGCCTTGTGTGATCTTGCTGTACCACTACTGGGCTGGAGACAAGCCAAGCTGGTGTGTGCCCCTGCCACCTTGAGTGCTGAAAGGGGCCTTGGGTAGGCTGCAGCAGAGGCAAGAATAAGACAGGTGGGACCCCTGAGGATGCTATGGCCATCAGTCCCTGGTCATTGGAAACTGGCAGACGGAGACAGCCCAGCCCAGGGACTCTATGGGAGCATCACCCCCCATCTCCCAGCTGCCACCTCCTGCTGACCATCCTGACTCATTGATTTAACATTTTACTTAACATATTTGTGTGTATGAATATAACATATTTATATGTACAGTATCACAAATATATTGCTCAGGGAGTTCCCACACACTGAGCTCAACTGTGAATCCAGGATCCATAATAAGAGACGACATAAACTGCACCCCAGGAGCCCTTCTGTCCCCTTCCAGTCACTATCTGCTCTAAAGGGAACCTCCGTCCTGACTCCCCTCTGCGTGGCCAGTGCAGCTCAGCACAGGCATGGATCACCCCTGGGGTCTTGATGAAATGCCAATCTGGGCTGGGACTTCTGGGGTGGCCTGTGATTCTGTACTGTGATGTTCCCAAGGGCTGCTGCCGCTGCAGCATCCCTAGCCTACACCTAGCAAGTGGAAGATCAGCACTGGCTGCCTCATTTTTGTGTTTGTCTCTTGGAGACTAAGCATGTAGGAGGAACGGAAGCACTGGAGACCTGGTCCCCTGAGGACCAGTGGTGGGAAGAGTGGGGCTCCTGGGCTGGAAGACACCGGCGTGTGGGCTCCACGGCCCAACCTTGGGAAAGCAGGGGTCCTGTCACAGCTGGCAGGGCTGGGCTCGGGTCCTGCCACTTGATTTTGGATTCTTTACCTCCTGGTAAGGAGGTCTGCATTCAGGACGGGCAGCATCCAGGCAGAGATGGGGTCGAGGGGGTTCAGTTATTGGGTTGGGGAGCACAACATCCTCTTCCTGCCCTCCAGAGATGCCTCGCTCTTCTAACTCTAAAAAGGTACAGACTACAGCCGGGCACGGTGGTGCACGCCTGTAATCCCAGCACTTGGGAGGCTGAGGCAGGAGGATCATGAGTTCAAAGCCAGCCTCAGCAATGGCGAGGCACTTAGCAACTCAGTGAGACCCTGTCTCTAATAAAATCCAAAAAAAAGGGCTGGGGATGTGGCCCAGTGGTCGAGTGCCCCTGAGTTCAATCCCCGGTACCGGAAAAAAAAAAAAAAAGGTACAGCCCGCCAAGGAACACCTACTGGCCTCTCAGTAAATCCAAGTCCAGTAGGACTTAGTGAAACATTTTCAGTTAAAAAGTCATAACTCTGTGATATTATTTTCTTTCTTACCTTTTAAGTAGTTGGTAGTAAAGCGATGTAATAATGTGCTTCAGGGACTGTTTTGGCATGTGATCCCATGTCCTCATGTAAAGTGTTTTTGAGTTCAGAAAGGTGGCGAGGAGGCAGGGCCAGGGGACGCCCACAGGGTTTGGCGGTGGCCTCACCTGGCAGGTTCAGATGAGCTGAGGGAGGCAGCCCCAGGCACTGGAGCTAACAGGGCCTATGTCTTAGTCAGCTGTTTTGTTGCTGTGACTGAAGGGTCTGACCAGAACAACTGTAAAGGAGGGAAAGTTTATTTGAGGGCTCATGGTTTCAGAGGTCTTAGTCCACAGGAGGCCGGCTCCCCTTCTTGGGGCTCAGAGGTGAGGCAGGACATCATGGGGGACATATGGCAGAGGGAAGCAGCTCACATGATGATCAGGGAGCAGAGAGAGACTCCACTCACCAGACACAAACATATACCCCAAATCCATGCCCCAATTCCTGCCTCCTCCAGCCACACCCACCACTTCAGTTACCCTCAGTTAATCCCTATCAGGGGATTAAATCACTTACAACCCATTCATTTCTCCTCTGAACCTTCTAGCATTGTCTCACACATGAGCTTTGGGGGACACCTCACATCCAAACCATAACAGCCTACCTGGGCCAACTGGGGCTGGGGCTGGGTTCAGAGCCTCTCTTGCTGGGGTGACCTCCCTACCCCATTCCCCTGTCTCTAGCCATTGAGGCCCTTCCAAGGGAGGCACTAAGGACCAGGGACCCCAGGCTCTCTAGCTGATGGACAGGTGAGGGCCTCCCTTCCCACAGCCCCACATGGGCCACTCCAAACCCCGCCCTCATGGGCACTCTTGTACCATTTGTTGGTTCGTTCGTTCATTCATTCATTCATCTGATAACATTTCCCAGGCACCCACCACGTGCCAAGCCCCACAGGCACAGAGCTAACCACACCATTGCTGCCCTCAGGAGGCTGGCAGTGTAGACCAGAAGGTAAAAGTCAGCAAGTCGCCCCCATTCACAGTGTCCCACACCCTGGGGTTAGGGGAGAAAGGTGATGGCCAGAAGTGGAGGGACACGTCTTAAAACATGCTCCCCACCCCCGCCCACGAGTGAGCCCTAGTTATTTCTGCACATCCTGAAGTTTGTGGGCAAGCCTCTTACTTGCCCACAAATTCCATAGCGCATGCAGCCCTGTGGCATGGCTGCCCAGCTCTTCCTCTGTGGTCCTGGCCCCTGCTTGTCCACATCTTGTATCCACAGAGCTGCCTGCGGCCCACGGCTGCCACTCCCCCGCACACACCCACGCCCCCTCCTGCCACTGCCTATCTTGAGATTGTTTAGTACTTCCAGAAGCCCGCCCACAGCTTCCAATCCTGAGGCACTTGCTGGGCCCAGCTTCCAATCCTGAGGCACCTGGGGTGGTGGGGGGATGGGGGAAAGAAAAGCCTCTTCCCTCCCTCTGTGTTGTTCTGTCACCTGAGCCAAGTACAGTTGTGCAATTTGTGTACTGCACAGGGATATTGGCCTCAGGGGTGGGTGGGGGCTGAATTTCAGTCTGAGATTTATCTGCTCTCTGCGTCTAAGGCTTTGAGGAGAGAAATCTTTCAAAAGGACCAGAGGGTGAGCGGGGCAAGGTGGCGCACGCCTGTAATCCCAGCACTTGGGAGGCTGAGGCAGGAGGATCGCAAGTTCAAAGCCAGCCTCAGCAATGGCAAGGCACTTAGCAACTTGGTGAGACCCTGTCTCTAATAAAATACAAAAAAAGGGCTGGGGATGTGGCCCAGTGGTCGAGTGCCCCTGAGTTCAATCCTAGGTACCAAAAACAAACAAACAAACAAAAGGACCAGAGGTGCGTCTCAGAAATCCCTCCTACCAGAGGAGGCACTTATCCTCTGATTTGCCCCAGGGTTCCTAAGATGCCCTGCTTGCCCTGGCTTGGGTCCCAACGTGTTCCTGCTTGTGCCTGGAGTCTCTTGCGGCCCCCTGAGAAAGACATGCTGTACCCTAAACCCTAGAGGAGATTCTCCACATAGATATTACCAAAAGAGCCCGCGCAAGGTGGGATCTTCTGGCGTGCTTCTGGGGGGCCCTCTGCAAAGACCCGTCACCTTGGATCTCGCTGCCCCCAGCCCCAGGAAGACGAGGCAGCCCCTAGAGACCTGACCCTCAGCTCTGGCTCTCCCACCAGGACCCGCCAGGGGTCTGGGTTGCTTGTGGAGTCGGGGCTTCCTTGCCTGCCTCTGGCTGTTGCCTGCTGGGGGGCGGCTCAGAAGGTAAGAGATCACCCCTTCTAGAATCCTGTGAACGGTGGGAGAGCAGCTTGTCCTACGTGTCCAAACAGCCTCCTCCACCTGACTTCCAGCCCAGGCCACGAGCATCTGTGGTGACACGGAGGCGCGGAGCCCCACAGCCCCCATCGTCGGTCAGAAGGCCTGAGAGCACGGGCTGTCTGTCCATTTCCCTGCTGACCCCAAAAGAGCAATGGAGACCTTTCACTCTGCCTTCATAGAGTCAACTGAGCGGCAGCCGAGCAAAGCTGTTCCAGGCATAGGTTTTTCTTTTCCTTTGGAGATTTGCTCTCATGTTTTTTTCTTTCTTTTTCATAGCTGAGATGGATGGACATTGCCCCCCTGAAATTCTTTCCCCCCACAGATGTGTATGTCTAAGGCAATGGGCAGGGGACTGAGTGCTCTATGGCCAAAGGAAGAGAAAGACATGAACTCACAAGAGTGAATGTGCTCGAGACTTTGTAGAGACAGTGAAGTCGCTCTTCGTCTGGTGGTGATGACTCAGTGGAGATTTGTTTTGGAGGGGAACAATTGGAAATCAGAATCATTACAGCCCCTCAGAACTTTCTAGTTCATTTAATATCATGGAGTCATAGAGAAAGAAGGTACCTGGGACGTCATCAAATAAACCTCCCTCGGTGCAGGAAAAGCCCCCCAGAATCCTGACAGGGGGTCCTCCAAGCTTTGCTTGAGTATGTGGGGTCACTGGGAGCTCACTACCTACCAGGTAACATACTGCATTTGGGTGGAAGGGGCCACTGAGGCCACAAACTCGGCCTGTTTTGCTCTCAATGCACAGTCTTCTCTGTGGTCTTCCTTTCATGGGCTTGCTCAGGCCCGGCCTCTTCATGGCTCCATCTCATGGGAGAGGCAGACAGGTGGTCAGACAGATGTCACCTGGTGTGACCAGCACAGCAGAAACATGCATAAAGGCAGACACTGTGGGGAATGGGAAGGCATGACCTCCCTGCGAGGTCTGGGAAGGCTTCTCAGAGGCAGTGGCCCATGAGTTTGGATTTCAGAGGACAAATAAGAACCTGTGAAATAGAAAGCAGGAAGAATAGCATTTGGGGCAGAGGAAATAGTTCATGCCAGGACTGTCAGCATCAGCCAGGCACAGGCTGCAACAGGGGACAGCAGGGAGGGGTGTACTGACCAGGGACACCCGGTGAGATGGAGTTTCAGGCATGGCCCTGGCACAAGATAGAACCCCTTGTCACTGGGAGAGACTCCCACGATGGGAAAACCTGCAGGTGTGCAGGTGGGTTAAGGGAGCCACCAGGGGATACTGAGGTACCCAGAGGCAGCCCTGGCCACCCCAGCAGCCCTCCCCAGTCCTCTATATGAATGATAAAGAGAAGAGAGTCTTCCCGGCCCAGAAAGAGCCAGTGCCACATGAAGAGACCCAGCTACTTCCAGAGACAGAGCAGAGACAGATGGCGGGGGAAACACAGCCGCCTGGCACCCCCA
Organism: Tamias sibiricus; assembly: GCA_025594165.1. Lineage (NCBI taxonomy): Eukaryota > Metazoa > Chordata > Mammalia > Rodentia > Sciuridae > Tamias > Tamias sibiricus. Next base: position 186,505,582 of record CM046657.1, on the reverse strand, counting down.
GCCTCCTGACCGTCCTTCCAAACCCTAGCAGAGGCTGGAAGCAAAGCCCCAGGGGCAGCCCCAGGGCCTGCCTCTTAGAGTCAGGGAGCAGGGAGAGGCCTGGGAGGGCAGACAGAAGAGATGGCTTCCAGATGGACTAGGAGAGTTGGGGGAGGAGGGGGCAAGATGGGTGACTCCCAGGCCCCTAACTTGGGGGACAGGTAGGTGGTGACACAACTCCCCAAGTCAGGGGGAAACAGGATCTCAGGGAGGACCGATGAGCTGAGCTTTGGCTGTGGAGTGTGAAGGTTTTATGGGGGCACCTAAGTGTCACCTGGGCCTCCAGTGACAATAGTGTGTGCCGGTTTGGAGCTCAGAAGACAGACAGGCTGGGAAAGAGGGGAGGGTGTTGCTGGAGACAGAGTGGGGACGATAACCCAGAGCAGCACTTAAATGGGCCCAAAGGAGCCAGTCCTGGAGTCTCTCTCCGTCTCACAGACACGGGAGGAGCAGAGCAGAGAAACAGCACCCCCTTCCACGGAGGGTAGCCCAGGGCTGAAGTGGGCAGAGCCAGAGGGGGTGGGCAGCTCTGCTGGTGGGTCCCACGGTCCTGCTCCCACCCATCTTTCCTCTGCCACTGGTTCATCGATGTCTTAAGAGTCGCCTCCAGGTGGACAAATACTAGGGAGTATTTGTCCAGTAGTAAATACTAGGAAGGACCAGGTGCTGGCTTCCAAGAGGAAGTCACACGGGACACACGGATTTGCTAAAGAAACGAATAGAGAAAACATGCAAGAAATGCTATCTCCCGGGGAAGCTCATGAGACCCAGCACCCAGGGGTTTTATTAGTAGGGCACCATGTACCTGCCTGCCTACTGTGCACCAAAATTCCAGACTCCCAGAGGAATGCAGGTGTTCAGCATAAGCTATATTTTTCTGCACAAAGAATTTAGGAACCACATTTATCATTGAGGGATGGTGGGAACCCACCCCAAATCCAAGTCCTCAGACACCAGCCAACAGCTGGCCTCAGGGTCAGGCGGGTGCTGTGAGCTCTTCTGCCCAGACAGCTCCAGCCAATCTTATCTTTCCCCTCCTGGCACCATCCCGCCGTTTCCAGACGCCAGATTAAGTTTATATTATCGAGTTTTAAACTCACTTAATTTATCTTATTGGATCTTAATGAAGTTAACCCTCACAAAATAGGCAAGTGGCCTGCAAATAATCGCTTTAAAGAAAACCTTAGTCAAGGGAGATATTAATAACACTCAGCACATTTGCGAGGCGCATGGCCTTGAAAGAAGAGACCTGCGCCAGCCCCGCGATGAGGTAAACTAATGGCATTATTTGCTCTTTTCCCGTCCTTTATGAAATGTCCCTGCTCTGCCTGTGTTGGTGTTTCAGATGGACCTTCTAATAGGAGAACGTGACCAGAAACTCTCGTGGACCAGTGGTAGTGGTCTTAAGTCGCGTCTGCGTGTTAGCTTGAAAGTGTGTCGCCATCCTCGGGAAAGCATCCCGTGGCTTTTCGGCTGCTCCCATCGTGTGCCCTTGCCCTTGGGCAGCTGGCTTGGGGTGCAGATGAGCCTGGCGTGGGTTAAGCAGACTGGACCTGGGAGGAGGCAGGACAGTAGGCCGCCCCTGATCAAGGGGAGGGGTTCCAGGCTTCACTCCGGGGCCAGGTGGGCAGTGGAGGGACACTGTCCGATGCACGGGGCTGCGGTTTTGTCATTTGTAAAGGGGTTTCCCCACTCAGCTGACAGCTCCAAAATCATCACCCTGGTGGTGGTGACTATCTGTTTTCATTTCTCTACATTTTGATGGCACTAGCTGAGGGGTCAGATAAGCAACCAAATGGATTAACGAGCGGGATGGTCTGTGGGGCCCTCAACACCAACGGAGGAATTTGTGACCTGGTCATTGGATGAACTCCTCCCTCCCTGTTCTGTTACTTCTCTTGCGCCCTTGGAGTCTAATCGGGGTGATAACGTAGCCATCCTATACCCCTGAGACACTGAGGTTCATTCTTGCTTGGGTTTCCCCCCTCCTTTTTGAAATGGAAGAAGACAGGGGTTGAGTGCCCACCCGTACCCCGTCTGCAGTCACACTTCACACACGTTTCCCAGTGATTTCTGGCATGCTGTTGTCCTTCCCTTGACTTAGGGGATCAGTCGTGCCATTTACCCGGCCAGTTCCTATTTTCACAAACAGAACAGAAAGGGGGAAAGGTGCTGTCTCTGAAACGTTGGAGAGCCACGTTGCCTCGAAGGCAGGAGCAGAAAGAACCTGGGCTGGAGCATTTCCAGGGGGTCTGCACGTCCCTTGGGTCATGGAGGGTGTCTGGTCCAGCCACTGAGGGGGGGCCTGGGAGTAATGACAGTGGAGGTGGGGAGTGGGTGCCCCGCAGGCCCTCAGGAACTCACAGATGGTGGCCAGCCTGTGCCAGCCTGCAGACACCCAGGACGTAGGGTCCTAGCAGGGCTAGCTCTTCCCGTCAGCCATCGGCCCAGGCACACTTTAGTCCTGGGGATCAGCTGAGAGCCAGACAGGGCTTTAGTCCTACACAGGGATCCTAGGTCTGAGTGTGGGCTCAGCATCCAGCCTGGCCTGCGCTAAGTAACTGGACTCCTGAGGTCACCCTGGGCAATGCAGTCTGGCTATGGTGAGGGAGAGGGAAGGGAGAACAGGAAGACAGAGTGACCCCTCAGCAGTGCTGGGACTTTCTGTGCCTCTCTATGACTGGCTCACGACAGGCCCGTTGGAGGCAGGATTCGAATCTCTCGCTCACACATGCCCAGTGCCCTGGGCCTGACAAGTGGCTGCTAGAACTTAATAGCCGTCACCTTGAAGTTTGATTGAAGGATCTCGACGCAATTCAACATGCAAAGGAAAGCATCTGTCCCCATCCTCTAGAGGCCCCTTCTGGACTGGTGACGCGGCTGACGGGAGGTGCGTTCACCTGAAGGATGCTAATGTCTCCATTTTCTCGTGGGCTCTAGGTCAGGACCTGGATCCTCACCGTGGGCTACACAACTGCCTTTGGAGCGATGTTTGCAAAGACGTGGAGGGTCCACGCCATCTTCAAAAATGTGAAAATGAAGAAGAAGGTAATCACCCTCCTGCCGCTTCAGGGGTTCGCACAGCGTTGGAAATTCACTTAGCCAACAGACAGGAATCAGGCGCTGACTGTGTGTTGGCTCTAAGCTACTTGCTGGGGATTTGAGGGAGCACAGTCCCTACCTCTTGGCTCCCGGGGTCATCAGACAGCTAACAAAGCCCTTACAGCACAGAGTGAGGGGTGCTGGTTGGGGACACGTGGGGACTTCTGGAGAACAAGCCACTCTGGGAGGCAGCATGTCCACCTCTTCCAGGTCCTAGAGCGTGTCAGGGAGTTGGTCAAACAGAGAGGGTGGGGATTCTGCACACCCCATAGGGGGAACAGTGCATGCAAAGGCCTGAGAACAGGAGGGGCCTGGTCAGGGGGCCAAGCGGGGTGCAGTATGGAGAAACATGGGGGCCGCAGGGACAGGGTGCAAGAAGAGGCTGGAGGGAAAGGTGGGAACCACATAGGGGAAGCTGAACTTGACCTTACAGGCAATGGGGAGCCCCTAAAAGAGGGGAATGAAACAGTGCTTCAAGTGCAGCAGCCCCTGCCCACTCCAGATGAGGTGGGGTGGATCCTGCCCCTCGGCCCCTGCCACACACCCAGGCCGCCACAGGAGAACCACAGGCTACATTCAAGGGAGAAAGAGCCCAGACCTGCCACCAGCATCCTGTGCCCTCTGCTGCTCTCCAGGCCCAGCAGCACTTATGACAACTCCCTTTTGGCCATTGGTTTCTCCTAGTCCCACTAGACATTGCAGGACAATGGGAACACTTGAAAATCACAAGAAGTCACTCAGCCTGGGCCAGTTGAACCCAAATCTCTGGGGCTTTAGCTAAGCATCAGTAAAGTTTAGACTTTCCCAGGTGATGTAGTTGTCCCTCGGTGTCCTCTGGGGACTAGTTCCAGAACTGTCCCCCCTCCAAGGACCCCAAAATCTGTGGATGCTCAAGTACTTCATATAAAATGGCATAGTCTTTGCATATAACCTACAGACATCCTCCCGTGCATTTTGGGTCATCTCTTGATTACTTATAGTACCTAGTTCAACATAAATGCTGTGTAGATAATGGTCTTGCTGTATTGTTTGGGGAATAATTACAAGAAAAAGCATTCTTTACATGGTTGGAATAAATACGACCATCGTTGGCCTAACCACGTGGTAAACCATCTGTGGTTGGTTGAATCTGCAAAGGTAACACTCTGAAAACCAAGGGCACCTGGTGCCTGCTCATAGCCAGCATGGAAGCCCTCTGGCCTGGACCAGTGCTATTCATTGTGGGCTGCCCTCACCTGGGAGCTTCTTAGAAATGCCAGCGCTTGGCCACAACCCAGCCCTAAGGAACCAGGATCTTGGGGATGGGGCCAGCACCCTGCTATTTCACCCATGCCCAGGTGAGGTTGAAGCCAGCCAGTTTGTGAAGCACTGATCTAGGTGGTTTTGGGGTCCCTCCCACCCAGCAGCTCTGCTTAGACAGCCACTCTGCCGTTTATAACAACTCATCCTGTTTTGGAAGAATCCGTGTCGACTCCTTTGTGTTAATATGTGACTCATGCATGTTGTCATCTGTGATCAAGAACTGGCCTTTCTGTTCCCGTCCTCATGTGAGCGCTGAGCAAGAACACTCCGACTGTCTGGCAACAGGCAACAAAACATGTCGGGGAACTTGAGGGGTTTGGTTGTCTGCAAGCCCCGTGTGGGCAGTGATGTGATGCGGTCTGCAGAGACCAGGCTCAGCGCCCTTCCTGCCACAGCGCAGAGCACGGAGCTGGGCGGGAGGGGGACCCGTGTCCCACAGAGGCGCTGTGCAGCTGAGGGTCCTGCTGTGGCGGACCCTGGCACCTAGGGAAGGCAACTGTCCTACAGGCAAGGCCCCACCCCACCTTTCTTCTTTACTTTTTTTAAAAACTTTAAAAAACTTTTTGAATTATGTTTTTTACTTTTTTTTTTTTTTTTTTACCTTTTTCCTTTTCTAATTTTTTAGGGAAAAAAAAAACCTTCTAAAATTTTTTTAAAGCATGACGATGTCAGGAGCAGCAGGGCATGACACGTAGGGCCCTCGAGGAGGTGGGCGTCAGAGGACAGTGATTCTGTGGTCAAGACCTAGAGGGCACCTGCACTAGAGAGGGGGGTGTCTGATCCAGCAGGGGCATTGACATAGGCTGGTGAGGGTGACGGCAGGGACAGAGGGTGTTACAGAGTAAGCTGCCTGCACAGGAAGGGGAGAGGTAGCTTGGCCACTGGGGGATGCTGATCAGGACACTCCAGTCACACAAGGTCAACTCCGTGCAGTCAGGGCCACTGAGCTGTCCTCTTAAAAATATGTAAAATGGTAAATTGTGTTTTATATGAATTTTACCACAATTTGAAAAGACAATAAAATTGTCGGGCCCATGGTGGCACACACCTGTAATTGCAATGACTTGAGAGGCTGAGGCAGGAGAGTTGCAAGTTTGAGGCCAGCTTCAGCAACATAGCAAGACCCTAATAAAAAGAGCTGGGGGGTGTAGCTCGGTGGTAAAGTGACCCTGGGTTCAATCTCCAGTACCAAAAATAAATAAGTAAATAAATAAAAAGAAAGAACAATTAAACAAAACAACAACAAAACCTGACTTTGGTTACATATATACAAAACGAAACAAAACAGAATGGTGGAGAAGAGCCATTTTGAACTGCGACTGCCTTCACCCCTTCAAAATCATCTGGTTCGGGGCTGGGGCTATGGCTCAGCGGTAGAGCGCTCATCTTACATGTGTGATGCCCTGGGTTCAAGCCTCAGCACCACATAAATAAAATGAAGGTATTGTGTCCACCTACAACTAAAAAATATATTTTAAAAAATCATCTAGTTCCCACCCAAGTCAGGCATACCTTTCTCTCCTCCACCTTCCCCTCTTCTAACCTTCTCCTGGAGTTACTGGAAGAGCTACAGCAACCCCAGAAGTTTCCCACGCTGCAACATATCCATCAGCCTTCACTGTTTTTACAACAAAATCAGGGACCAAATCTTGTCCTCAAAAGCTTTCACAGTTCAGATCATGCCTTCATATCGTGCGACAATCACCACTGTCCATCTCCAAAACTTTTTCACCTTCCCAAACTAAAGCCCCATAAATACCAACTCCATTGTCCCATCCCAGCCCTGCCACCACACTCTGCTTTCTGGCTTTGTGTGACAACTCCTCTGGGAACCTCACATAAATTGTCATACAGTATTTCTCCTTGTATGACTTTGGTTTCTTTTAAAGAACTTTGGACTTTGATTTTTTTTAGTGGGTCCCCCCCCCCTTTTTTTCTACTGATACATATACTAGATCTACATAAACTTATAAGTGCAACCATATGCTTTTTTTTATTAGAGTCTTTTTATCATTTTCTTTTTTCTATAGCTCCCACTTCTTCCTCCCTCCACCCACAATGGAAGGCCTTCCCCAAACACACACACACAAGCTTCACCCCATATGGCCATGTTTTTTTTTTTTTTTTAAGACATTAAAGGAAAAGAAGTCTACTGAAGAAAGTATTGACACATGGTGGCTTCACACTCCCAAATTCAGCTTTTTTATAGCATGTTACCATTTTTTTCCTAAAGACCAGTCATAAAATCTTAAATGAGGAGCTTACTGCAGTCTTTATTCTGCTTCTCACTAGGACCAAATTGAAGTGTTGAGATGAAGCAGTAACTCAGAGATGAGACCTTCTGTTCTTGGGGCAGATGTTTTTTGAAGACAAATATGACTTGGTACTGTTGCAGACAACAACACAAGCAATGAAAGCATCTGAGGACACCCACTCAGACCTTCATCTGGGCTTAACTTATGGAAATTGGAGGGGGTGGTGGGGGCTGTAACAGCCACCCCAGGCATCAACTAAATAACAGCAGGGGTCAGGCAAGGTTTTTTTTTTTTTTTTTTTTTTTTTTTTTTTTTTTTTTGTAAAGAGCCAGATAGTAAATACATGAGATTTTGCAAGTTCTACTATCTTTTTTGCAGCTACTCTATGCTGCTGATTTATAGAAAAGAAGCCATGGACAAATATTTAAAGAATGGGTATGGCTATGCTCTCATAGAATTTTCTTTACAAAAATAGGTGGTGAGAAAAAATCTACAGTTTGCTAATCCCTGCTCCATACAACAAGGAGAACTGACATTGGAATTATCACTGGATTCCACTGAAGTTTTTGGTTTGTGTGAAGTTATTGTCAGCCAGGCTCTGGGCATCTAATGTGGCTTGTGTGTTCATTTCCCCATTTTGTAGATGAGGAAACGGCTCCGAGGAGTCACAGGACTTAAGCAAAATCATACACTAGTTAGTTCGTGGCTGACTCAGATATGACTCCAGAGCCAGGTGCTTTATCATTGCTGGGTACCATCCCATCTCTCACTTTGCAAGAATGTCCCAGGCTCAGAGACAGGGTGGCATGTGCTGATGTCAGTGACTACTGACATACCCCAGAGAGGAGGTGGGCAGACTTTGAGGAGAAACCTGAAAAAGAGGGAATGAAAGAGAGAAGCTGAAGTGAGAACTGAGAGGTGACCTTGCCCAGTGGGAGGGTTCTCTGTTCCTCAGATTGGAATGTAAGGTCAGTGCAATTTTTGCTTTCCTTCCCTCTGTTTTCATTACTGAAGATTATTTTAAATCACCTGTCCTTGGCAGTGTATTTTGTATATGCATGGGGGAATTTGTTTAATTATCCATCATTAGTCTTCCCCACTAAAATGCATGCTCCATGAAGGTAGGATTTTTTTTCATGGCTGTCTAAAAACAGAACCTAACACAATGTAGGCACTCAACAAATACTTCCACAGTTAATAAATGAAATGCATATCATAACTACTTAGTATAAAATCCATTCAGTTACCAACACTGGTCAGGTGCCAGGCTTAGGAATGGTGCTAAAAGGAAATTAGATATGGCCTCTCATTAGAACCTTCCCACCACAGATCCATCCCTTAATGAGTTCTATGTCTAGTAGAGCTGAGGTGCAATATCACATTTTACCCCTAGATGTCGCTGTCCTACACATAATCACATAATTACTAATGGACAAACCCCAAGCGTGGTAGTCAAACAGCCACCATTCCTTGAGCATCTTCCCTGTAGCAGGTGTTTTCATATACTGTCTTGTTTTATTCTAAGACCACCTGTGCAACTTGGGGATGAGTGGTTCCAGTTTATCCAGGAGGAAACTGAGGCCTAAAAATGTTAAGCAACCTGCTCAAGATCAAGATCACATTTGGCAAGAATTGGGATTAGAAAGAGTCTTTTAATTCCTAAACCTATGCTCTTTCCTTTATACCATACTTAGAGAGTAATACATGAACCTCCCTCTCTCCCCCTTTCCCCCCACCCCCGCCAGGCATGACACAAATTAGAAATGCAGAATAAGAAAGAGGAAGTGATTTGCCCGTGGCCATACAAGTAGCAAGAAATGGAGGCAGGATTCCAACCCAGGTCCACATAATTCCAAATCCTTCAGAATTCCAGAGCCCCTTTCTTTTTTTTTTTTTTTTTTTTATTATTTATTTACTTATTCATCATGCACAAGTATAGTATCTTTTTACATACAACTGCTTGTATACAAAGTATATAAGTACCATTCAGATCTTCAATCATGCATTTAGGATAATGATATCCATCTCATTCAACCACCAATTTTTTTCCAGAGCCCCTTTCTATCCCATTCTTGAGCCTTACGAGTGAAGGACCTTACTGTGTCACATTTACAAGAGGGAAATCCTGGTGCATGTCTTCTGAGGTTGGCTGTGCCCTGTGCAGGGCATGCCCAGGTTCACGGATGAGTTGCTACTTGGGCTCAGTCTTGAAGCTGGGGTAGGAATCCACCAGCAGGAAGGTGGGGGGAGGACCTCCAGGAGTCAGGCACAACAGGGACAAACGCCTGGGGACTCAGGCAGCATCAGGCACAGAGGCCTCTTCCAGCCCATCCTAGGTCCGCCCTATTTTCCCAAGGCCTACAGAGAGTTCCCTAGTTCCTAGGGGCAGGGGTTAAGCCAGGTTTCTGCAAAGCCTCAGGGGTTCACTGGACCCTCCTCAAAAATTCAAAGAGGGGGTTTTTTCCAGTGCTCTACTCCCAAGTAAAGCAGTCTAGGTGGATTTGACCAGCAACACTCTCTCATTCATTCTGCATTCATCCACAGAGAGGCCTCTTGAGTTTCTGTTTCTCCTTTTGAAATGGCTTTAATCGTTAAAAACCAGACCTGGTGATATTTCTTAAGCTTCTGTCTCAGTTTTGTTTATTTTTCCATGATTCTTTTCCAGAACTACTTCATCACTTTGGCTTTTATTTGTGTGTCTGGGGGGAAGGGGGGCCATAAACCTGCAATGAGTGAAATACAGGTGAGCGCTGGTGTGCAGTGCTGGTCCCCAGGCCCCTGCCTATCAGTGATATAAAGTGGGGTGGGACTCAGACCAGCGAAGAAACACCCCAGCCTGCAGAGTGGAATGGGAGTGAGTTGTATTTCTTCTTTTTATGCTCCTTCATCTCAGTTCGATCCATCAAACTTTTAAGTGCCTACTGAATGCCAAGCCCTGTTAGGTACTGAGAGTACACAAGTAAATAACATGGGTTTCCCTCCTGTCTGGGCTTCCCAGGCTAGTGAGGAGAGAGCAGAGAGAAAATTTGACGTGGCATCTGGACAGTGCTGTAATTGCTTGAGGACATGAACTCTGGAGAAATGAGGAGCTTGATTCAGATCTCAGCTTCACCCCCTTTGACACATCTCTTGAGCACTGCCGCCCCCCACCCCCCGCAAAGGCCTGTTTCTTCATCTGTAAAATGGGAATAAAGATATAATCCGTCTTTAAATGAGACCATGCCTGTAAACCATCAGCCTGGAATAACGGATCATTAAGTGTTAGCTACGTTGCTTGTTGTCTCTGCTGCTGTGATTACTCCTGGCGATCATGTGAACAAAATGCTCTGGGAGGGATGAATTATTCTAGAGTAGTCAGAGAGGGCTTCGTGGAGGAAGCGACAATTGATCTGGGTCTTTAAGGATCGTGGAAAGAATAGGGCATTCCAAACTAAAGGAACAGCACCTACAAAGACCCAGAGAGTGAAAATCACAGCTCAGAGGAGACTAGGAGTGGCCAGATTTCAACAGAGTGCACGTGTGGGTTTGGGGAGGGGTTGGACCAGGCTCTGGAAGGCAAAGGAACCTGGCTACATTATTCTGTGGATGATGGGACGTGTCAGGACACTGTCCAGCTGAGTGTTCAGGACATGGTCACTGCCTCAATCCGGGTCCTTCACTGTCCAGGAAACTTCTTTTCACCTCTGCCTCCCTCTTCTCCTCCCCGCTGCAGATCATCAAAGACCAAAAACTGCTTGTGATCGTCGGGGGCATGCTGCTGATCGACCTGTGCATCCTGATCTGCTGGCAGGCCGTGGACCCGCTGCGGAGGACGGTGGAGAGGTACAGCATGGAGGTAAGCAGCGGGCGCCGCCGGCAGGAGGGAGACCGCAGGGCGCGGCTCCCAGGCACAGGACTCTGAGGCAGCCAGCGCATCTCCTGGGCTGCACAGTTGCTCTCGGGAACACCTGATTCCACTTCCTCCCATTTGAGATGTTTGTTATTTCAGGAGCAGTGAATATAAGGTATCGTGAAATAATTTAATGTCAATCTTAATATATGCAGAATTAAGGGGACGTGTTGGGCTGCTTAAAATACTGGGGGCTGGGGATGTAGCTCAGTGATAGAGCGCTTGCCTTGTGCACTCGCAACCCTGGCCTGCAAAGAAAAAGGAGAATATTTTTCATACATTGTAGAAGCCCCCATCTATGTGATCTTTCATTTCAGAAATCACACCGCACTGTCCGTCGTCCCTTCCTCAAAGAAAGTCCCATAAGCAGTGCTTCCAGGGAATCCACGTTCCAGTAGCTCTTTCTAGTTGCTGTATGGTGTTCAGGGTGGCAAGCAGTGTATTTCCTCTCAGACCTTTGATATGAGACGTTTATTGTCACAATAAGGAAGCTTTGCCAGGCATGGTGGCCCACGTTGCCTGTAATCCAAGCAGCTCAGGAGGCTGAGGTGGGAGGATCACGAGTTCAAAGCCAGCCTCAGCAATGTTAGAGAGGCCCTGCCTCTAAATAAAACACAAAAAGGGCTGTGGCGCTGCATGGTTGAGTTCCATCTTAGATACCAAAAAAATAAAAATAAGGAAGCTTATGTAAAAGTACCGTTCAGGGGCTGGGATTGTGGCTCAGTGGTAGAGCTCTCACTTAGCACATGTGAGGTCCTGGATTCAATCCTCAGCACCAAATATAAATAAATAAAGTTTTTTTTTTTTTTTTTTTTTTTTTTTTTTTTTTTTTTTTTTTTTTTTTGTGGTACCGGGGATTGAACTCAGGGGCACTCGACCACTGGGCCACATCCCCAGCCCTTTTTTGCTAAGTGCCTCGCCATTGCTGAGGCTGGCTTTGAACTCGCGATCCTCCTGCCTCAGCCTCCCAAAGTGCTGGGATTACAGGCGTGCGCCACCGCGCCCGGCTATAAAGTTATTTTTAAAAAGCATATTCCCAAAAAAATAAGTGCTGTCCAATATACAGTTTAGTTGTCCTGCCTTCAGCCTTGCCCTGGACTCTTGCTGGTCTTCCCGTGATGCTCCCGGTTAGGGAAGTCCAAGTCCCTGAAAGTTCTCTCTTGTCCACTTTCTCCTTTAGTTGAACATGCTTTTGTGGGATGGAGCCGACTGCTCTGGGTGGGCCGTTGGCTAATGTTTTCCATACGTTGTGGCGAATTCAGTGGAGACAATGAGGACCTCTGTTTCTCGCACTGTTGTTGGGGAAATCTTTTTGTGGAATTTAGTGTGTATCCTGGAAGTACACTGGAAATGGTGATTGTATGCCTTGGGGACAGAGGTATTATCCTTCTAGACAAGAAGGTTTTCCGGGAGGCTGAGGCAAGAAGATCATGAGTTCAAAGCCAGCCTCAGCAACTTATTGAGGCCCTAAGTAACTCAGAGAGATCCTGTCTCTAAATAAAATATTTCAAAAAGGGCTGGGGGTGTGGCTCAGCACCCTGGGTTCAATCCCTTGTGCCAAAAAAAGGGGGTGGGTGGGCTTCAGGAAAATAAGACGTAAAAGTACCGTTCTTGATATAGAGGGTTTTCTCAGCTCAATAAGAAGTTATGCAATCGGTGAATGTCTCTTAGGGAAGAGATTTTGGACAGCACCCCTCCGTCTCTCCACCTTCCACATACACCCTGGGAGGAAGCAGGGCTCCAGACAGGCACAGACGGACATGACACCAGCTGTGCCCGTGGGCCAAGGGGACAGGAATTGAGTTCATTCAGGCAGACAGACTTTTTCCAGAGGGGAGATGACATCTGGTCACCATTCATCATACACGGTGGCCAAATGAGCACCTCCTTGCCCACTCAGTCCCAGGGGATTTCCCTGCCCACCACCAGAATTTAGTGATCCAGACAGATTCAATACTGGGCAGAGCTGTCACTGGCTAAGTGGGCACCTGAGCTAGGGAGACTCTGGGGTGATGACAGTAACAGCCATATGATGACAGTGACGATGATGATGACAATGACAACGACAACAGTGATGACAGCCAGTGTTGTCTGTGATTTAATATCACAACAGTTCTCTGAAGTAAGTGCTACAAGCAAGCCCATCTTAGTAATGAGGAAATGGAAACCCAGAGAGGTTGTGTAACTTGCCCAAGGTCGCCCAGCAGGTTAGTGGTAACACTGCTCACTCTCCTCTCACACGCCGCCCTACCCTCCCTTCAACACCAGGACAGCTCTTTGCACTTTCTCGGGCTTTCCTAGGCCTCTGTTCATTGGTCCATATCAGTGAAGTAGGTAGAGCAAAGAAATGCCTTCACACCCTACAGATAAGGATGCAAGTTAGAGTAAAGGGACTGGGGGGCCAGGATGCCAGGGAAGGGGAGCCAAGTGAATGAGGCAGAGCTCGTGGGGAGTCTGGAGCTGGGGCAGCTGGAGACAGGCCCAGGGGGACCCTGAGGGCTGCAAGGCCTCCGTCTCCACTCTAAGTGTGCAGGGGTCAGTGGGGCTCCGGCCGCAGCAGGCGGAGGCCACAGGGTGGGGGCAGCCTGAGGCAGCAGACTGGAATGGGGAACCCGCCCCCAGCCATTCGGACAAGGTAAACCCCCCGTGCTGCCCAATTTTAAAACCTGACAGCTGCCATCGCGATGTCACCTTTCTTCCCCTCGATGACTCTGTGCCCTGAACCCTAGTATACCCCAAATCTCTCAAGGGTAGGGTTGTCCACTGCAGAGCCCCTGGAAGCCACAGAAGAGCCTTTCTGCACAGGTGGGGAGATGGAGGGGCCCCCAGAGTGCCCAGGGCAGGCCAGAGGCCCTCCGCGCTTCCCTCCAGATCTGCTGAGGTCCCTTTCTGGGTCTTTTCTGGCCCTTCCTCCTGTGCTGCTCCTGTTGGGGTTGCCCTGTTGCTCTGTTGCCATGGCAGCAGGAACCTGTGACCTGGCCACCTGCAGCCGGGCCGGTCACTGTCGCTTTTCCACCAAACAAGACCAGGCTGTCTGCAGGTTTCCCTCAGCCCTCCCGTGGGCACAGCGTGCTGGGCGGACAGTGCTCCCAGGGACCAGGCGTCCAGGTCTCCCCCAGGGGACCATCTTTTCCAGGACCCTCAGCCAGAGACAAAGCTTGTGGGGAGAGGTCAGCAGAGACCTGCGTGGCCTGCCGCCACCCCTGACCTCCCAGAACACCCCAGTTTGCTCTGGACTCTGAACACCCTAGGATTCCAGGCATAGGCCTCGTCTGTGTCCATGTCCTGCCTGCTTCTAGAACCTTCTCTGCCAAGTAAATGCCTTGAGCGTCAGTCCCAGGGCCACCGACTGTGGAGACATGCCACCAAGCCCACTGCCCTGGCAAGCCTCCCAGCTCCCTGCATGTCCTCCCTCAGGATTCTGCCGGGCACAGGGCCACTGTGAGCCAGCCTCCATGCTCCACAGCATCTTCCATCCATGGGGACACAGGTGAGCATGGCCACTGGGCCCTGACCTCACGGTGCCCGCTGGCTAAGGAGGAGCAAACTAAGCCTGCAGAGAGACCAGCGTGGGTCACCTTCGTGGTAAATCAGCAGGACAAAGGGCTCAGGAATAACAGGGAAGATCCACAGAAGAGATTCTCCCCGAGAGTGCACGCAGGTGTCTAGGAAGGAAAATCCCTGAGTCCTACAGCAGGCCGCCCAGCTCCATGTCCTCATTCATTTTTATGTAATAAATATTGATGGAGCACTTGTCATAGGCCAGGAACTGTCTAAATGTTTTACAAGTATGAGCTCATTTAATTCAATCTTTATAACAATACAGTGAGGGGTGAGCTATTATTTTCTGCATTTTTATAGATGAGGGAGCTGGAACACAGAGAGGTTCAGTGACTTGCCCACGGTCACACAGCCAGTAAGTGGTACAGGTTAGAGTCCAGTGGAGGTGTTCTGCTTTCAACCCTGCTTCCTGCACACACTCAGGGGCTCCCTGAAGAGGGGAGAGAAGACCTGAGTTCTGGTTTTGCCGCCTCTTCCCCCTCAGAGATCTGCACACAGCACCCATCAGAGCAGGGTAACCATTTAGCTATGTCCCTGGAGCCCAACCCGCTGGCCTCTAAGCCTCTGCCGGCCTCCAGCTGTGGCTCACCACCCCCTTGTCAGTCTCCCCGTGTGCCTCAGACTGAGGACTCCACCTTGCCCTGATTTATTCAGCAAAATTTAACAGCTAGCCATGATGAATGAGCCGTGGCCCTGCCTCCAGGGACCCTCAGGGCAGTCAGGGAGACAGACAAGTCTGTGGCTGGTTCACACCCACACAGGACATGTCCTGGGAGAGGCACCGACCTGGCCTCCTGGGGACATGGAAGCTGAGAGCCGAGGAGGCAGGAACAAGGGAAGAGGGCAGGAAGGGAACTGGGCAGAGGCAGGTGCCCTTGGAGAGCAGGTGACCGCCAAGTGCCGGAGGACAGGGGCAGTGGGAGGCGCCCTCTGGGGGAGTCAGAGCATTGGCACAGGCCCTTGGAAAGCAGTTTGGGGTGCATACACAGCCCACCTAGTCTAGGGGAACACATTCCTAGAGCAAGTCACATGTGTGCCCAGGGGGACCTTCCCATGGGTGTTCACAGCAGCACTGTTCAGAGTAACCCCAAACTGGACGTGTCCGGAGTGTGTGACGGCAGCAGAATGGATACACGCGCCGTGCGCCGTGGCGCTGTCAACCAGAGGAGCACCGCAGAAGCTGCAGCAAGGAGCCGCCCGCAGCTGGGCCCTCTGGTCAACGACACCTGAGACGCAATGACGAGCACAAATAGCAAACCGCAGGTGGAGTCCCAAAGTGCTTGGTCACATATCAAAGTTCAAAGATGGGATAAAGTAAGCAAAATGCTACTTAAGGAAATATACAAAGATAGCAAAACATTTTTTTTTAAAGAAGACAACTGTTAATACAAAATTCAAGGTTGTGGTTATCTGTAGGTGAGCAGGATATTGTTAGGAGAGTCAGGTAGGGCCTCAAGGCTACAGCAAGGTTATTCTTCAAATTGTACAGGGACATTTTATCTGGTCTTCAAAGACATGATGCATGTCATTAAAAAAAAAATGTACTGAGTCAATAGACCATTTCTTAGAGCAGTTTTAGGTTTATGGAAAATTTTAACAAAAGTACTGTTTCCGTATACTTCCCCCAACACACACACAGTTTCCCCTCTTATGAACGTCTTGTATGTTTGCTAAAATGATGAGCTACTATCCATGCACTAATTCTCACTGAAGTCCCGTCGTTTACAGTAGGGTTCACTCTGTGTCGTAAGTCCTAAGGGCCATGTATGTAATGTCATGATACCACATGTGCACTGTTACAGCTTCACATGGAACAGTCTCACCATCTTACATGTCCTTTGTGTCTTATCCCCTTGGCAGCCACCAATGCACAGTTCTTCCTTTTCTAGAATGTTCTTTAGTTGGAGTCATACAGTATATGGCCTTTTAGATTGGCTTCTTTCTTTCTATTTATTTATGTATTAGTTTATTCTTACACAGGGTCTTGCTGTGTGTAGGCTAGGCTGAGACTCATGGTCCTCTAGCCTCAGCCTCCGGGTGGCTGGGATCACAGGTGTGAACCACTGGCTTCTTTCATTAATAATATGCATATAAGCTTCCCTCCTGCCTTTTTGTGGCTTCATAGTTCCCTTCCTTTGATCAATGATTAGTGTCCTATTGTACGGATATACCAGTTTGCTTATTCAATTAACCAATGAAGGGGACACCTAGTTGTGTCCAGGTTTGGATAGTTATGAATAGAGCTGCTATAAGTATTTGTGGGTAGGTTTTTGTGTGGACGTAAATTTCCACCTCATTTGGGCAAACACCTAAAAGTCCAAGTGCCAGGTTATAGGATAAGAGTGTGTTTACTGTTGTAAGAAACTGCAACCTGCCCCCCACAGCAGCTGTATCATTTTGCATTTCCACCAACAGTGACTGCGAGCTCCTATTGCTCTGTATCCCCACCAGCATTTGCTGTAGTCAGTGTTTTGGATTTTGGTCATTCTGAGATGTGCAGTAGTATCCCCTTGTTGTTTTAATTTGCAATTCCCCAATGATATATGATGTTGAGTATTTTTTCATATGTTTTTTTACCATTTGGATATAATTTTTACTGAGGTGTCTGTTCAGCTCTTTTTTTGTGTGTGTGTATGTGTGGTACCGGGGATTGAACTCAGGGGCACTTGACCACTGGGCCACATCCCCAGCCCTTCTTTTGTATTTTATTAGAGACAGGGTCTCACTGAGTTGCTAAGTGCCTCGCCATTGCTGAGGCTGGCTTTGAACTCGTGATCCTCCTGCCTCAGCCTCCCAAAGTGCTGGGATTACAGGCGTGCGCCACTGCGCCCAGCTTCTGTTCAGCTCTTTTAACCACTTTTTAATTTGGTTATTTCCTTATTGTTGAAGTTTAGGAATTCTTTGTGTATTTTGTATACAAGGCCTTTAGCAGTCAGGTGTTTTGCAAATGCTTTCTCTCAGTTTTTAGATTGTCCTTTCATTCTCTTAACACTGTCTTCTGCAGAGCTGTAGTTTTAATTTTCATGATGTCTAGCTTATTCGTTTTTTGTTTGTTTGTTTCATGGATCATCCTTGGTGTAGTATCTAAAAACTCACTGTCAAACCCAAAGACACATGTTACCTTCTAGAAGTCTTGTGGTTTTGCATTTCACATCTTGTGAAAAGTCTGAGGTCTGTGTCTGGATTCATTTTTATGCCTGTGGGTGTCCAGTTGTTCCAGCGCCATTTGTTGAAAAGACTGTCCTTTCTCCAATGGGTTACCTAGCATCTTCTCATGTGGCTCTACTTCTGGAATTTCTGTTCTCTTCCATTGATATCCTTGTCTATTTTTCACCAAAGCACACTGTTTTGATTCCTATCGCTTTACAGAAAGTCTTGATGTCAGGTCGTGTCACTTCTACAAATTTGTTCTTCAATGTTGTGTTGTCTCTTCTGGGTCTTTTGCCTCTAGAGAATCTTTAGAATCAATTTGTTGATATCCACAGTAACTTTCTGGGATTTTGACTAATATAACATTGAATCTATAGATCAAGTTGGGGAGGACTGCTATCTTAACAATAGTGAGTCTTCCTATCCATGAACATGGAATATCTCTCCATTTATTTAGATCTTTAATTTTCTTCCATAAGTTTTCTATATTTCTCCTTATAAATATCATGCATAATTTTTGGATTGATATCTATTGAACTTTGGGTGCTAATGTAAATGGTGCTGTGTTTTTTAATTTCAAATTCCAAATGTGCATTTCCAGTACATAGGAAAGCAGTTGACCTTTGTATATAAAGCTAGTATCCTGCAACCTTGATAGAATTGCTTATTAGTTCTAGGAGTTTTTGTGTTGATTATTTGGGACTTCCTACATAGACAGTAAAGTTGTCTGCAAACAGATACCCTTCTGTTTCTTCCTTCCCAATTGTTATACCTTTATTTCCTTTTCTTGACTTACTCCATTAACTAAGATGTCCAGTACAGTGTTGGATAAAAGTGGCAAGAGAAGACAGTCACCCTTGCTTTGTTTATGAGCTTAAGGAAAACACATTTAGTTTCCCATCATTAAAAAAAAAAAAAAAATTTAGGGAAAAATATTCTTAAGTATGAAATAGTTCTGATAGCCAAAATTGAGGGTGACTTAGGGGAGGTGATAAGAAGAGTAAATGAAGACACAGACAGAGCCCAGACTGTTAGGGACCTTGTGTGCTAAGCAGAGGAGTTTAAATTTCAAAATTAAAGACATTTAATCAAGGGAGTGACATGGCTTCAGGGTGAGAACAGATGGAGGGGTGAGGCTGGAGGCCCAGAGATGGCTAGATGTTTTTGCAATAATTCAGGCAGGAGCTGATGGTGACCTAAACCAGGGCAATGGGAGTGGAGACAAAGAAAAGTGGTTTTGAGAGATACTTAGGAAACAGATGTGACAAAACTTGGTGATTGATTAACTCTAAGGGTTTGGGACAGGGAGGCAGGAGGCCTTGTACAGATTCATGCCTGGGGTGTTAGATGACAATCATTTCAGGGTTCAGAATTGAGGAGTGGGCTTTGGAGGAAATGGGGGGGATCGCTCAAGTCTGATTATTATTTTGAGATGCCCGAGGACCTCCTGGGCAAAGGGGCCCCCAAAAATGGGAAATAGGGTCCTAGAGCACAGAAGAGGAGTTTGTTCAGGAGATAGAGATTTGTGGGAGGAATTGTGCTTTGAGGATGGGAATCATGGAAACAAGTGTTGAGACCCAGAGGTACAGTGAGAGGCAAAGATGTCCTGACTGCAGTCCTAGGAACCACTGAGTGGTGATGGGCACAGGAAGAGGAGCTGGGGAAGGAAACCTGAAGCAATAGGTGGAAAGGTAGGGAGTAGTCAGGAGAGCACTGTCCACGGGTGGGGGATGGGAGAGCGAGCTGTCCACAGGCAGAAGGTCAAAGGGAGCCATCCACACAAGAGGAGAATTTGAAGGTGGGAGAGATCTCCGGAGACAATTCTCCAGACCAACTCGAGGACTGGCAGATGTCCCAGGACCTGGCCTCATGCTCAGTGTTTCTGCATGGCATCTCGGCGCTGCCTCTGCTTTGCAGACTGATGGGAAGATTGGCTGTTTCTGCATTTCAGATACAGCAGGTGTGGATAAACCTGCCAAGTATGTTTAAAAGGTTTGTAAAATATGATTTGGATTCTAGGGAAAAAAGGAAAATAACTCTCCCTCTCTCTCTCGCTCTTCTTAGCACCTACTCCACTAGTGGTGATGGTGAGTGGGTGTTGGACATACAGGTCTGGAGCAAAGGGATAGGTGTGGGTTGGAGATGAGAATTTAAATGGATCAACTCATGGATGACATCAAGGGAGGGCACAGAGAGAGAGCAGAGGAGGGGATCTAGGACTGACCCAGAATTACACCAGTGTTTGAAATCCAGGGATTTATAGGGGAGGCAGCAAAAGAGACCTGGTGGAGAAGCCCAGAGGTAGATAAGAAGAAAATCAGATGAGTATGGTGTCTTGGAAACCGAATGAAGAAAGTATTTCGAGGAGGAAGTTTTGATGAACTCTGTTAAGTACTGCTTTTAGATCAAGTAAGTTAGGACCAAGAATTGTGTCCATATGTATACACATATACACATATGGGAATTTTCTTTTCAGGGCAATAATTTGAGATAATTTCCCCCAAAAGTAATCTCTATGCATACAGATGACATGAAGACAATCTCTGATGCTAGATAGAAGGGTTCTTACTTTTTCCAGGCTTTCCTTCTATACCAGATCACTGTCTAGACCCCCAGCTGACCATTCGGAATCCGTCTTAATATGGAGAAACATGGTGGACAGCACTCAGGGTTACTGGACATTGAATGCTCAGGCAAGCCACAGGGAGCTACCATGACAGCATCTAAAGGCTGCCTGCACCCCACAAAGCCTCCCCCAGTGGCTTCCCAGCAGGGTGCAACAAGAGAGGGAACACAGTCCCGTGCCCGCCGCGGGAGCCATGGTGGAAGGCTGGTCCAACCCCCCCACAGGTGGCCAAGCAGCCTACATCAAGAATTCCCTACACTCTGGTTTCTGTGGCTTTCTGGTCATTCTGGCAGTACTTGAGTTAAGGGCAGCTTGGGGCACAGGGGTATTTCGAACTTCCCTCCACATCCTGTCATCTTGCCACTCTCTGTTTGCAGAAGCAGACGAGGGGTGTGGAATCAAGGAACTGAAGCTGGCTCTGAAATGAGTGGCTTACACCAGTTACGTTTCTATGGAAACAGATATTGGAAGAGGCAAACATGTTGAGTTTTAAATAATTTTAACTCTTATCTTCTACTTCCCTCTACAGTTGCTCTGGGCTGGGGGCGGGGCAAGTGCCAAGCAGGCACTTTCAGGAAACAGCTGGTATCTTCACAGGGCTGGTCCAAGCCCCGCCTCCCTCTGTTCATTGTGGAATAGACAGCAGAACCACCAGAGGGGGGCAGTGCTGGGAGCCAGGGTCCATTCTGCTCGGTGCCCTGCTCACAGGTAACCTGGTGGCCCAAGGCTTTTGATGCTAAAGGTTACATTCCAAGTGGTGGGTCACCATAGCTGAAGCTACCAGCCCTGGGCAATGAGACAGGTCTTTGTCACCCGCAGTCATCTATGGTGTCCTGGGTGGCCAGGCTGGAGTCCCAGCCAGAAACAGACCACAGCCGAGGCAGGCAAGGGTCTCACCGAGGGCCTCTGGTCAGTCTGATACCTGAGTTAACCTGGCGAAGTCATCCCATGGAGGGTAGCACCCTCTGAAGTTCTGACTGTGCCATCTTCCTATAAGACGCTCAGCTAGAAGCCCGGCATGGTAGTGCACACCTGTAATCCCAGCAGCTAGGGAGCCTGAGGCAGGAGGACCGCAAGTTCAAAGCCAGCCTCAGCAAAAGCGAGGTGCTAAAGCAACTCAGTGAGACCCTGTCTCTAAATAAAATACAAAATAGGGCTGGGGATGTGGCTCAGTGGTCTAGTGCCCCTGAGTTCAATCCCTAAGACCCAGAGAGGAAAAAAAAAAAAAAAAAAACAAAACCCCTCAGCTAGAGGATGATGTCTGTATTCCTTGGCACAGGGTCAGGAGGCCTTTGATCATCTGACCTATTTGCTTCTGCAGCCTCATTGCTCATGATCCCCTGAGTCACTGTCACGTACTTTTCCAAAACATCACACTCTCTTCCTCTATGTCTTTGTCCCCACTACCCAGAATACCCTCATTCCCACCCTAAAATGCCTTCTTCATATGTACAATTCCTACTTGACCTTTGAGACGCAGCCGAGAAGAATTTTCTAAGGAGCCTTTGGACCACACAGGCAGCCTTGGACGCCTCTGTCCTATGCTCCCACCCTAACCTGTTTGTCACTCATTCTGGTCACAACACGTACCTGCCCCCTCATCGGTGACCTCCTCAAGGGCCAAGGCCATCTGTGTGTCCCCAGCACCCACTGCCAGGGCCTGGCTCAGAGCAAGTGCTCGGTAAATATTTATTGAATAAATTGTTCCCTCCACCTGGAGCTCTCCCCATGCCTCCATATGTCCAAATGCAGCCCATCTGTCTGGGCCCATTCAGCCAGCTCCTCAAAGAAGTATCTCTGCTGAGCTGCAATTTAACTTAATATCACACCCTCACCCTCCATGGAGGGCCCACTTCTGGGGCTGAGGCTGCCAAATGAAGAATGAGTCAGCCTCTTCTGTAAGGGACTGTGGTTCCATTGGTGACTTCGTGCCCCTGAGATAGAGATCCCCAGGATAGATCCCCATAGAATGTCATGCCAGGAAACAGGCCGAGCTTGCTGGTGAACTCTCTCTGCGTCCTTCCGTCAGGCCATAGTAATGGATAAGATGCTGTTTCTTTTTAACCTTGGCTGCCAGAAAGTGGTCAACACTCAGGCGCAATAACCCTCTTATCTCAGGTTCCTGGGTGATTATCTCTCCTTCTGATCGTTTGTCTTTATTTTTTAACTGTCCTGTTATATTTGGGCTTTTCTCGTGTGCTGCCTTGGGCTGTTTGGGAGAGGATACAAGGTGTAAGTTCCAGATTGAGTTATTAAAATGAGAACTCAAGCGGAGATTGGATGGAAATGATAGGCCAGAGAGGCGTTTTAAGGGTATCCACGGGTACTCGCCTCCTGGCACGGAGCCCAGCTCAGCCCTGGCTCGGGTCTGCTCTCAGATTTGTGGGCACAGATGTGTTTGGGCCCAGTGTGTGGACCTAGGGCTCTGCCCACCACAGACACATTTCTGGAACATCTCAGGTTGCAAGGCATCTTAGATACAGGAGAGATTGCTGTTTTATTCATTGTCTTGTTGGTCGCCCGTGTGCCTTTGGGAAGTACTGGAGTGGCTAGAGGCCCTCCAGAACCCAAAGAGAAGTCACAGAGCCACAGCCACAGGGGCAGCCCTGATCCTAAAAGTTCTCCCCTCCACCTATCCAGGAGGAGGGGATGTTTACTAGAAATTCTCCAGGGCCAAGGACCAGAAGGACTGGAGAATAGTGTGAGATCTGGCATCTTGACAACTGGGTTTGTCTTGTTAAAGTCATTCCAGTTCTTAAGCACAAAGAGCCTTTAAATTTTTATTTTATTTTTTTTTCTTTCCAAATCCAACACATCCATGTTGGCAGAAACACAGGCTGTGGCACTCAGAGACCTTCCATCTTTCTTTTTTTCCTTCCAGTGTTTTAGATCAGATCCAGAACCTTGCACATGCTAGGCAAGCATTCTACCACTGAGCTACGTCCCCAGCCCACTTTCCATCTTTCTGTGGGGGAATTCTAACCAAGCTACCTCTTTGTAGATTCTCCCTTTTCTTGCTTCCTCGGTCATTAGGGTGCTGCTTTGGCCTTATGGGATGCCCTGTTGTGTGCCATGGTCTTCACCAGCTGCCTTAGGACTGCAGAGTCTGATGGGCAGCATTGGAGATATCCATAAGGCGCCACGTCCCGGCTTGCTGCTGGTAGGCCTGTGGTTGGGCCTGCAGGAGAAACACGCAGAGCAGGCTGTGAACAATGGCTCCCTCTCGACAGCATGGCTGTGTTAGCTTTCCTTCCCTCTGACAAAACTCCTGAGAAAATCAACATGGAAGACAGAGGCTTATTTTGGCTCATGGTTTCAGAGGTTTCAGTCCATAGCCACAGGCTCCATTCCTCAGGCTCGAGGTGAGGCTGAAAATCATGGTGGAAGAGTGTGGCAGAGGAGGTGGCTTACATGATGATCAGGAAGCAGACAGAGACTCCACTTGCCAGATACAAATATATACCCCACAGGCACGCCCCCAATGCCCGCCACTTCCAGCTACACCCTACCTGCCTTCAGTTATCACTCTATTAATCCTATCAAGTGATTAATTCACTGATTAGGTTAAGGCTCTCATAACCCAATCATTTCTATTCTAAACCTTCTTGCATTGTCTCACACATGAGTTTTGGGGGACACCTCATATCCAAACCATAACAGTCCAGGATTGAGTTTGGATTAATGTCTCTCAGGGGACAAAAAGAAAAAGAATCTGTATTAGTCAGGGTGTGCTAGGTTTTGCTGTGATAACAACAACAACAACAACAACAAAAAAAAAACCCTCAGTAGATCAAAACACTAAAGGTTCTTCCTCTCCTCTCTTCTTTACTTATCAGAGCACTTGTCCATTGAGGATCAACTGTAGCTTTCCCCTTGCGGTATCCTCACTCTGGGACACAGATGAGGGCGCACCTTCTAGGACAGTTTTTCTGGCAAAGGGAACATGTATATGGCAAGATGCACACTGGCTTTTAAAGTTTTCATCCCAAAGTACCACATGTTACTTCCACTCATTTTTCACTGGGCAAAAGGTGTCCTGTATCCAATCTAGAATTCAGTGGAGCAGGGAAGAAGGAGAAAAAGAAACAGAAAAAGAAACAACCATCATTCTATAGTATATTTCATCCAGCTTTATTGTGTTGTCACAAATGACACCCCATCCACTAGAATATAGCTCCACAAGAACAGAGAAGAGGAAGGGTTAGATTTTACCCAGTGTGGTGTCCCCAGCTACTAGGAAGGCACCAAGCACATAGCATACCCTCAGTAAACATGAGCTATGGGCTTAAATGAACCCAGCCTCACAGCACTCTTGTGAGGAGATCTATGGGATATTCTCTGAGAAGTTTTATACTAGTCCTGCCGACTGTACTGCCAAACACATCCTGACCCATCACTTCTGTTTGTCTCCACTGCTTCTACTGATCCAAACCACCATCATCTTTCATCATCTGACATCCCAGAGTGGGGATGCTATGGGGCAAAGCTATAGTTGGCTCATGATGCACCACTGGTAAGATAAGCAAAGAACATTATCATATGAGCCACTGAGTTAGTGATGGTTATGTTAGTCAGTTTACCATCACTGTGACAAATACCTGAGATAAATCAACTTAAAAGGAAGAAAGGTTCTTTGGACTGACTTACTCAGAGCCAGGGACTGGATCCCAATATCCCCTTCAAGGGCACAACCCCAACATCCTAACTTTCTTCCTCTAGGCCCCACCTCTAAAAGGTTCCACTACCTCCCAATAGTAAATTGGATTTTAGATACTATATTAGATATAATTGACATACCATAAAGTTCCATTTAAAAAGTACACTCCAGTGGTTTTTAGCATATGCACAAGGTTGTGCGATCATCAACACTATCTAATTCCAAAACAGTCCCATCACCTCAAAGAGAAATCCTGTTCCTTTCCCCCACCACCTCTCTCCAGCACCTGCCAATCACCAGTCTACTTTCCGTCTCTGTGGATTTGCCTATTCTGGACATTTCATAACAATGAAATCATACCCCAGTGGTCTTTCATGTCTGGCTTCTTTTGCTTGGCATCATGTATTTAAAGTTCCTCCCAGTATCAGTACTTGATTCCTTTAGATGGCTGAATGGTATTCCTTTGTATGACTATAGCACATCGTGTTTGCCCATTCCTCAGCTGGTGGATGTTTAGATTGTCTCCACTTTTTGACTGGCATGGGTGATGCTCTTATGAGTATTCATGTACAAGTTTTTTGTGTGAACGTGTTTTCAGTTCTCCTAGATATTCGCCAGGAGTGGAATTGCTCAGGCATCTATGCTACATTTTCAGGAACTGCCAGTTTTCCATGGTAGCTGCAGCCCTTTACCTTCACACCAGCAGTGTATGAGATTTCCAATTCCTCCACATTGTTGACAGTACTTGCTATTTATCTGCCTTTTTGACTGTAGCCATCCTGGGGAGTATAAAGTGGTATCTCATGGTTTTGCTGAGAATGACTATCAAACAACTAGTAGCTAACAGTGTTGAGTGTCTTTGCATGTGTCTAGTGGCCATGCATGTAACCTCTTTGGAGGAGTGTCTATTCAGAACTTTTGCTCGTTTTTAATGGAATTACTTTTCTTTTTATTGTTGAGTTTTAAGAGTTCTTTACATATTCTGGATTCTAGGCTCTTGTCAGATATATGATTTGCAAATATTTTCTCCCTTTCTGTTAGTTATCTTTTCATTTTCTCATTAGTGTCCTCTGACACCTGAAAATTTTTAATTTTGGTGAAATCCAGTTTATCTGTTTTTTTTCTTTGGTCATTTTTTCCTTGAGTATCATAGCTAAGAAATCATTGTCTGCTCCAAGATCACAAAGATTTGTATTTGTGTTTTTCTAAAAGTTATATGGTATTTACTTCTCACATTTGATCCACTTTAATTTTTATATATGGTATGAGATAGTGATTCAAATTAATTCTTTTGCATGCGGATATCTAGTTATTCAAACATTATTTGTTGGATATTCTTTCTGTTGAATAGTCTGTAACCCCCACTGAAAATCAATTGGCCATAGAAGTGTGGTTGTATTTCTGGACTCCCAAATCTATTGCATCAGTTTATAGTCTATCTCATGCCTGCACTACACTGTCATGATTGCTGTACCTTTATGATAGTTAAAATTGAAAGGTATGAGTCTTCCAGTCTTGTACTTTTTCAAGATTGTTTTGGCTATTCAGAACCCCTTGAAATGTCACATGAATTATAGAATCAGATTTTCCAGGTCTGTGAAAAAAGCTTTTGGGATTTTCATAGGGGTTGCATTGAGTTTGTAGATCCATTTGGGGAGTATTGCCATCTTAACAATATTGTCTTCTAATCCATGAACATAGGATATCTTTCCATTTATTTAGGTTTTCTTACATTTCTTTCAGCATTATTTTTCATTTTCCATGTACAAGTCTTGCTCCTCTTTGTTCACATGTATTCCTAAGCATTTTATTCTTTTTTTCATGCTATTATGAATTTAATTACTTTCTTAATTTCCTTTGTCCATTGCTGGGGTACAGAAATAGAATGTATTTTTGTGTTGATCTTGT
The DNA here is from genome assembly GCA_025594165.1 of Tamias sibiricus. Classification (NCBI taxonomy): domain Eukaryota; kingdom Metazoa; phylum Chordata; class Mammalia; order Rodentia; family Sciuridae; genus Tamias; species Tamias sibiricus. Next base: position 186,479,093 of record CM046657.1, on the reverse strand, counting down.
ATCCTGAAATTTGCTAAACTCCTATATCAGCTATAATAATTTTGTGTGTGTGTGGTTTTTTTTTTTTTTTTTTTTTTTTGGTTGACTCTTCAGGATTTTCTACCTAAGAAGATCGTATGATGTGCCCATATAGTTTTACTCCTCACTTTCCAATCCAGATGCCTTTTATTTCATTTCCTTGAATAGCCAAAAATTTTCTTGAACAGATTTTCAACCTATTTGTGTCTTTGAATCTAAAGTGAACCACTTATATCCAAAATATATATATATAGTCGGATTCTGTATTTTTACTCCGGTTTGCCAACCTCAGCACCTTAATTGGAGAGTTTAATCCATTTAATGTAATTGCTAATAAGGCAGGATTACGTTGACTCTTCTGAAACAAATCTTTTTTAAATCCACAATATATCTTACTATTCCCCAGTGAAGTCCTCAAATTTAGAATAAACCTGAATTTCTTACCTTGATACTGGCCCTACAAAATCCAGTCTCTGACACCACTTAATACATTTCCCCTGCCTCACCTGCCGTTAGCCACGCGGGCTTTCTGTCTGTGACTCCGACACTTCAACTGCATTCCAAACTTCAGGCCTCTGTACTTGCTGATTCCTCTGCCTGGAGTGCTTTCCCTCTAGATCTTTCCATGTCTGACTCTTTCTTGTCATTCCAGTCTTGGCTTAAGTGCCACTCCCGAGCCACCAAGCCTGAAGTGGCCCCAGCATGCTGTCACCTCACCCTAGTTCTCCATCACAGCTTCTATCCTTCTCTCTCTTGTCTCTTTTCTGTCCTCCTCCCCTAGAAGGTGATCCCTGGCCACTCTTGCTCAGAGCTCTGTGTCCACAGCTGCATCGGACCTGGCAGGCACGTGGCTCAGTGCAGGCTGGCTGACGGGATGAGTGAGTGACTGAGCTAAGGAGTGCATGGCGGATGACTGAAGGGAACAGCTTCCCTGGCATGACACTTGGCAGAGTTGACAGCTTCTGACCAGGTGACATGGTTGCTCAGCGTGTGTATTAAATTGCTCAGTGAATATGTCGATAGAGAAAAGAGAAATAAGTAATATTTTAAAAGTAAAAAAGGAAAATTTGTAAATGATTTCAAAAAGAAGCTAGACTTGAGGGTTCTCAATGTTGGCTGCACCACCATGAAAAATCGTTTTTAAAACTCTGGTCTCAGGCCAAGTACGGTGGCACATACCTGTAATCCCAGCAGCTCGGGAGGCTGAGGCAGGAGAATGTTGAGTTCAAAGCCAGCCTCAGCAAAAGCAAGGGGCTAAGCAACTCAGTGAGACCCTGTCAAAATTATTAGCATCCAGTTGTGTGTAATGTTCTCTTATAAATATTTAAGTATCTTTCCTATCTGTTTCAGTGGTGGAGTGCCCCTGAGTTCAATCCCTGGTACCCACCCACCCCCAAAATTCTGGTCTTGTGTCACACCTGCAAAAATTCTGATTTAGTGAGTTTAGAAAGGACCCTGAGCATTCGGATTTTTTTTTAAGCCATCTTGGGTTCTAGCCTGCAGCCAGGTTTAAGATGCTCTAGACCAGACTCCCAGTACTCTTTAGGAAGCACCCAGGACTGCACTTTGAATCCCGGAGTGAGAAACAGGCTCAAGACAGTAAATTTAAGGCTAGAAAGTAAAAGAAGAAAAGCCTGAATCCAGGGAACCTGAGTCTACAGATGGTTCCCTGCAGCTCCTACCCTGACCCCCAGCTCGAGAAGGAGATAGTGATAAGAACGACGATCGCAGGTCGAGACACAGGCCACCCAGGAAGTCAGGCCCCACGGGTGCTTGCGCCCCTCCAGTCTCATGTTTCTGGGAACCCTTTAGTCATTATTTGAACACTTGTTTCCCAGCAGGAGAGATAACAGGAAAGAAGGAAAAGCTGTGGGATTCCTAGGCCTGCAGCATTGTCCATGGCAGGGGAGAAGCAGAGGGTGAGCAAGGTCCAGACCAGAACTTGAGCCAGTTTTTAAGAAAAAAAGAAAAAGTGCCCTGTGATTGCATTTTAAAAGCCACCAAGCACAGAAACCGTCAGGAAAGCAAGGGGAGGACCTGCAGCGTCCACAGGGGCTCTGAGATGGAGCCATCAGGCACGTGGTGGTGGGTGCTTATTATTTCCTGCCACCCTTTGGTGTGGAGTTTCTCCTTCCATTGATGGTGTTTCAACCGTGACACAGGCTGAACACTCAAAGGGCCCCAGAGATGCTCAGAGTCAGAGGAGGCTTAGACAGCGTGTCTCAGGGGACAGCAGCCAGAGGAAGCAAAACCGTGGCTGGTCCTGCCCAGTTCTCCACACCTAGCCACCCACGCTCCTGCCCTCCTTTGGACTGGGCCCAACCTCAGCCTGTCCCAGAAGCACATGCTGTGATGATCGCACGCAGTGCCTCCCGGTTTGGCAGCCTGCCACGGTCCCCAGAGCACCTGGACATCCCCATTTTAGAGACAAGGAAACTGACCCTTGATAGATAACCTGGTTGACCTGAGACAGCCTCACCTGCTACACAGTGGGCCTGGAACTCCCCCAGCCTCGTGGTGTTGGATGCCTCAGTATCTCTGCTCTGGGACTGGCTGGTCTGTGGGTCCACTCACACTTGCTGCTTCTGTTTCCATCAATCCCATTTTACTTTGTTTCGTTGTTGTTGCTTTTTTCACTGAGGCTTTCAAAATTATTAGCATCCAGTTGTGCATAATGTTCTCTTATAAATATTTAAGTATCTTTCCTATCTGTGATGATTTGGTGGAGGCTTCATAAGAGCAAAGCACTTGTAAGCAGATAGTCAAACCCAGCAGACTGAGACCTGAGAGCATCTCCTTCCAGTCCAGACTCGCCTTTGGGAGCAGATCTGCTCAGCCTTCACAGGGGCTTTCAGCTGATCTGCATTTTCTTGATAATAACAGCAAAGGCAACAATAGCTACAGCTTTGGTGGAGAGCTAGGCACTATTCCATTGACATGTTCTGTCAGCTCATTTAATGCTCACAACAATCCCATGTGGTAGTTAACATTATTATCCCCAGTCTACAGATGAAGAACCTGAGGCACAGAGAGGTTAAATAATGTGTCCATGGTTGCACAGCATGTAAGAATTCAGCATATAGCCCAAAGTGGTTCAGAAAATGCCCTCTGGAGCTAAACTTGACCTTGATTCACAGCTCAGCCACTTACAGTATGAAGTGCCCCCCAAATATGTCAGCACCCTTATCCCTGGAACTCGTGAGTGTGACCTTATTTCGGAAAAGGGTCTTTGCAGATGTAATTAAACTGAAGCTCTTTAGAGCAGATCATTCTGGGTTACCAGGCAGGCCCCACATCCAGTGACAAGTGTTCTTATAAGAAATGGGAGAGAAGGAGAGAAGACGACACAGACCCAGGACCACGGAGTGAAGTGGACCAGGGATTGGAGGGGTGCAGCAGCATTGCCGGGGGTACCCAGCTGGGGGTACATCCTCCCCTGCAGCCTGCGGAGGGAGCACAGCCCTGCTGGTGCCTTGAGTTTGGGCTTCTGGCCTCCAGAACTGTGCAAGAACAAATTTCCTTTCTTTTAAGCCAACTGATTACTCAACTGGGGTCATTTGCTACAGTTACTTTGGGAAATTAAGGCAGTGACTTAGCTTGTGAGGACCACGGTTTCTTCATTCTCAAAATGGGTCCGGATATTTCCAACTCTCACCTATAGGAAGGGCCAGGGGAAGGCTAGGAAGGGCAGTGCCAGGGAAGGGCCTGCCGCAAGCCTGGACAGGAAGCTGGCCGGGGAAAGTCAGCTACCTTGCAGAGATCTCTATTCTTGGTCTCTTGGCCGCCCTGGCCCTGAACTCTCAGGGTCCCTGGGAGCCAGCCCCTCCTGTTGCATTTTCTTGCCTCTGACTCACTGTCACTGGCCCCCTGAGCCCAGCCCAGTGTGTTCCTGGCTCGGGAACCTCAGACGAACTGCATGTGACCCCCAGCCCCTGCTCAGAGCTGGCTCCTCTAAGCCATTCCCAACCGAGCTACCAGAGCGAGACCAGGAACGTCGGTGCGCGGTGTTTAATATTTCACCCAAGAAGTCATTTTCTTACATGAGTCAGACACAGAAGGCTCAGAGAATTACAGCAAGAAAGGCACTCCGGTCGGAGAGGTTTCTGCCGCAGGCGCGGAGGATTTTCCTACGTCCGCTCAGGTTTTTCTGTCTTATCTGTGTCTTACAGCAGACAGCAAGCAAGGTGCAGAGAGAGTGTCTGCTCAGACCAATTATTAAAAATATATGATGGGAAGGCTGGGGTTGTGGCTCAGAGGTAGAGCCCTCGCCTAGTATGCATGAGGCACTGGATTCGATCCTCAGCACCACATAAAAATGAAACAAAGGTATTGTGTCCACCTACAACCAAAAAATATATTTAAATATATACATACACGTGTGTGTGTGTGTGTGTGTGTGTGTGTGTGTGTGGCAGCCTTCTGGAAATGCATTCACGTGCCAAGGAAATTAATGCCTTCGCCAGCCCAGGCTCCAGGCACTCTGGGATTTGGAGGGAGGAGAGGGCAGTGTAAAGGCCTTCGTGGGAGCTTTTGCCACACATTCTGCCACCTCCTGACTGTGTGGCCTTGGGTGAATGACTTACCCTGAGTTCCAGTGCCCATAAGGAAAAGTTCATTCCTCCCTTGTAGGTATGCTGTGAGCATGTTAGAGAGCCCAGTGCTGGACCTGGCACCTAGAAGGTCCTCCATTGATATCATTTCTGTTTCTAGTCTCTGACCCAGAATTTCCTGACGCTGAAAGGCAACTGACACAACCAGCAGCCTCGCCGGCTTCCTGGGGAGCCATGGGGCGGACTTAACCTCCTGTGCACTTGCGTCCTGGAGTCCCTCTGCTGCAGGGCTTTCTGACCCCATTTTGCAAGGGAGGACCCAAGGGCTCAGCGAGCAAGTGGGGCTCCGCAGCGAGAAGCCAGGCCTGAGGCTCCCCAGAGCTGGGCTCTCCCCTGCTCCGTGCCGATGTCGCGTGGGCGGCCCTTCCCCTGGCGCGCAGCCTCTTTCCTTAGTTGTCTCCGGCCCCTGTCTCTGGTCAGGCCTCCTGGCTGTTATCTTGTCCAAGTTTATGGTCCCCACTTCCCCCTGCTAGGCACAAGCATCTCGCGAAGTCCTTCAGGGGCAGCCTCTGAACTTGAGCACCTGTGGCTGCTGCGCACCCATGCGCATGCGCGCACGCCCCCCACGAGCCTTCTCACTCATCCCTCGCTCTCCACCGGCCGCACATCTAGGAGGTGCTCAGTACAGCCTGTGCTCTGTCCCAGAGAAGCCCTCGTGAGGCTCAGCTGCACCACAGGGCCACCAGAGAGACAAGTGTCACTCATTTACTTGCCAAACCCGCATCTGGCGCACACATGCTCTGTGCTGGAGGCTGGGGAGGCGCAATGGGTTAGGCGCCACCCCTGCTCCCAGGGCTCCCCCAGGCCAGGGGGACAGAAAAGTTCATCGAAAATGTCAGCGTGGGTGGCAAGTGCTGAAATAGCTCCGCCCTGAGCCTACAGGAGCAAGGAGGAGGTGGCTCATCATCCTGCATTGAGAAACGTTTTACAGAAAGGAAAAAAAAAAAAAAAAAAAAAAAAAAAAAACAGGGGTTGGGCTTTCCCCCCAAGTCTGGAAAGACAGGCAGGGTTTGGATGGAGAGAACAGGAGCCGTGCAGAGCAGTTCCGCCTTTCCTCAGAAAGTCAAGGAGTGGCCCTGCGACCGGCAGTTCCACCCTAGAAATGTGTTCACCCAGGAGAAAGGAAAACGTAGCCCACACAAAAGCGTGCACCCGAATGTTCGCGGCAGCACCATTCATCACCCAAAAGGGAAAGCAGCGAGTGGCCGTGGGTTGACACGCAGGTGTGCAAACGGTGCCATGATACCCAGGACTGCAATACAGCTGCAAAAGGAATGAAGCGGTGACCCAAGCCACCACCTGGACGCACCTTGGAAACACGTTCAGTGAAAGAAGCCGGTCACACGAGGCCCATGTTGTGTGATTCCATTTATGTGAGGTGCCCGGAATAGGCGAATCCACGAAGGCAGTCCGTAGATTGAGTTGGAGGAGGGGAGGTGGACAGTGCTAATGGGGGCGGGATTTGTGTGAGGGATGATTAAAAAATTAAAACGAGATCCTAGTGATAGCTGTACAACAATATGGATATGTTTGAAAACCACTGAATTCTACACTTAAGATGTTGAAAATTGTGAATTTTATCTTGATTTTTTAAAAGACTAAAAAATTTTTAATGTTTTAAAAAACTAGATAGGAACTTTCTAGGTGAAGAAGGAGTCAAAGCAAGAGTAGAGAGGGGACACAATGCTCTTGGCCAACAGCAAGGACCCCGTGTGGGAACCTGCTGCGCTATATTTTGCAGCCGTTGCTTCAACTTTAGAAGACTAAATGACTCTCAGCCCTAATCCCTGTAGAATCTGTTAAATGTTTTTAGTTGCAACATCTAACAGAATGTCAATATACTCCCTGTATTGTTTATGCCAGTTTATGTCTCAAAAGGTCCAGAAGTACAGTGAACTTTAGGCACAGTTTGATCAAGGATCAAACATATCTCTGATTCCTTTGTCTCTGCCCTGTGCCATGTATGATATATGTCATCACACTAGCTCTCTGCATATTTTGGAGATGTGAAAAGATAGATGCACTCCAACTTGAAAAATCTTAGAAGACTTTGTGGACAACAGAGAATTCTAGCTAAGCTTCAAATGGCAGGTAAAGTCTCAAGAGCAGATATTCAATGAAACACTGTAAGCAGGGAGGTGGAGGGTATGTCTGGGGAAGAGTTCAAGAATTAGTCAGATGTGGCATTGTGTGGGTAATAAGTAGATGCAGGGCTGGGCTGAACTTGGGTTTTAACTTGGAAGTATTGGGGGCCATAAAAAAAGTTTCAGCAGTGAGACGTGATGAGTTCTTTATACAGGCAATCTGGTTACCAGGTAGCATTATGGATTCTTGTCACTTTTCTCAGGGATGATAATATTGTGGTCATGTAGGACAATGTGCTTGTTCGTGCTGCAGTGGCATGGAGTCTGCAGTTTACTTTCAGATGGTTTATGGGGGAACGTGTGTGTGTGTGTGTGTGTGTGTGTGTGTGTGTGTGTGTGGCAGGGGAGAAGGAGCCAGAGAGAGGGAGCGGATCCACACAGTGTTAGCAATAGCTGATTCCCGGAGGACAGGAGAATGGCAATTCGGCTTTCTGCTTAAGAAAAGGAGAGAGATGGGAGGAGGCCCCTCTCTGAGAGGGACGGGCTAAGGGGTAAGCCAGGGAGCCCAGAGGGGCTGGAAGAGGCACCCTGCTGGTGAGACAGGGCCAGGGCTTGGAGGGGTGACCTGTGGACAGTTACCCTGCAATAGCTCAATAACTCCGCGGCTTCCATCCTGAGGGCCCCAGTGGACCCCAGGGCAGGGAATGGAGCTAGAAGGCAGCAGAGGAGGAAGAAGCAAAAAGCCCAAGGAGGGTGGCATCTGCTCTCTTCACAACGGAAGCTCGTTTATGTGCTAGTGTTGAATCATAGAATTCCAGAGGCTGAAATGGAGATGTCAAAACTCATTTTCTTAATGGGGAAACTGAGGCATGGACCAACCTGAAGTCCCAGCACCAGCTCTGTGACTGTTTTCACCTTCCTGTTCTTCCCTTGAACACCCTGGTGACCCCCCCACAGGAGGGTGCAGAGGAAGACTGTTGGGGGGGTATCCCTTTCATTTTTGGAAGGATTGAACCCAGGGGTGCTTAACCACAGAGCCACATCCCCAGACTCTTTTTAAATATTTTATTTAGAGACAGGTTGTCTCTGAGTTGCTTAGGGCCTTGCTAAGTTGCTGAGGCTGGCTTTGAACTCGCGATCTTCCTGCCTCAGCCTCCTCAGACACTGGGATTACAGGCGTGCACCACCACACCCTGCTGGGTCTCCCTTTCTTGATGCCCCATGTGAAACATCATGTGCAATTTGTGTCCCAGGAGCTTCTTCCTGGGTAGTGTGCCATGCAAGGACATTAGCAGTCACAGATGACCCTGGTGGAGCCCCTCCCTTGGGCCTGGCACTGGGTCCGGGGTCTTTGTACACATCAGTCCATGTCATCCTCAGTCCTATGAGGCAGGTACCACATTTGGGGCCATTTCAGAGATGGCAACAGTGAGGCCAAGTGATTGCCACATGGTTACATCATTTACTAGTGACAGAGTTGAGACCAGAGCCCGGGGAAGCTGGCCCCAAGGCCACCTTGCCATCAACTATGCCACCAGGAGGGGCTGGAGCATCTCCTCGCCTGCTGTGCTTCCCCGCCTCCTCCATGACTGGCCAATTGATTAATTGATTGATGGATGTGTTTATTTGGCCAGGGAGGGGTCAGCTGCAAACTCTGGCCCCAGCCTCATTGGTATTTCTGTGGTAAGTCAGGACCTATTTATTACTCGAGTATTTTGGGGGTCCATGATAAAAAGTAAATGCCAAGCTTAATTTCACTTCCCTGCTACATGGCTCATTCTTTTTTAATAACCCTCTCTTATCAGCCTCCTGGCAGCCTCCGCATTTCCTGTGCATGTTAATTACTTTATTAATTACGTCGATATCTTTGGTTCTGCCCAGCGTATCTTGGTGCTTTTTGTTTCCAGCATGCACCCATTTTGCCTTGTTGGTTGGCACACACAGGCCCACTTCCCATTTCTAAAAGGAATTCTTTGAGCCTCGGTAAACACATGGCTTTCAATTAGTCTCGCAATCGTTATTCCCATTTTCATCTCGGCCACGTCACTAATAGAGTGTTTTTAACATTCTGCCAAACAGAAGCTGCATTGTTACATTTCTGATGTTGTCCCCCAACCCCTGCCCCCACCCCCGGGTCACAGAGAACCCCATCGCCTAGCTCTGAGCAAGATGGTAAACACCAAGAGGTCTGGGGCGGAGGGGAGGAGGACTGGAACCCAGGGGTGGACAGGGACAGCGGCCTGTGGGACCAGATCCTGGGAGGCCTCCAACATTAAGCTGAGAAGTTCAGACTCGAGTCCAAAAGCCAACATGGTCCCGAAGTCCACAGCAGGAACACTAATCCTACGAGGTGCCCCCAAATAAAAGGGGATGTGGCTCAGTGACTGAGTGCCCCTAAGTTCAATCCCCAGTACCGCCCCCCCCCCGAAAAAAAAAAGAGAAAGAATGGGGAGTTTATGGCCCAAAGCTTAAGAAATTCTAGAAAATATATATCTGCTTCTTGGAAATGTATAGTGTACTTTTAATATGTTAAAAGCTCTAGAAATATCTTTGGTTTAATTTTTTTAAATTAGTAAATGAAATTTTCACTTTTGGGGGGGCACTCAACCACTGAGCCACATTCCCAGCCCTATTCTGTATTTTATTTAGAATCAGGGTCTCACTGAGTTGCTTAGTGCCTCTCTGTTGCTGAGGCTGACTTTGATCCTCCTGCCTCAGCCTCCTGAGCCGCTGGGATTATAGGCGAGCACGACCAACCTGGCTAAATTTTCACTTTTAATAGTAAAAAAAAAAAAAAGTCATTAGCATTTCCAAAATGTCTTTGGCCCTGGGGCCCTTTGGCCACGTAGCCTATTTATATTAACACATTCGGAGGCAGGGAGTCTAGGAGGCTGGTGGGGGGCACACCCAGGCTCTGTCTCAGCAAGCTGGCTGTGGGGTCAGGTGGGAAAGGGGAGACTGGTGGCAAAGGGGAGATGAGGAGGCCTCGGAGTAGCTCAAGCAAAACATACTGAGGCTCCAAACCCGGGGTCTCCGATGTTTCCCTGTATCCTTTCCATTTTATTTCAAACGGCATTGTTGTCTTAAAATTGGAAAATCGGCGTTGCTATAATAAATCATTGCACAAGGATTTTACTCAGGCATCAGATCTGAATGAGAAAGCTGTGTGCACACAGTCTTCATCCTCTGAGGAAGCACTTAGCCCCACAGGGTGCTGGGACACAATAGTCGCCTTTCCTGCCTGTCCCTGGGGCTCCTTCAGGCTTTCCAACCACATAAAGACCCAGCTTCCGCTGCCAGGCCCACACCGGAGTGGCTCTGGGGCCCTGAGCAAAAGGCTTCACTTCTCTGTGCCTCAGTTTCCCCGTACAGTACAAAGAGGAAATAGAGTCAGCCCCCGTTCTCGGGTTCCACGTGTGCAAATCCAAACAACTGTAGATGAAGAATATTCAGGAAAACGAATTGCAACTCTACTGAACACGTGCGGATGTTTTTCTTCTCGTTATTCCCTAAATAACGCAGCGTGAGGGCTGTTGACAGCACTTCTATTGGGTGTCATAAGTCGTCTGGAGATGAGGTCGTGTGGGTGAGGAGTGTGGAAGTTACCTGAACACACTGCCTTGTTTATTCAAGGAACCTGAGCATCCACAGGTCTTGCATCTGCAGGGGTCCTAGGGCCGATCCCCATGGATACCGAGGGACAGCCGTGGTGCCTTCCTGACGGACACTTATGACGCATTGGATGAGGTGACGTGCAAAGAGCTTAGCACAGTGCCTGACACATAATAGCATTAAACGTAAGCGCCCTTCTGTGCCCCTGAGTCTCAGCAGCTAAAGGCAAAAGGGCGAGGTCCACTGTGATTCCACGTGGTTCCCCAGGGCGGCGGATTCCAGGAGGCCCCCTGGGGTCTGGAGCACAAGGTAAAGAGCACCCAGACCTGGCAACAGCCCCTCCATGCTTCAGTCCAGAAGAGTCACATGTCACTCTCCACCCCCAATCGGGCCATTGACGAGGCTGCTGTGCTACAATTTCTGATAGTGACACTGATTTTCCAGTTTTAAGACAACCGTGAGAACTGTGGGTGAGCAGACAGGACGGTGGTGAGCCTTGCTCTCTGCCACTCCTCCATTCCCTTTGGTCAGTCCCCTTAAGCCCTCTGAGCTCCGTTTCCCCCTCTGTAAGTCAGGACCAGCAGTTCCTGTCCTACGAGCAGAATTGTTATAGGGGCCCATGAGATCACATGTGGAGCCTATTCCCCCCCACCCCTGCCCCGATCAAAGCCATGCCACCTTTTTTTGGTTCAGGAAACAATGCAAAAAAGCGAGATGCTAAGCGCTCAGTGAGACCCTGTCTCTAGACAAAATACAAAACAGGGTTGGGGGTGTGGCTCAGTGGTTGAGTGCCCCGAGTCCAATACCCAGTACACCCACCCCCCAAGAAAAGAAGGCTTGGCTTTGGCCTCTCCTACCCCTTCACTCCTGCCCTTGCCCCGCAGCAGCACCTTTCCTCTTGCTCGCCTGCTCTCCCTCTCACGGGTCTTTTCAATTACTGTGTCCTGAGATCATTAAGGCCACTTGCCAGTAGCCTTTGGTGGCCTATTTTTGGAACTGCACACTCGATGGCACATCCTGACAGGAGGCCACTAGGGGCATTGCTCCTGGGCAGCCGAGGAAAATAGTGGGGGAATCTGAATCACGGGGTACACGGTTACTCGGGTCTCCGAGGAAATTCAGAGAGGGGCGTGTGTGTGTGTGTGTGTGTGTGTGTGTGTGTGTGTGTGTGTGTGTTTCAAGCCCAAATATTCCCCTAACCGTGGACACTGACAGTGACGACTGCCAGGCTCCGTGGTGCGGTTAGGCTGCTACGTAAGGAACGCAAGCTTGGGGAACACCCTGTCAAATAGGACGTGATGGGGGAGGAAACCGTAGGCCCAGCCCCAGACCCCGTGGAGATGATGACAAGACCGAGGGCAGCCGTGAGGGGATGATGGGAAGCGTGAGAAACTGCCACGTGAGCAGAGCGGGCATCAGCCCCAACAAGAGGAGCCTCAGAGGCCACAGCCCTGACTCTGACTCAGAGGAGCCGTCCTGGCCTGAGGGACGAGGCCCAGAGGCAGGGCTGAGACCAGCTCAGGGAACTCCTGGGACACAGATCACAGCTTAGGACAAGAGAGGATGACCGCACATGAACTGGGCTTTTTTTTTTTTGGTTTTGATACTAGAGATTTAACCCAAAGATTCTTAACCACTGAGCCACATCCCCAGCCCTATTTAGAAGACAGGGTCTCACGGAGTTGCTTAGTCCCTCACTTTTGCTGAGGCTGGCTTTGAACTTGTGATCCTCCTGCCTCGGCCTCCGGAGTTGCTGGGATCATAGGCGTGGGCCACCGCACCCAGAATGAACTGGGCTTCTTATTGAGGTGGTGAGTGTCGCCTGGCTAGAGGTATGCAAAGGCTGCAGGAGCCCTTAGTGGATTCTACCAGGTAGAATAGGGCTACCTCGGAGGCAGATGTATATAAGGACACCTTTATGTTTATTTCTATGTATTTATTGCCAAAGGACGTGTGTGAGATGAACTGAGAAGACCTTTATGGTATAATGACATTGGAGCATCATGTCGTCACTGTGACTGTCCCCAGGACAGAGGAGAAAGCACTGGAAGGGTAGGAAAGCCACTGGCCCAAAAACCGAGCCCCGCTGCAGCACGGGAAGGGGCCCACGCTCTTCCCGTGGCCTGCCGCTGCCCAGGGATTCCCGCACGCCCGCCTGCAGTGGCAGCGGCAGCGGCAGCAATTACAACATCCTATTTTGGAACTGTCTTTGCAACATTGCACTTTTGTGGCTCCCAATGCACTTGCCTCCCTGAATGACAACAGAAAAATGAGATGACTGTATTGTTCTCGCCCATTACCATGGGGCACATTTGTGTCTTGGCTTTGTAGTCTTTTGTCTTCGTGCTCTTGCTTAAATACTCAGAAGAGCCCTCGAAGCAGGTGACTCCAGCAGTTCTCAGAGGAAAACCCAGGGCTCAGCCTGAGTGGGCAGTGGCTCCACCCAGATGCAAGGCCAGTGGCTGTTCATGGCACCAGGCACCACGGTGGGAAGAGCCAGGGTGGGTAGATGGAGTCAGATCACAGAGGCGCGATGTGCCTCCTTCCCGAGGCTGGGGAGCTGCTGGGAACGGCACTTCAGGACCCGGGGAAGCAGCATGGAGGAGGAGCTGGGTGGGGAGAGGCTGGGAGGTGATGGTGGGAAGGACCGCAGGAGCCTGGGGGCAGGAGGGAGGTGCAGGGAGACACCTCTGCCAGGCGGGCACCCTAGTCCTCCGCAGGTGGCCGGATGGAGGGGACAGGGGGTGGGTGTGAAGGAAAGAGGAAGGCTGAGGAGACGCCAGGGTTCGGTCTCATCTGGTGGACAGTAGCTCCCCCACACCCTGGAGGAACAGCAGGTGGAGGGAGAGTGTGCAGTTCACGTGGGGAGATGCTAAGCTGGAGGTGCCCGCTGCAGGCGGCGGTGCGGTGAGTGAAGGATGATGGGAAGGACGGGATGATGGGGGGCCAGGGCTGGACAGGAGGCAGTGAACACACAAGGACCAAAGAGGAGCCCTGCATTTTGCCACTCAGAGGTCCCTGGAGATGAGGGGGAGCGATTCCATGACATGGAGGGGGCACGCAGAGAGGGCCAGGGGTGCAGGAAGCTGGGCTGGAGACTACTAGGAGGTCAAGAATCAGCTGGGAGCAGACTCCCTTCTCGGGAAGCTCACAGAAGGGGAAGGAGAGGGAAGCGGAGACTGAGGAGCAAGAGGCTGCAGAGAGGGGCTTAGACCAGCCCTGGCCATGGCACCCGGGAGTGGGCAGGGCCAGAACGCAGGAGAGGGAGGGTGATCAGTGGAGCAACCAGGGCTTGTGCTCTCTCCTTCCCTCATTTTCCAGTGACTGCTGGGCAGAAGCCGCATGACTATTCCTGCAGGAGCCCTGTTTGGGGAGATGGCTTAAATTGCGGTTGACTATGGGCCATGGATATTTGGGCATTGCCACCTTCTGTAGTCTCACGGGACTTGGCCCTGGATCTCGCGGGACTTGGCCCGGGATCTCGAGTGACTTGGCCGAGATTGCTGATCGGGTCAGCGCCATTTTGGTGGTGTGTGTGGCGCGTGTTAGTCGTTGTTAGAACCAGAGAGAAAAGTTATCAGAATAAAAAGCTGTTTGTTTCCAGTTCGCCTCTGAACTTCTTCCCGCGGCTTCATTGCTCCAAGCGGCCATCGCTTCAGGCGGCAACATATTCCTCTGTCACACTTTCAATTTTATTTATTCCAAGGGCTTAATTTATATCATCTCAGACTCATGCTGCTCCGTGTCAGCGCACGAGGGGCCCAAGTCTCTCTCCAGCCCCTCTGTCTTTTTCTGCCCCCCCCTCGTTCTCCTGCGTCTGGCTGCAGTGGGTTCTGCCTCACCCCCACACCCTGATAGCTGAGGGACAGCCTTGTCCTTGGGCTGCAGGATGAAAAAGTGTGGCTGTCTCAGGACAGTCACACCCACGGGATCCCCGAAAATGCATTCTGCTGATTTCTGACTGACAAGGTAGGAGTGAGGGGCTCTGCTGAGGGCGGGGCCAACAGAGCCTAGGGATGTCTGCTTGCCACCAAACGTTGGCCCTTGAGGGGGCCTTAGAGGGGAGGGACCTGCCTTCCCAAGGTCAGCGAGCACACCTTTCCACTCGACCCTTCCATTCTAACGCTGCTTAGACGAGCATCGGGCGATGCCTGGACAGCTGAGCATCCCTGTGTCCATGGGCCTCCTGGGAGGGTTTGCCTCCAACCCCGACAGCCAAGGCCCTGGGCTGTCCTGAGCCTGCCCCAGGCTGTCCTGAGCCTGCCAGAGACTGCGGCCCTTTCCAGACCTTCCCACAGGCTCCTGAGCCGGTTCCTGGTTCTCAGAGTCACCAGCATGGAGTTCCAAAGGTACCGTGGAGTCCCCATAGGCGTGGGCTCCCTGAAGGAGACCCTCACCTGGCTACCAGGATGGCAGCGTGCTCTCTGCACTCCTGTCCACTGACTTCAGCCACTCTTGGCCTCGCCCAGGTCTCCACCAACTGCAGAGAGAACACTTGCCGTTGGTCACACCCACTTGGAAAATCGCCTTAGATGTCAATACTCCTCCCAGGCACAAATCAGGACAGGAGCTGCTGAGAGACTCTTGTTCAGAATCCAGAAATCTAGGCGTTCCTCAGAAATCACCTGGGTCCTGACCCTGGAGAAGCCGTCTGACCACGCTAAACGCATGGAGATCAGCGAACTCACATCTGCAGGCCACACACCCCTGAGGGTCGCCGGGCATCTCCCTCCTCTCTGAAGCTTGGGAAGCCTCCCTGCCCTGCCTACAGTGCCTGAGAAGGCACTCTGCTTCCAAGGAGCTACTTCCCTCCCCGTCAAGGTCACCATCGCATTGGGGGAGGGTGTGTTTGGGCACAGGACCTAGCAAG
Organism: Tamias sibiricus; assembly: GCA_025594165.1. Lineage (NCBI taxonomy): Eukaryota > Metazoa > Chordata > Mammalia > Rodentia > Sciuridae > Tamias > Tamias sibiricus. The sequence goes on along the minus strand of CM046657.1, from coordinate 186,463,899 downwards.
CTTACTGAAGAGTGCAGGGTGTCACACCTCGTGCCTTCTGGCTTGCACCTTGCTTCTGACTCGCTGTGGCCCCTTGAGCAAGTCTCCTGTTCTTTCTGAGCCTCAGTTTCCTCACCTGCAACATGGGTATAAAATTCCTGGCTCCTTCACCGTACTCCCCTGAGGTCAAAATCAAAGAGACTGCATACTATGAACGCATGTGAGGCGGCAAAAGCTGGTGGGTCAGGACTGTGGCTGCTCTTGTCAGTCTTTAGCCCTCCCAACAGCCCCTGCCCTGGCTATGGGCCTTAGGCAGTCACAGGACATCTGGTGACGTTCTAAGTCCAACCAGCAATGCCTCTCAAAATGGGACCTGGCAGGGGTCCTGCCTGCTCAGCCGGGTCCCTGCCACTCCCCTCCTCTCACACACTGCTTCCTGACCACGGATGGCTGGATGGCCCAGCCTTGGTGCCTTCCAGCACTTAGAGCATAGAACAGAGGCCAGGACACTGCGTCACCCACTTGCTAGGAATCCTTTTTGGCCTCAGTTTCTCATGTATAAAAAGAGGGATTGGATTAGTGCATAAGCCCCTTAGTGTTTGGAATTAGGGAGCCAGAGGAAGGAGATTTGGACTGTCACAGCGACTAGAGGACATCTGTGGCATTTAGTGCCCAGGGTCGGGCAGGCCCTGTGTGCCCCACACAGCACAGAGCGCTCCCACACAATAAGGAACCACACTCTGCTCCTCCAAAGGAAACACTGCCCAAAGTGCCCCCCTGAGAGCCCCTGGTCCCTTCCAGATTTGTGATTCTGAAAAAAAAAAAAATCGCCCAAACTTGTAATCAAACGTTCAAAAGGAAATTCCTACCCTGAAATGACAGCTTCTAGCCTTGCTGCCTTAGAGATGTGGGGCTGTCGCTGTGGAGATAAGCAGTCCAGCCCCTGCAGGAGCTGGAAGGTTCCTCCCAGCTCCAGCACTCCGTGACTCTCTGCCATTGGAGATAACGACGATGGCTGGCACGTCGGGAGCGGGCTTTCCAGCCTCTGCAGGCTGTGAGCACACTGGTCACCTCCCTGGTCACCTTGCCAGCCTGGGGATGTTGTCGATGAGGAAATCACAGCTCAGAGAGGCTTAGAGATGTGTTCAAAGTCACACAGCGGCAGGTGATGGACCTGGGACTGGAACCCGCGCTCTTTCCTTGCCCTGTGGGGCTTCCTTGATGGAATCTTTTATTCCCCACTAAAGAGGCAGAGTCGATTCACCTGCCCTCAGGAAAAGAGTGTCTGAGGATACTGACATCAGCCCAGAAAGGTTAGACAGACATACACACACACTCACTCTCTCTCTCTCTCTCACCCCAGGAGGAGGGAAAAAAAAAAAAGAAAGAAAGAAACCTACCAATCTCACAAAGTACTTTAAAGATTGACTTTGGAATTAAAGAGAAAAAAGCAAAAATGGCCCAGGGAGGAAATTCTGTAAGGCAACTCCTAGAAGCCATGCAGGAGGTGGAACCCCACCACCCACACACACACACACACACACACACACCTTAAAAGAGCACGGGCCAGGCCCAGGAACCTGAGCCACCCACATATATGAAAAGTCTGAGGGACCCAATCCAAGCGCCCCATGACTGGGTGTGGCACACGGCACTCTGTATGCACCTCTGTGAATGCCTCCCCATCCCTGCCTGAACCCCAGCCCAGCCCCAAGTGCCCTAGCCAAATCCCCCACAGGACACAAGGGTGTCAGGGTCTGGTCCAGCGTCAGAGTCCCTGCCCTTACCCTCTGTCACAGGTGTGCAGGTGACTAATGGAATCCTCCTTAAACAAAGAACTTACACTCTGAGGATGCCATAGTTTGACATCCCTGAAAGGCCTTGCTGCCCAGAGGACCACTCGTGGACCACCAGGGTCATGTCCCCTGGGAACTGCTTAGAAGTGCAGCCTCCCGAGACCCTCCTGGGCCACCGTCCTGCATCTGCATCCTCCCAAGCTTCCAGGTGGCCTGTGTGCGCATCATCTGGGGAGACCCCGCGCTGCCCCTTGACAGTGGCACCCTGACACACCTGCTCCTTCTGCTTCCTGAACCATGCTGAAGTCCTTGCCACCAGAGGTCCTTCCCTCCGCCAGGAGTGCTTGTCCCCAGGCTTCCACATCCTTCAGCCTCAGACAAACACCACCACTTCCAAAGAGCCTGCCCAGGCTAGCTGATCTAAAGCAGGTACCCCATCAGGACTCCAAGGGACGCCGGAGTTCTCCTTGGGACCATTACCATCGCTGTGCTCACAGCTGTTCTGTGGTCTGCTGAACATCTGTGTCCGCCACATGCACCCTCCAAGGGGGTGAGCATGAGATCCGTCTCATACACCAAGATCTGAGGTGGTGCATGATGCACCGGGGGGACACGTGAGAAACGCAGGATGAGTCAAATTTAAATGAATAAATGTAAGACGAATACAGTCCTTCCCCGGCGAGCCACTCTCATATCGACGACACTGTAAATTAACCTATTGGTTCTCCTTGCAAATGGGAAACTGAGGTCTGGAGAAGGGCTTGCCCAGGGTCACCCAGGAAGACCGTGGCCTGACGGGGCTTTGACCACACCTTGACCCATTCCCTTACCTCCTGTCTGTCCACTGTGCAACTTGATAATACAGGACGCTTGCAGGGGCCACTGACCTACTTTGTGAAGAGCTGCACTCTGCAGAGGGACTCTCAGGCCAGCTGCTCATCTTTCGCTGCACAGATGAGAAAGGCTTTCCCAGGCAGCCTCTGCCGGCCTCCCACTGCGCAGCGCCAGGCCGGGAGCCAGGTGTAAGCACTTCCGCCCTCTGGCCATCACAGACAGGTCCAGCCTGTTTGCTGGGCAGAGTGCGACCCCCAAGTACAGCCTTTGCAGGCATCCAGGGCTTCCGGGGAGGCTGCTATGGAACGCTTAACAATTCAGTCGCTCTTACCTGGAGCGTGGCACCTCACAGTTCACAGAGCAGGTTTATATGCACTCCCCTTGGAATATGATCCGATGCGTAGGAGAGGCAGGGCGGGTAGGGAGAGGCAGGCGGCGGAGGGGAAGCACTGGTTTGGGACTGAGACGGGTCTGATTTCGCCTCAGCTCTGAATCATTACCTGGAGATTCTGGACAAGTCACTTAGCTTCCCTGCGGCTCCATTTCTTCATAACACCTTGTCTCAGATGTCTTCAACAAGATAGTGTGAATAAAATTCTGACCCTGGCAACCAATGTGTAGTTGTCACTCACGCATGACAAGGCAAGCCGTGGTGTCCTGTGGCTGCTGCCATGGAGTGAGGCCAGCCTCCCCTCTGAGGCCACTTCTCATGAAGCCATCCTGGTCTTTCTGGGATGGGAGACCCAGAGGACAGGACTCTCTCCCGTTCTGCCTCCCTGTGCCCACACAATTCTTGGCAACTGGTAGTGCTTAATAATTACAAATTAAATGAATGATGACTTAGGTAATTGCCCAGGTGAGAAACAAGGAAGAAGAATAGAGAAGCAAGCCAGGAGTCCTTGTAGGCCAGTCATCCCCCCAGCAAGAGAAGCATTCTTAAGACAGTAGAAATGCAGTCATCGCAACTGTGCAGAGGTGGGCCTGAAATTGAGGCTCAGGCCCTGCCACTTTATGCACAGATTCCCCCTCCCCCAGCTTCACGGGGGCAGAAAACTCACTGCTCCTAAAACTGCATGGCATCTGCAGGTGTCGGTGCCCTGCACTGCTGGCCTGGGTTGGATGGACAGTCCACACTGGAGCAGGCCCAATGCAGTGTGCCACCGTGGCCTGGGCTCTCCCCTTCCTCCTTCACCAGCAACCCCTAGGCAGCTGCCCTGGAAGCTGTGGAGTGGGTCGGCCGTGATGCTTGGAAATCTGGCCTTGTTTAAGGCCAGTGAATGCTTTCCAGAGTAGCGCCAGATGTTGCCAATGGCCTCACCACTTCCAGCCCCACTGAACCACAGTAATGCTGTGTCCCCAGCTGCGGGTAATGCCGGTGCGGGCTGGACCCTGCACACGGTTCTTTGGTGCCCTCTAGCGTTGCTTTGGTGCACGACAATGACGCCATGTAGGCGCTCAGGAGGTGGCTCCCACGGGGGCCCTCGGGTCTCTCTCCCCTTGCGTGTGTGACTGCGCAGACACGGCGAACCTCAGTCCCAAGTAGGATCAGGAAGGATCAGGCAAGAGGTGCGACTTGCTTAGCTTGTTTTGGGATGCAGTGCAACAATCGCTTGACTTGATGCACAGATTCCCCCTCCCCCAGCTTCACTGGGGCAGAAAACTCACTGCTCCTAAAACTGCTTGGACCCTGCCTCTCTGATCCCCATCCTGCAGCGCAGAGATGGGGCAACTTGAGGGCTACATGAATGACCAGAAGACTTGGGAGGTTTATTTCCAGATCAGTGCCTGAGAACTGGGGTGTTGGCATGGAAGCGGCTGTGGCGGTCCTGGGGATCACACCCTGGTCGGATACCTCAGTGGCCTCTCGCCCCCTGCCTTTGGCTGCCCCTGGCCCCACAGCCCAGGCCGTGCCCCAGGTTATTGGGGATGATGGGGAACCGAAAGGCCAGATGTTACAAATTGGGATTTCAGGATTCAAAGATTCCACAGAAGACCAGGATGGGACCGTGGAGGAGGGGATGCTGCTAAGGAGGTAAAAAGTAACCAGGCTGGAATGTTAGGAGCAGACCGGGAAAGAAGCCAGTTAGTGACAGTTTTGTGAAAGCTAGCTGACGGGGTAGGGAGCAATGACTCACCAGTGGAAGACAGATACTTTTAGAGCCTAGGGACTTTAGAGCAGGGGCAGGCAGAGACTCAGCACCACCTGGAGCATTGAGCTCAATTCTGCAGAGCAGGCTGCAGGGCGGGGCCCTTGTGGAGGGAAGCACAGGTGATGTGGCCCTTCCCGACTCAGCGAGAGCTTGGAGTTATGGGGTGGGAGTGGGAGGGCCAAAGGAAAAATGGACAGCAATGTGTGGCGGTTCAAGAGAAGGTTCTGGTTCAATAAAAGAACTGTGCAACCATCTCACTGAGAGCCAGAGGGAGGGGCTTCCTGTCACGGAGGTATATAAGTCAGAAAATCACTGTCAGTTTACTGTGAATGTAGTTCTAGTCACACTGAACAATGGTGTATGACAGAGCAGTCCTCTCTACACCGAGAACCTAAGAGTCCACCATAAATTACTGCCTTTCACTGTAGAACAACAGACACGATCATCACTAATGGGCTTGCCACTCACGCGTGATGGTACGGGGCTATGCCTCTGTATTCCAATGTCCGCATGTTTATCAGACGCTGGAGAGACCCAGATTCTGATACCATGTCAGTGTTGACCTTGGGACCAAGTCCATTGTTTCCTTAATTAAACAATGATAGGATGTCAGGAAACCCCATTACCCATAGTAAAATGCAGCCCAGCTCTGGGGGCGAGGTTGCCATGGATGAGAAATTTCTATCCCAGGCCACTCTGACTTTAGTTTCTGGATTTCGTCTTGCCCTGTGGTGTCTCTCATTGAAGAGTCCTCAGGGGACCCTGCTGTCACCTCTAGCACTAGGTCCATGTGTGTACTCAATGCCATGGACCCGAACAGACCAATCTAAGGCCTCCTGTGGCTTGAGACAGCCAAAGGGAAATCAAACCTGAGAGGGCGTGCAGCTGGGTCCTCTGGTTTCAGAATGGCCTGAGCTCACACCCCCTCCCCCGGATCTCCCTGCTCTCATATAGGAGCTCCGTTCCTCCCTACTCACAGGAGCCCAGGTATTGCCTGCCTCAAAGGCCAGGCCTAGAGAGCAATGCCAAAAGAGATAGGGCTTCCAGCCCTCACCTGTCTAAGGCTTAACTCTACCAGTCCTGGGCCCCATACAGGTGCCCCTTCTTCCCAGAGATTGATTCTGACGTTGCCCACCCCTTACTGCCAGGCCTCAACAGGACAAACTCTAGCAGAATACAACCTACTAAACATAGTTATTTGACAAATGCCCTCTGTGGGATCCATTCCCAAAGCAAACAGATTTGCAAAGAAACCTTCAGCATTGGTTGGTAGTTAAGCATATCTGTGTATCAATACTGAAACTATTTGGTAGGATAGAGCAAATGAGAAAATATTGTGATGTTATTGGAAGCCAGGGATCTCGCTGTGGGAGAAGAGAGACGCAAACGTGAAATAGAGACGGTAGCAAGAACTCATGATATGGTCTTATCTGTATATATCCAGATGTGGATGGCTGAGAGATGAGATTACATTGGATTGGATTGGACTGTGTTGGATTGGATTAGAATAGATTAGATATTAGAAGGCAGGACAAAGAAGTAATGTAATGACACCTTGGAAATAGTGAGTACATCAGTGCCCAGAGTTTGGTTTCTAAACACCGTTATGCACTAAAAAAAAAAAAAAAAAAAAAGACCAGGGCCCCTCAGGGAAATGGCTGATTCCAATGCTGGGGCAAGGACAGTGCCAAGAGAACTGAAAGATCTTGGGCCAAGAAGCAAGAAGGTGCTCAAAAAAATTATAGAAATGCCGGGGGAAACATGGGTGGCAACATGAAGAGGTTCCACTAGTCAAATCTGGAAATATTTGAGCATCCAAATTAACAATGGATAATTGAAGCCAGGGATCTCACTGTGTAGCAATGGATTATAAGACATGGAATTAAAAAAGGAACCCATGAGTCCAGAAATAAGTGGGAAGAAAGGAAAGTATTAAAATAAGATGATAAGTTGAAGCTGGACTTGGTGGTGCATGCCTGTAATCCCAGCAGCTTAGGAGGCTGAGGCAGGAAGATCACAAGTTCAAAGCCAGTCTCATCAAAATCAAGGCTCTGAGCAACACAGTGAGACCCCGTCTCTAAGGAAAATACAAAATAGAGCTGGGGATGTGGCTCGGTGGCCAAGTACCCCTGAGTTCAATCCCAGTACCCACCCCCCAAAAGAAAAAAGATAATAAGTCGGCAAATCACCATTTTGCAGCTTCAAAAGTAATGTAACTCAGGTAGGAACCATCAATGGATGCTTGATGAGTTAGTTTGTGGCAACACGATACTCTGTCTCAAAGTTACTCCCACCGATTATTTATTGATTACAAAGGGGAAATTGCACCTTTCAAGTGTGAGACCTGGCAGCCATCACCTGGATCAAGTGATCACAGTTAATGTCACCAATAATGGGGGAAAGTGCCATCAAATGTCCCCAGTGTGAAGCACTCAGGCAAGGATGTCATTTATATAGGATTCCTGCCAAGAATGCATAATCTGAATCTAATCATAATAACACATTCAGACAAACCCAAACTAAGGGACAGTCTACAGAATGACTGATATGAATTCTTCAGAAATACCAATGACATGGAAGCCCACAGTGGGCCAAGGGATTATTTGAGATTAAGCAAAACCAGAGACCCAACAAATAAATGTAGCCCTAGAATGGATGGTCCTTCAGAAAAACCACAAGTACCTTAAAGGATATTATTGAACCAATTAGTGAAATTTGGAAATAGACAATGTATTAGGTAACATATTGTATGCGTATTTAATAGCTTGAATTTTGTAATTGTGTGTGATTGTATAATAGAATGTCTTCATTCATAGGGGATTCATGCAGAGATGTTTAGGAGTGAAGGGTCAGGATATCTGTCACATTCTCTTAAATGGGTTAGAAAAAATAAATGTGCAGTAGGTATTTTTCATTCCCTAGGGACTTTTTCTCCTCTTGCCATCATTTGGCTGGTTTTCTTCCAAAATTTTACAGTTAAATTCCTGAGAGAGAGAGAGAAACGTGCTTGGTTAGGATCCTCTCCCTCAGAAACCGCATCCATCTCTGACCACCTCGGGATTGGCTGCCTGGAGTCGATGCCCACCTCTTGTCCAATCAGTTCTGGCCCAGCGTAGGTCATGTGGTACACAGCATGGCTGCCACTGCTGCTTCCACAGTGGGGGAGGCTCGAGAAGTTCTCCTGAGAAGAGCTGGGCAGGCCCCATGCTTGGCTGGGCCAATATATGGTGTGTCTCCAGCTGCCCAGGCGAGACCCAAAGACTTCTGAAGAACTCCCGACCTAACTCGGTGCCTAATTCTCTCCATCTTTCAACAAACCTCACAGGTGCCTTCTCTGGGCCACATCTTGTGCTAGGTCCTAAGGGCACAGAATTGACCCAGTTCTTACCCTCAGGACCTCTGGCTCAAGCTGGACAGGCACAGAGAACACACAGAACTGGAGAGCAGAGTTGAAGTGCCACCAACTGAGGCCTAAGCCCCACACGGTGGGAACATAAAGGTGGGGGCCAAAGTCCTCCTGAATGGTGGCATTGGCCGTGCTCACAGAAGGGAGAAGGGCCCTCGGATAGGGACCCAGCTGCTGGAGGTACCCAGTCATCCCTGGGCTTTGTTTTCTCCCTGCACAGCCGGACCCAGCAGGCCGGGACATCTCCATCCGCCCTCTCCTGGAGCACTGCGAGAACACCCACATGACCATCTGGCTCGGCATCGTCTACGCCTACAAGGGGCTTCTCATGGTAGGTGCTGAGCGGAGACGGTTGAGGGGCACTTCTCTGTTAGGCCTCTCTCTCCGAGGGGCCGCCCTCAACATAAAACTCCACAGAGCCCCCTTGACTAAGCACTTAGTCTGTCAGGCCTGGCTTCTGCCACGTCTTCTCGGGCCCTGCAACAACCCTAGATGACAGGTACAGATGACATCCCCATTTTCCTGACAAGAACACTGAGGCTCTGTGTCTTGCCCAGGATCACCCAGCTAGTAAGTGTGCCTCGCGGCGTCACCATGCAGTCCCCAGGACAGCAGTCTGTTAGCATCCAGCATGGGCCCCCAGGCCACAGTTCCCTGGATGCTCTAAATCGGTGGCAGGTGGATGAAATCATCCCCACTTTACAGATGAGGAAAGGAAGGCCCATAGGAGTTCAGTGCTTTGCCAAAGGCTGTCCAGAAACCTGCGGTCCCTGAGTCCAGCCTGCTTTCCCCTCCAGCCATCCGCTAAATCAAAGAGCACAGACGAAGCCAACATCGTGTGGTTGTGGAATCTCAGTGGTAGGAAGGACTTGAAAGGTTCCCCCCTACCCTGGCTTAGCCTAGGGTGACCCTTCAAGAATGAAGCTGTCTCCAAAAGTTAAATAAACTGGGGTTTCTTGGGCCACTCAAATGTGCTGCCGACTCACAGAACTGTGAGTGATTGGTCCTGTGTCCTTCAAGTGGCCACACTAGAAGGGCATGCGTTGGGGTACCCTAGGCAAAGACTGCTCCAGTTGAGAGACTCTTAGGATGTCCACAGGGGTCTTTTGAGCCCCAGGGGGAGGGGCAGGACCACTAGCCCACGATCTGGACGCCCTCAGGGTGATGATCCTCTACAGGAGGTGCCTAGAGTGGGAACAGGAACTAGAAGACTGGCCAGAGGCCCTGGATATGGACAAAGTACACCCAGGGAACATTGTCACCAGACACTTGGAAGAGCTGTCAGAGCAGGATGGCCCAGCAGATCAGAAAAGGCAAAGCTGCTGCTCACAGACCCCAACTCCATATAAAGAAGAATTTTGTTCCACAGGGAACAGTGTCCCCAGAGGGAGGGGAGCCCCTGAGAAGAATGAGCTCTGCCACAGAAGCCATGCTGAGGGGACCCCTTGAGTTTCCCCAGTGCTCAGTGGATAAGGAGAGTGAGACTAGGCTCTCCCCAAGGTCCTTCCAGCCTCCACATTCCTTGATTCTGAGGCTCCATGAAATCGGATTGTGGCAAATCACACTGACATCTTTAAAGTGGATGTGTCTGCCGTGTTTTCATCACCCATGATCCTCCACCTACTTCCAAAAGTGGTGGGAGATGACTGTATCTATCTGGGGAAGCCAATGCCCCAGCTGGATGGCATCAATAGAAGCTGTCTCTGACGGCATGTGTGCTTTCCCTTCCAGAGTGTGTGCAGGGAGCCCTCCGTAGCCCTCCTGACCTTCAGGGTCTATAGCTAAAATCCTGCCCCTACCCCTTCTGTTCCAGAAGCACAGACTCTCTGGGCTGGAAAGAGCATGCCCAGCCCAGTGGCATCCGCCAACCAGTGTCCCTGTGCTGCCTGCTTCCACAGCACCAGTGATGCGAACTTGCCCTTCTCGAAGCAGCCTGTGCAACCCATGGATGTGTATTAGTTTCCTTCAGCTGCCATGACAAATAGTCATGACACAGCGGCCTCACGGAGCAGAAACACTGGAGGCTGGAAGTCCAAAATCAAGGCAGGCATGTTCCCTTCGAGGGCCTAGGGGAGAATCCTTCCTTGTCTCTTCCGGTGCAGGTGGCTCCAGGCAGTCCTTGGCTTGTGGCTGCATAACTCCAGTCGCCACCTCCATCTCCACATGGCCTCTCCTCCTCTCTCCCAATCCTTGCCATTGGATTCAGGGACCATGGAATAACCCAGGATGATCTCATGTCAGGATCCTAAGGCATCTGCCAAGACCTCTTTGTCTAATAAGTTCACATTCAATTTCCAGGGATCAAGATATGTTAGAGCTGCTACTGATGGGTCACTTTTCTAGAAAATTCTTCCTTACTCTCCACTGAAATCTACCTCAGTGTAACTCATGCCCATGAGTTCTTTCTCTGTTCCTTGAAGGTCTGAGAATGCATTACTCTGTTTTCTCATGACATTCTTGAAAGATTTGCAGACAGCCACCAGGTCCCCAGGCATGCCCATATTTTATGACTGGCAGAGACCTTTTTGCTGGTTTGGTTGGCACCTTGGCAGTGTGGCAGAGAGGTGGCCACACTCACTACCTGTCAGAGAGCTGAAGTCCCAGGCAGCCATCTATCCCTGATGCTCACTGCCGTGGGTCCCCACGCAGATAGATCACTGTACCTGGTAAGCTTCTGCCTCCTGCTCTGTTGGATGGCACAGCCCCTGTGGGACTAAAGCGCGTCCCCTGTGAAGGAACCAGCACAACACAGGTTCCCAACAGCCAATGCTTTCCTTCCATCACTAGGTATCTTGTTCCTGGGCTGCTGGTTCCCTATTTTTAAAGGAATTGTTTTGAAAAATAAATTACAATTTGGCTTGGTGGTGCCCACGTTCTCAAGAGGCTGAGGCAGGAGGATGGCAAGTTTGAGGCCAGCCTAGCCAACTTAGCAAGATCCTGCCTCAAAAAAATTTTTAAAAGTTGGTGATGTGGCTCTGGTAGAGCTGCCCTGGTTCCATCCCCAGCATGCATGCACACACACACACACACACACACACATGATGAGGAGCAGCTGGGCACAGTGGTGCACACCTGTAATCCCAGCAACTCAGGAGGCCAAGGCAGGAGGATTGCCAAGTTCAAAGCCAGCCTCAGCAACTTAGCGAGACTCTGTCTCAAAATAAAAAATAAAGGGGCTGGGGTTGTAGCTCAGTGGTAGAGCACTTGCCTAGCACACATGAGGCATTGGGTTTGATCCTCAGCACCACATAAAAATAAATAAATAAAATAAAGATATTGTGTCCATCTACAACTAAAAGTATATTTTAAAAATTTAAAAAATAAAAAAATAAAAAGGCTTGGGGATCTGTCTCAGTGGTAAGTGCCCCTGGGTTCAATCCCTGGTATCAAAAGAAATTAAAATAAAATTTTTTAAAAAGGAGGAGGAGGAGAAACCAGCCTGCAAGATAACACATTTAGAGGAAAAGATAAAGGAATGAAGGACAGGGAGAGGGAAACAACGGTGGTGTACACAGTAGTATCTATCACGAACCAGCTCCTACCTTCCCTGGTACAAGATGGCCCCATTGGCAAGGGCTCTCCCGGCCAGCCGTCTTGGTACTTGAGCTGAGAAGAACCCCTGTGAATCGAGTGTCAATAGCATTCCCATTTCACAGATGTTGAAAGTGAGGCTCCAAGAGGTGAAGTGACTTGCCCAAAGTCACATAGCCAGCAGACAGCAGAGCCCAACCCAGGTCTTCTGGCTCACTTCTCCCACGCGGCGTGACGCTGCCAGACTAAATCAGCCTCAGGGAGGGAGACCTCTGGGCGGTGAAGAGTGGATCATGTCGTGACCGTGCCTGGAGCCGCAGGGCTCTGCCAAAAGCAAGAGGACCTTGCTGAGAAGGAGGGCTGCACCCAGGCAGAGGCCCTCTCCCACTGCCCCTGCAGCCCACCCTCCCCTTGGGCCTCCCATGAAGGCTCGAACCTCAACTTTGGTCTCTGCCCTGTCCAATTCTGTGGGGAGATATATTGGTCAGGAATAGAGCTGCAAGTGAAAGAAAACCCAAATCAATAGTAGTTAGATAAAGAGGTAATTTTCCTCTCCAGGAAAGTAGAGTAAGCCATTGGGGGCTGGCCAAGCGTCCCCAGAGTCTTGGCTACTTGCTTCTTGTTACCCACGTGTCCTCATCACACAGTTTCCACGACGTGGTCTAAGACAGCTGCTGAAGCCCCACCCATCACATTCCACTCCAACTTTGAGGGAGGAAATTCAACACCCTTTCCCTTTAAAAAGACACCTCTCAGAACTTATGCACATTTCCCCTTATGGAACATTGTCCAGAACCCAATTATATGCCACACTTAGCTTCCAGGGAAGTTGGGAAATGCAGTCTCCACTCTGCGTGGCTCTGTACATTGGGATACAATCCCAGTCCCCACCTACGAGGTATGTGCCCAGTTTAATAGAAAAAGGACTAGACTGAACTTCTAGAGACACACCCGCTTTGCCTCCATATTGCTGTGTGGCCGGGGGCAAGCGCCTTCTTCCTCTCTGGACCTCCGTGTTCTCTGGAGAGAGAGGAGTCAGTCACGATCATGCCTGGAGTCCCTTCCCACTGGTGGGTCTGTGAATGAGCCAGCCGTGGTGGTGAAGGAGAACCAGGCTCTGTCGCACACCTCGGTCTGTATGTCCTCTGTGGGACGCAACCCAGGGCCGTGGGTGCGGAAAGATGGCCGCATCCAGAAGACGTGCCTGGCAGCAAGGCCCCCCAGCCTCCCTCTCCACAGCCCCCCATTCCTGAGCGGCCCCCATTTGGCAGCTTCTTAGAGCAGCAAGTGTGTGCTGCCACTCGGTGACAGCCATCTCCCCTCCCTGCTCTCCATTTCAGTTATTCGGCTGTTTCTTGGCTTGGGAGACCCGTAACGTCAGCATCCCTGCACTCAATGACAGCAAGTACATCGGCATGAGTGTCTACAACGTGGGAATCATGTGCATCATTGGGGCCGCGGTGTCCTTCCTGACACGGGACCAGCCCAACGTGCAGTTCTGCATCGTGGCTCTGGTCATCATCTTCTGCAGCACCATCACCCTCTGCCTGGTGTTTGTGCCAAAGGTACCAGGCCCCTGCCCTCTGATTCCATTGCTGGGCTTTCTCCCTCCACTTTCTAAGGTTTTACACATTCTCTTATTATGATGATAACTGTTTTAGTCCATCTTCTGCTACTATAATGAAATAACTGAGGCTGGTTAACTTTATAAAGATAAGAGGTTTATTGAGTTCACAGTTCTGGAGATTAGAGGGCATGGCACCAGTGCTGGCTGCATTCCATCGAGGATCTCATAGCAGATGGTGTCACAGCAGCAGGAGGACACAGGGGAGGAAGAAAACACATCTCAAGACAAAGCCAGAGAGCAATTCAGGGCTTGGGCTTACTCTAAAAGCAATTTTCTCTCCTAAGAACTAACTTGGTTCCGTGATAACTACATTAAACTCTCCTGAGGACACGCCCCTAATGACCTAGGGACCTCCCAAGTAGGCCTCACGTCTTTAAGTTCCCACCATCTCACCACTGCCATGCTGAGAACCAAGCTTCCAACACACGAGCCTTGGGGAGCACACCCAAACACCTCCAAACTGTAGCAGCGGCAACTTCGAAAATGCAGAGAAGAGCTAGTTTTCAGAAATCTCCCATTAGCCCCGTCACCCCCAAATTCACAAAGCTTAACATTTTCTTGGATGCTCTTCACTGTCACTGTTTTTGATGTTGCCTGCTGGTCTTTCTGATTTTCAAAGGCTGGGAGATGATGCTTTTTAATATTCGATCATAAGTCTTTGTGCACACATTTTACGTCGTAATTTGCCTCTTCCGCTGAACTTTTTGTCCTTCGTATTTCCCCACATTTGCGAGCATCACTGAGGAAGGTCCATCACCAACATGCCCACTTGCTCCCTTCCTGGTGAGCGCTGCAGTTGCTTGCAGATTTTTTCATGTCACAGGTGAACAGTTTTCCTACATAACACGTTTTCCTTGTTTGCTATTATTCCCTAAGATGCAGTCTTAGGACCAACATCACTGGGTCAAAAGAAAGACCATTTGGGGCACACACTTACATTTCCCATTCATCTGGAGGGCCGACCTCAGGACACCTTGAAGAGATATTTTTCACACATCACAGCGTAGCAGGAGAGAGAGCCAGAGGCCTTGACCTCTGAGGACCCCTGCAGTGGGGTCTGTGGAGAAAGGGAAGCTGGACCTCGATGGTCTCAAGGGTGGAGGAGGAGGCTGGAAGCAGTTGGGAAGGAGCTGCTGACTCAGGGAGGGAGGGCGCAGGGAAGAGTAGCCCGGGGCCATTAGGGACAGGGCTGCCCTGAGCCTCCACCCCTAGACACCCCGCCCCCCAAGCCTGTTTCTCCCAGGGGCCGATCTTCAGGAGCTGCAGTGCATACGCCCTCTTCCTCCTCTGGTTCCCAGGCTCCAGGCCAGTGTCACAGCTTCCTGGCCAGCAATCTGACACTCTCCATCCTGAGGAAGATGCTAGATGGTTCTCTGAGCCCGGCTCCAGTAGTGGCATTCTGTTGTCACCCTCAATAACCTTCTTTTCCCTCCTGGCTCCACAACCAAGTGCCCCATGTTGGGCTGGCTTTCAGGACTCCGGGGCTCCTCTAGCTGCCTCCCAAAGAACCCCATTCATCATCCAAGCTGCCCCTCCCCTAAGTGCCCAACCCCCAGGCCTCCCTGCATTTGCATATGTCCTGTTTTCCCCTAGAGTCCCCTCCCCCGCCACCCTTGCAGACCCTCCACCTGGTGGGCCCTGTGGCCTTCAGACCTCCTGGCCTGGAGAAGAGTCAGACCTTCCTCAGCCCCACGCCTGCCATGGACTGTGAGGTCCTAGGGGACAGAAGCCCTGGCTCACTCAGCTCCTTCTTTCTAGTGCTGAGCCCAGGCCCTGCTACACACCAGAGATAGTTCTAGAATAAATGGGTAAGATCCGGGTCAAGTGGCAACTTTTTGTCTTATATTTTAAAAATAAGTCTTCAATACAGCTAAACCTTGCCCAAACTCCTGTCCTGCAGAAGCTTTAAGATGATAAATATATTTTTAAGATGCTAAAAACTTAAAATGCCTTTGCCAATGACAAAGCTATTCACCAACCTATCAGAAAAACTTATGAGGGGTCTCATAAGCAGAGGCTTCACTGTCCTCCATCCTCCGTCTTCACGACTGTCCCCTCCTAGTGTGATCTTCCCAAGGAGCAAGGCCTAAGGCAGATCAAGGCTCAGCTGGAGCTAGTTCTCAGGGACTCTGGGTGGCCCTGCCTGATGCTGGGGACACTGGTGGAATCAGGACCAGGAGACCCACTTCTCCTGGCCAGGAAGGAGCCTGCCCAAGGTCACACCCAAGCAAGGGACATACCTGGCCTGAGCCCAGGGCTCCTGGCTCCCAGCCTGTGTCCTTGCAGGGCCCCTTCAGCCTCCAGTACAGGAGACACTGGGAAGGAGGGAGGCCGGGAGGGGCCGGGAGGAGGGAAGCTGGCTTCTCTCTTCAGGTCCCCCACTGTCCCTTCAGCTCATCACTCTGAGAACAAACCCAGATGCAGCAACTCAGAACAGGAGATTCCAGTTCACTCAGAACCAGAGGAAAGAAGATTCCAAAACGTCCACCTCGGTCACCAGCGTGAACCAAGCAAGCACGTCCCGCCTGGAGGGCCTGCAGTCGGAGAACCACCGCCTGCGGATGAAGATCACCGAGGTACCCCGGCCTCCCCAGCGCCCGCTCCTCAGGCTCCCGCAGGACCTCCCAGCCCTGCACCTGCGCACAGCCCCTCTGTGCCCTCAGGGCTGTGGGCGCCAGGCTGGCACCCATCAGAGAGGGGCAGTTGTCCCATCTGACTGACAGGAGCCTACTGCCCACCCGGCCCAGGCTCTTGGAGTCCAGCGATGCCAGACTGGACTCAGGCCTTCAAGATGTCCTCAGAAAGAAAGCAGTTCACAAGAGATCTGTGGGCTTCCCCGCCGGCCACGCCTAGAGCCACATCTACCTCACCCACAGCAAGAGCAGAGGAAGGGAACAGGGGCTTTTCTGGAGGGAGGCTTTGCTGCTGCAGTCCTCACCCTTCTCCTGAGGGGGTCTTATCTGGTTCTGGAATATTCCAGAGAGGTCATAACCAGGTTCCTCTGTGCCCAGGGCAAACCTCAGATTCTGGACTCACTGGATCAGTGAGGGAAATCAGCTTCCCTCCCTGCCTCGCCCTCCCTTAGGCCAGGGTCCGACTGGGCCCATAGTCTGGTCTGCAGGCTGCCAAGGGAAACATGTTTACTTCTCTCTCAGCCCAGGGTCTTGAGGAGAGAGGTCCCAGTTGGGCCGCTTGACTCCTCGCGGCCATGGCTGGGTCAGGTTCCTCTTCTCTGCTTTCCTGACTCTCCCCGGGGAAAGCTGGGCAGAAGGCAAGTCCTCGTCTCAGTCTCAGCAATGGGAGTGACAGGAAGTCCATGCAAGCCATTGCCTTTTAAGCAGGTGACACCGAAATTGCACACATTGGCTCTGCTCCTGTTAGATTGGGAAGAACTTGTATGAGTGAACAATTTCCAGTCGCTGTCACCTTTTGCTGGACAGTTAAGAAGTGAGACGCAGAATTGCCAGGTTAGAAACAGGATGCCCAAATTTGAATTTCAGATAAATGACCAATTAAACTTTCAGTTTGAGTCTATCCCATAGAACATTAGGGATATGCTTACACTAGGAAAAAAGACCTTTTGTTATCTGAAATTCAAATTTGACTGTATTTTTATTTGGTAGATCCAGCAGCTCCTTGGGGGACTTATAGTAGCCTGCCATAAAGGGCACCCTGAAATCACTGCAGCCCAGCACCAGCCCCCAGTGCACAGCAGGAAAGCTTTCTGTCCCTCACTGCTGATGCTGGGTCAGCATCTGACCTCTCTCTGATTAACGTCTCCGTGCCTTGACATTGCACTTCTGCTCACACCCTCCAGTGAAGAGTCCGTGCACTTTGGGAAGACCAAGCCACTGTTAAAAGCCCTAACATGTAGGGGTTTCCCCCTGGAATTGGATCACATCTGGCCTCCTGCTCCTCCCACCCTGAGATCCTGGCCCTGCCACACGAGTCACACACAAATAAGGGGGGGAGGGCATCGCCTTCTCCACATGGAAATATATTAAACAGTGACCGTGCTCCTGAATCACAGCAGCACTTCAGTTTATATTGTCCCTTCCCTAATACTGTCGCCTGATGCCAGCCACCCACTCCATCTACCACTGCCCCTGCCAACACACCCTCTCCCAGGCTTGTGTGGGCTGAGTTGCCCCAGGACCTGCACCTGATTGTTATGTAACCCAGGCATGACAGGGACCAGTCCTGATCAACTCCTCTGGTCTAGCCTCCATGACAGTGTGAGGCTCACAGCTGTTCGCCTACCTCGTGTATCTGTTCTCCCCACTTAGGGTACCAATAATGATGTTTATAGTAACGTTACTATGGTAACAGATCACCCTTATTTGGTGCCGGGCACTGGACTGGCTAAACTTTCCACGCATTCTCATTTAATCTCACAGCACCCCATGAGGTAGGTACAAAGGTTACCCCAGACTGCAGGTAAAGAAATTGAGACCCCTAAACCAGTACAGAGCCAGTAAGGGACAGCCTAGATTTGCCCCAGGACTGTCAACTCCACACCTGAGCTTCCCTTTTTCTGCCCCGCCTCCTGGGCTGGCTCCGCTGCTCCATCAAGGTCCAAGCCCAGGTCCATCTGGTCTTAGGTTCTCCCTGAGCAAGAGCTGCAGAATCCGGCACCTCCTCACCCAGAGGCAGAGGCCCAGCCCGCTTCTTGGCTAGCTCCCTGGGCTGGGCAGGGGGAGGGAGGACAGGGACTGAGTTGGAGCACTGTCTTCCAGCTGGACAAAGACTTGGAGGAGGTCACCATGCAGCTGCAGGACACCCCAGAAAAGACCACGTACATTAAACAGAACCACTACCAGGAGCTCAACGACATCCTCAATCTCGGGAACTTCACAGAGAGCACAGGTGAGAGGAGGCGGGACCCGGACTTGAGGACTGGGGTCTCAGACACCCGCCAGTCACCTTTTTCCACGATGGCAAGGGACGGGTCTGAAGTCACACACACAGAGCCGGAGCACCTGCAGCCTGTCTCCTGGCCACAGTTCAGTATCTGCTCTGAGCCCCCCAGGCTGGACCTGGGCTTCTGTTTCCCGTCCCTCCGGTGCCAGGTCCGCGAGCCCGCAAGTGCTCCCGGTGAGCTGGTGTTTCCCCTTTTGTTCCCAGTGGATAGTTACATTTACTTCTCTGAACAACGTTTCGTGGTTTCAAATGTGTCTCATGAGTGTACAAGAAAAGAATAATCAGTATGTAGGCTCTGATCCCAATCACTTGTGAGTGTGAGCCACAACACACACCTTTGTGTGTGAATGTAGGAGTGCTAGGAGTGCTTTGCCACTGAGCTATACATCCCCAGTCCTTTTTTTTTTTTTTTTTTTTTTTTTTTGAGACAGGTCTCATTAAGTTGCTGAGGCTGGCCTCAAACTTGAGATCCTCCTGCCTCGGCCTCCCACATGGCATGCACCACCACATCCAGCTCACAGACCACTTTTTGCCCACCTTAAAGTCAACTTTAAAAGTTGACGGGGTGTTGGGCTGGAGGTGCAGCTCAGTGGTGGAATGTTTGCCTAGTATGCATGAAGCCCTAGGCTCCATCCTGAGCACACACACACAAAAGATTACCTGTGTGGATAAGAGTGTTTGAAAGTGGGCATTCTCCTATTCTCCTGTGATGTTTCGAAATCAGGCTGGCACTCTCCAAAGGTAAACTGTTAAACTTCCTGACCTAGCAGTTCCATAGCAGGAACCTGCCCCTTGGAAATATGTCCAGGTGGGCAAAGATGCATGCACAAGGATGCTTATCACGTTATCTGTAGTGAGAAAGTCTGTAATTAACTTAAATGCTTATCATTTGAAGTGGTTTCATTCATTATCATCCAACCAAACATGGCACATTATATATCCATTAAAAAGTGAAGTGGGTCTATTTGTACAGATATGGAAAAAAAATCTCCAAATGAAAAAATCCAGCATCATACAAATACAAGATGGGGAAAGGGAAAGAGGGGAAGGGGAGGGGGAGACAGAGGGAGAGAGAGAGAGAGAGAAAGAAAATGAATATTTTTTGACAGTGCAGGGAGGGGGCTAGGAGTATAGCTCAGTGGTAGAACTAGAACCTAGAACTCACAAAGCCCTGAGTTCAATCGCCAGTGCAGAAAGTAAAAGGTCTAGAAGAAGCGGGGTGCGGTGGCACACGCCTGTAATCCCAGCACTTGGGAGGCTGAGGCAGGAGGATCGAAAGTTCAAAACTAGCCTCAGTAATGGCGAGGCACTTAGCAACTCAATGAGACCCTGTCTTTAAATAAAAATACAAAAAAAGGCTGGGGATGTTGCCCAGTGGTCGAGTGCCCCTGAGTTCAATCCCTGGTACCAAAAAAAAAAAAAAAAAAAAAAATAGTATTGCAGAAGGTGGGCAAGAAGGGTTCATTTTACATTTTATCTTATAACTTTTCTATTATTTAAATTTTTGTCATTACCATAGATTCACTAATTTATTATAAATTTATTTTTATAAATAAATTGATAAAAAAGTATTTTGGTTTTTTATTCTTATAGAAGTTATAAGTATTCTTGTTATAGATGTAATATCATAACCAGGTGTGGTGGTGCACACCTAAAATTTCAGCTACTCAGGAGGCTGCTGCAGAAGATTCACGAGTTCAAGGCCAGCCTGGGCAACTTATCAAGACCCTGTCTCAAAATAAAAAGGGATGGGTATGTTGCCCAGTGGTAGAGCACCCCTGAGTTCAGTCCCTATACTGGAGAAGAAGAGAGAAGTAATATTATAAAATTATTATTACATAAGGTGTTGATTGCAAAAATGTTTCACAGAGAAATTAAAAGAATAAAAATTACCCCTAATAATTTTAGTATCTTATAAAAGTGAGCATTTCAAATTAGTGGGGGAAAAGTGAATTATTCAGTTAATTTCATTGTGATAAATGAGTAACTATCTGGAAAAGAATAAAGGTAGCTCTTTGCCTCACACTTTACATAAAACTTAACTCCAGATAGATAAAAATTTTAAATATAAAAATCAAAACCATGGGCTGGGGTTGTAGCTCAGTAGTAGAGCACTTGCCTAGCATTTGTGAGGCACTGGGTTCAATTCTCAGCACCAGAAATAAATAAATAAGGCCCAATAAACTATTTAAAATTAAAAAAAAAAAAAAAGCAAGGGCTGGGGATGTGGCTCAGAGGCAGAGCACTCGCCTAGCATGTGCGCGGCCCGGGTTCGATCCTCAGCACCGCGTAAAAACGCATTGTGTACAACTAAAGCAAATAAATAAATATTTAAAAAAAAAAAAAAAAAAGCAAAACCATGAAAATCCTGAAAGAAAGGACAGTTTTTAAAGATAACCTTAAGGGAAGGCCTTCCTCAGTTTGATACACAACAGAAATACAAAAGGAGAGGATAATAAATTTAATTTCAGCCAGAGGTGGTGGTACGCACCTGTTACCCCAGCTACTCAGGAGGCTGAGGCAGGAGGGTCCCAAGTTCAAGGCCTGCCTGGGCAACTTAGCGAGACCCTGTCTCAAAGTAAAATTTAAAAAGGGCTCCAGGGGTTAGGGTTGTAGCTCAGTGGTAGAGTCCTTGCCTAGCATTTGCAACCCCCCCCCCCATTTAACTCCAGTATTGCAAAAAACAAAAATATGGAAAATGTGTCAATTAATAGACCTCAAAAAAGATACTTATTTATAGTATGAGAGCTGAACAAAAAGGCAGAACATCGCCTCAGCCAGGAACGTGAGCATCAGGCAACTCAAAATTCTAGATGCTATGCTCATCAGCAAATCACCACAAAAGCATGGCGGGCATGGATGGGGGTTACAGATAAATCTGGACGAGTGGATGAGTTTGCAAAGACAAAATCCATGAGTAATGAGGATGGGCAGTGCTCACGTGAGGGCAGAGTGACCCGCACTCGGGGCTGTCCACCACAACTCAAACAAAACCCTGATGCGCCTGTCCCCACTGAGCAAATCCAAATCTCTTGGTTGGGGCTGGTTTTCATATTTCTTTAAATCACCACAAATGGCTCCGAAGTCCAGAGAGGGTGGAGAGGGCCACGTCAACCTGGTTTGTGGCTACACAATACTCCTTTGAATGCAGGCTCTAGAACTTACTTGATTAATCCATTATTATTGGACAAATTCAGATTAGTTTCAGCATTTTGATATAAATGATGCTGAGCTGAATATCTTTGCCCATATCCTTGACTGTTTCTCTAAAATAATTCCCAGAAGTAGAAATTCTGAGTAAAAAGCTTGCATTTTTATGATGTTTGATACATGTTGACAGTGCCTCCAAAAGGGTAGGTCGATTTATACACCCACCAGCAGTTCACTAGTATTCTTTTTGATCTTTGCTAACACTGGGGAAAATACACAATATAAAATAATAAAAATATATGAGGATTTTTTTGGTATGTTATAGGGATGTCATGCCATTCCTATGTGCCAATGAAACAGTCTTAATATCAGAGCTCTCAATTCCAAGTTATGTTGTCCATATCAGTCAACTTGATTTCCCCCATTTTTCTTGGAGAAAAAGAGAGTAGAGACAGGTCACACGCTGCTGTCATCCCCGGGTGAGTGGAGGCTTCTTGGGTCTGTAATTGTCTTATATATAAGATTTTCAAAAAGATTTTTTAAAAACAGAAACATGTATAAAACAAAGTAAGGAACTGATTAATTGAATGAGTTTTACTTTGAGACTGCTCTTTTGTTTATTTTCATTTGGATCGTTGGTCTTTTACTTATTAGTATATTATGTATGTTTTGTATATAATTACATATAATTTCTCCTTATATATAAGTGCATCCAGATTTATCTGTAACTGCCTTGGTCTCAGAAAAGCTTCTGCACAAACCCTGGTCCAGAGACGGCGGAGTGAGGGGGGACTTTTTTACATTTGTTCTTCTTGGGCAGCATCCTAAAGGTTGCATTGTTGATTTTAAAAAACTAACTTAACAGAAGTTGTTGTGATATTGTTGTTTTGCATTCAGATGGGGGAAAGACCATTTTAAAAAATCACCTCGATCAAAATCCCCAGCTACAGTGGAACCCGACAGAATCCTCTCGAACATGCAAAGATCCCATAGAAGATATCAACTCCCCAGAACAGTGAGTACCTTCTCCTTGAGAATTATAGGAAAAGTGCGTCTCCCCTATATACCTGTTTATGATTGGCAGTTTTTCACACCCATGATATTATTTGAACGTCACATCCATTCTACAACACAGGTCAAATTACAATGCTCTTTTTTTTTAATTTTTTTTTTTTTTTTTTTTTTTTTTTTTGTGGTACCGGGGATTGAACTCAGGGGCACTCGACCACTGGGCCACATCCCCAGCCCTTTTTTGTATTTTATTAGAGACAGGGTCTCACTGAGTTGCTAAGTGCCTCGCCATTGCTGAGGCTGGCTTTGAACTCGCGATCCTCCTGCCTCAGCCTCCCAAAGTGCTAGGATTACAGGCGTGCGCCACCACGCCCGGCGTTAAAATATTTTTTAAGTTGTTGATGGGGCCTTTATTTTATTTATTTATATGTGGTGCTGAGAATCGAACCCAGTACCTCACACATGGTAGGCAAGCACTCTACCACTGAGCCACAACCCCAGCCCACAATGCTCTTTTTTACAGATGAGAAAACTAATCTCCAAAGAGGGGAGGTGATTTTCCCAAGCTCACCCAGTGGCTAAGCTCAGGAGGTAGGATTTGAAATCAGGCCTGTCTAACATCAAATCTTATGTTCTCCCCTTAGCCCAATGCCTTTGTTAAGTGTACAATGTACCCTCGCTAAATACATTTACTTCAAGATTTACTGAAACCTGTTTATTATGCATCAGGCATAGGCAATGGGAACACAGCAATGAAGAAAACAAGCAAAAATTCCTCCCTTCCACAGTTTCCATATCTTCTAAGCTAATTCCATTCCATTCTGCCTGGCAGGATAATAACTTAATCGAAACACAGGCATGAGGGCCAAGGATGAAGCTCAGTGGTAGAACACTTGTCTAGCGTGCATAAGACCCTGGGTTCAATCCCCAACACCACATTCTTTTAAAAAAGTATATTATGTTAAGTGATAAGTGCTTTGAAGAAAAATAAAGCAAGAAAGGGGGTTAAGGAGTGTCATTTTAGGTGGGGTGTTGAGAGAAGACTCAATGAGAAGGTGATGCCTAAGCCAATACCCAAAACTAACTGGGTATTAAAACTAACCTCAGCTAACTGCCTTCCCACTGGCAATTTCAGTTCTTTCCAAATTCTACCAGATGGAAGCAGGAGTTAGACACGTAAACTCTGAAACTTGGCCATGGGAAATGACAAGCAGAGGGGAGCCAGCCAAAGCAGCCAAGTCACCAACTCCAGGGAGTGGGCCTCTCCACCCACTTAGCTCCAAGACTGGCCAGCTTGCAGGCCAGAACAGGTGCCAGTGTTTTGCGGTGTTTGTCAGCAGTTTCCCCATCTGAGCGTAAGCACCTTGAGGCTAAGGCGAGTCCCATGTAGGCCTCCGGGACTGAGCACAGGTTCCAGCGTTGAGTAGGATTTCAGCAAGGACGTGTTGAACACTCACAGCCACGAGCCACACACCCACCTTGCCTCAGCAGATGGCCTTGCCCCGGGTATGAGGACAGAGCACCTTTCTCCCAGGCCCAGGTTTAGTCGTCAGCACCCCTCTCTCCCTGGACCCTGCCAGCTCCATCTTGCCCTAAGGAATGGATCATGGCTAATGGTACCCTCACTCAATTTGCCTTTCAAAAGGGCCTCTCCAGTGCTCTCCTCCCCTGTGCACCTGTGAGGTGTCTCCTGGGCAGTCTTTCTGGGCAGCAGGTCCTTGGGGAGTAAGGGCAGCACTTCATCTGTACCCATCCATCTCAGAACCCACCGTGTCCTAAATAAACTGTGGAGCACTCCCTGCTGGGATGAGTAGCCCCATGAATCGATGGCCTCTGCCACAAGCCATGTGGAGCCACTGAAGCGACAAGGGTCCCGGCTTCCCCAGGTCTGCTGAGCAACTCCTCTTCATCACAGGACTGGCAATTCTTCTTTTGTCTCTTGAGTTTTTGTTAAGATCTGGTTTGTTTTGCTTGTATGTGCCTGAGTGGCCAGGCACTGGGGGACACAAGGAGGCATTAGAACTCAGTCCCCTCCCTCGGGGAAAGCAGTTTGCCATGTGGGTCGATGGAAAACTGCACAAAAATGCAGCTGAGCAGAGTAGGAGGGCGGTCACCTGGGCACATTCCCCAAAAGCAGCCTTGCCAGCAATGAAGACTAAGGGGCTCAGAGGGCAGCTCCCTCTTCCTTGGCGCCCCTCCCTGGGTGGCAGGCAAGCCCTCCCAGGCTCAGCCCCACCTCCTGCTCTTTCTGGCTTCTTTTTTGGGTATTTACAAAGGAATCCTGGGGGCTTCAAGGAAGAAGGGAAGAAGAGTCTCCGGGAAAGAGATCTGAGGGAGCGCCTTAGAAGGGGGGTAGGAGGTCATTCTTGGTAACACTGCCCTGACAGTTACAGTCATCACCAAACCCTGGGCCAGGGGCTCAGGAAGACTGCATCTCCCTGCTCCTTCCAGTCTCCCCAGTTATTCCCGGTTATTCCCAGGACAATAGAGGGACCCACAGGCTTTCGCTGACTACCTCCTCGATGGCTGAATGGCTAGATGACAGTTCTTGGATTCAGAGAAAAATAGACTCCTGTCGTCAGCTTTTACTAGCCAAAGTGAGTCCAGAGAACTTTCTGGAGAGCAGCCAGGCAGCCTTCACTAACACCGTCCTCTCTTCCCTCCAGCATCCAGCGCCGGCTGTCCCTCCAGCTCCCCATCCTCCACCACGCCTACCTCCCGTCCATCGGAGGCGTGGACGCCAGCTGTGTCAGCCCCTGCGTCAGCCCCACCGCCAGCCCCCGCCACAGACACGTGCCACCCTCCTTCCGAGTCATGGTCTCGGGCCTGTAAGGGTGGGAGGCCTGGGCTGGGGCCTCCCGTGACAGCACCATGCCGGCAGAGGCGTCTGCCACAGGCACACTGTGGGCTCTGGCCGTGGAGAAGCGGGGCACCACGGCCGCCTCTCGGGACTGCGCGGCTGGCCCTCAAGTGGACGGGACGGGGACGTGGCCCCTGACCTCGAGCCTTATTTGTGAAGTTCTTATTCTTTCACAAAGAAGAGGAATGGAAATGACTTCTTCCATAATGTCTACAAACAAGGAGGAGCTGGGATAGTTGAAACTTGCAAAAAAACAAAACAAAACAAAAATTCTAGACAAGGAGAGAGGCCTGGAACTCCAGCTTGACTCACGGGGGGTCCCGAGCAGCCTCGGGAAGAGGCCAGGGCTCCCGGAGGAACGGCCTCTGTACTCTGCACACATGTCACCATCCACGCCCCCACCAGCCCTCCTCCACTCTGGTGGGGGAGAAGGTGAGCAGGGCCACCAGGTCCCCAGCAGCCAGCCCAGCCCACCTCAGCCTCCCTGGCGCAGGGAGTCCATGATAAGGGCAGACAGGCACGGCCCTGGGGCTGGGGAACCCGAGCAGGTGGACTGGCATGCTCCCTGGGGGGCCTCCATCACCGAATGAGATGTTTGTTACTCTGATAAATGCCACACATTAACACAATAACACCCGTTCCGGGGACATGGGGACTTAGGGCATGTCACTGCAGACAGCTCTGCAGCATCACCAACAGTCTGTCAAGCACCCACCATGTTGGCCATGTCCTTGTGTTCATATCAAGTGTTCCCGGAAATAAGGGGGACCACCCGAGCTAATCATGGAATGTCTGTTCCCAGCAAACACGATAAAGAAAGATGTGCACTTTAACCTCTCCCATCAGGGCCCAAGGGCTGGCTGGGATTTTTTTTTTTTTTTTTTTTTTTTTCACTGACTTTGTTTCTGACCAAAGTGAATCGAGGGCATTCTGCTAAAAGACATCCCTGGTGTCACAGGGGGAGAGTTGCTGGCTGAGGGCTTCCCTTGGCTTCCAGAAGGCAGCCTTCCATCCAGACAAGCCGGTGAGCTCTCCCCTTGGGATCACCGGGGACCCTCGTTCAGCAGACTGATTCCCATTCATGAGATCACTCTTCCCATTTAATTGAACCCCAAAGAGCACTGGCCTGGGAGTCAGACAGACCTGGGTTCAAGTCCTCAGTTCCCTCCGACTCCCTGCGTGACCTTGGGCAAGTCACCAGTTTCTCTCTGAGCCTCAGTTTCCCCTCTGTAACAGGTTGGGGTTGACATAACACCCGTCCTGCCTACCTCACAGGGTCACTCTGAGGATCGACACCTGATCTCATCCAGGAAAGCTTTGTCCCAAACAGTAAGCAGCCCTGACCCGTGAGGTACCGGTGTGACTATGACCTTCAGCCCTCAGTACAGCTGGGATGCGGCCCAGAGAAGCTTCCCGCACAGCCCTCTGCCCGAAACAACCTGGCTGGAGGGAGACTCCCAATGACTTTTCTGACATTCCTAGACAGGTTCATTCTTTGCTGAAGAAAGGCCTGAATGACAACGTCCAGGATGTCTGCACAACCGAGCGCTTCGCTCAATCCCTAAAGAATCTTAATGGCAGCTTCAACAGGCAGGCAATAATCTCCTCCCAGAACCACTGCAGTCAGGAACACACTGTTGTCACCACCAGGCTTTGACGAAAGGGCCCACGGGAATCACCATCGCCAACTTTTCCAACACCCCAGTTCACGTAGCACAGCTTTCCCCTCCCCTCCCTCAAAGAGAGGTTACGGAGGTACTGTAGCTTTTAGGGAGAAAAAAAAAAAAAAAAAAAAAGTTCACACATCACAGGTCAAGTTGAAGTCATTCTCCGTTTAGGCACTAAAAATCGTGTTGTCACTCTGTGTATTACCAGTATTTACTTGCTTTCTTGATTTCACCAAAACCAAATTTAATTTAAAAGATCACATTAATTTTTCAAAGGGAAAGAGACACTTAATTGTACATAATGTATACACACACACACACACACACGCACACACACCCATGCACACACACACACAAATACCTGTAGAAATATTATTCCAGCATAGCAGGAAAAAACAAATTAAAGTATTGGACTGCCGGAGGTGAGCGTGCGTCTGTAAACCTTTGTGACTCCCAAACGTGCTCCGTCTTCTAGGTTAACCCACAAAGTACATTCTCTTGTCTTACTGATCCAGTAGGTTTACCCATCTTGTTTTTTAATTTCCCTGCGAATAACAAGACACACAGAAGTGACTCTAGCTATTCAATGGTTCTGTTCTTTTATATGCAGCAAACACACCCGGTCCATTTCCCAAGAGGCTTCGGCCTGAAGGCATTTTCCAATGATGTTTAGTGCACAAATGCTTTAAATTAGACTGGAACTGCCAGAATCAAATGTAAATGGAATTTCTCGTACCCCTACTGCATGGTATCAATTTTTAATAAATTGTTGCAAATTTGTTTTTATGAATAAAAGGAAAAAAAACTCGTCTTAAATGCCTCCTCTTCCCCAAATGGAGGTCACACGGGGCCATGTTCCTTGTTGAGACACTGAGGGGCTGAGAAACTCAGCCTGGGGTTGCCTGGTCAGCATTGTTCCTGCCTTCAGATCGTCCCTTCCTGCCTTCTGCTGACAGTCACATGCCCCACAACCATACAGCTCCAATTTCTGACTGACCCAAGGGTGGAAAACTGACTAAGCTGGGCAACAAATCCCTTCCTCAGGAGCCCTCCGTGTAGAGAAATTTAGTCTGCCCTGAAAGGGAAAAATGGAACTAACTGAGAGAAACAGGAGCAAGATCCGCGTCCCAATGGGGTCCAAGTCCCAGGTTAGCTGCTCCCAAAGGCCAGTAGCACCCTGGGCCTTCTCCTACTCAGTTGGTCAGGCCTTCCTCAGATACTCTGTTCTTCCAATAAATTGCCCCTTTTGGCAGGGTTAATTCGAACTAAGTTCCTATCGCAAACAAAAGGTTCCTTACCAACGTGGAAAAGTCACTCCTCAGCCTCAGCTCCCTCTCCAGGCCTTTGTGGCCTGTCAAGACTTTGCCCCTTGCTCCTTCCCAGTCTCATGGCCACCTCTCCCTGCACCCCAGGGCGCCATCTAAAGGCTGTCTACACTTCCTGCATTGAGCTGGGCCCTCAGCTGGCTGTTTACAGGAAAACCTCTCTTCCTCTTTTCTGAGTTGAGGACTGTGCTCTCTCTCATGGCACTGGGCACACGCTCATGCTGTCCCCTCCCCACCAGCAGCATGAGCTCCCTGAGGATGGGAGTCATGTCTGCTTCCTCAATGTTCTACTGAGCAGCCATCTTCCCAATGGCTCAAAAAAGGCTTCAATGAGACTTTGCAGAATTGAACAGTTTGGCCAAGTTGTGTCTCGGTTGCTGAGAATGGAAGACAGAGCAAGGGTAGAAGAGGCCAAAGCAGGATAGAGTCTGAGGCAATGGGACCAGGTATGGGCCTCAGAAATGAGGGGGCTGGATTCAGACTTCACAGGAGAGTACCCCCAGGTCAAAGCTTTGAAGTGATAGATGGGCTACCCTCCCTCCCCCCACACACACACACTCAGAGGATGTTCTTTCCCCGCGCAGGAGCCAATGGGCTCAAAGGTTGCCCTAACCCCACAGGCAAAGAGCCAATGGCGTTGGGGTCACTCTGGTGCACCCCCCACCAGAAATCCCTATATAGGGTCCGATTCATTCGTTCAGACTTTGAGAGACTCACAGACAAAACAGCTCATCCCTGCTGAGAGGAGGAAGCCACTGCACCAGCCTTAGACCCACCATCTCCAGCCCGACAGCAGCTGCCCCAGCCAACAGTTCCACACCCACCACCTCCAGCCCAATGGCAGCTGCTCAGCGGACAGCTCCAGCCTCCAGCCCCACAGCAGCTTCCTTAGCTGACAGCTCCAGAGACCACAGCTGATGTGACCAGGCACCCACCTTCCATTCAGAGCTTGCACACTCCCCTCTCCCTGACTCCTCTCTCCCACCAGAGCTTGCACACTTCCCTCTCCCTGACTCCTCTCTCCCAGCACCTCTTTGACCTCCGACCAGCCACAAAGGCTGGTGAATAAATCTCTTGGCTGCACAGTTGTCCCCCGTGTTATTTTTGCCCTTCATGAAGTGCACAGGATCCTCCACCATGGCATCTGCCAAGGAGCAGGCCTCCTGAATCCTGGCCCAAGAGAGCCCTCCTGAATGCCTGCCACTCCACACTACCTTTTGCACAGTCCTCCTGCGTGATACAGGATGTTCAAGAATAGTAGATGGGTTCTTCATGGAAGACAGATTCACCCAAGGTAACCTAATACGCCCATTGCAAAGAGGACTAATCAAGAACCCTGATGGGTCTTCCTTCTTTGTCTGAACTAGACTCACAGAAATTAGAGGTAAAGACTGTAGAAACCATCCTATCCAACTCTTAATTATATAGGTGGGGAAACTGAGGCCCAGTTACTGGAGCCAAAGTCAATGAGAAGATCACAAGAGGACAGGCAGGAAACCCAGATGTCCTGGCTTTGAGATCGTTCTCTTCTCCTGAACCCACTTCCTCACAATTGACCCAGAATCACAGT
Organism: Tamias sibiricus; assembly: GCA_025594165.1. Lineage (NCBI taxonomy): Eukaryota > Metazoa > Chordata > Mammalia > Rodentia > Sciuridae > Tamias > Tamias sibiricus. The sequence goes on along the minus strand of CM046657.1, from coordinate 186,434,073 downwards.
AGGACAACCGTGATGGAGACCTACAACATGGAGTCTTTTCTCAGGGGCTCGGACTCTCAATGTAGAGTCCACTGATGGAAACATTTCCTCTTAGCACCTCTGAAAGGACAGATGTCCAATGCACTGAAGAAAATCCTCCTGTAATCATCACTCAAGTTCTTCATGCCCTGCTTGGCCTTGAGGAGCAGGGTTTGTGTGAACTGAAGCCCAGGGCAAAGGCCCAGAGGGCAGTGCTGCACTTCACACTTTTTTTTTTTTAATAAATGGTTTTCTTTGGTCTTCCTTTTGTTATGACCAGCTCATTCGTGAAGTAAAAATAAAATAAAAATTATTTCCAAGCCTCAAAGAAACATGTTGTGGAATTGAAGCCATTTGAGAAGCTCTGTCACCCTGGATCAAAGTGGCAACACTGGGGTCCTCTGAGGGAAAATGGGAAAAAGTTTCCAGAAGCAGCCAGCCAGGGCCTGATCTTCCAAGCGGTCCTGTCCCCAGCAGCTTCCCCTCTGCAAGGACCTACCTGAGATCAGCTTTCAAGGCCTAGAAGCCAGGGACGGGGAGAGGAGGTGATGCTGGGTAGACCGTAAAAACAGACTGGCAGCCACAGGCAGTCCTGCCTCTCTGGCCCACTTTCTGCTGTCTGCCCTCTCAAGTCACAGCCCAGGCTTTGCAAGCAAGGATGGGAGGGAATTTGGAGCCCCGCCCTTGTTCCCATCTTGGACAGAGGGATTGGTTCAAGGGTATGTTCATTACCCAAGCCCAGCCAATCAGAGCCCTCCCTAGGGTTTCTGCCCGCTATTTTCAGTAGGTTTGAAATCTTCTCTCCACCTGAAGAGAAAATGGAAAATGTTTAGACTGAGCCCTGATCTTCTCATCCGGGCTCAAGGACTAGCAACACCTAAAGATGCATCTGCCGTGAGTGTCTCTGTTAAGAGCAACTTAGTCTCCTTTTCTGCTTACACAGAGAAGGGCTTCTGTCACTTAGGACCAAAAGAAATCTGGGGGAGTCAGGGGTCTTCACCTGAGGCTCACTGTGGTCCATAGCACTCGAGGATTCTGCCTTTGTCCCTTCTCCTGGTCTTGAGGAGACCTGCGGGAAAGATTTCCCTGACCCACACGCTGCTGAGTAGGGAGAGGGGGATGGGGACACCCACAGGCTCCTGAGGACTGAGGAAGCCTCAGGAAGCTGAGAAGGCTTCAGTGGACCAGCCCAGAGACCCAAGAACTGGCACCAAGATGCGCGCCCCCAGGAATACCCTGAGTCCGCTCTGCAGTCCTGTCCTTTGTCACCTCTTTTCCTCCCACCTCCTGGTTTGTCATACCTTGCTTGGACCTGGGGAAGCACCCAATGCCTGAAACCTCTGACGATCCCAGAGGCTCACTCAGTCATGCCTGGGCTCACTCAGGGCCTGCCTGGAGATGAGAGTTCACTGCCTGGTTCCTCCAGGTCCTGCTGGGAGGCTTCCGGAACCCCCAGTGAGGGCCCTGCACTTTATCAGGGCCCGCACCCCTGATGATAGCATGTGATAAGCAGACAGCCCAGACTGGGGAGTCAGGCATGCTTCCTGGGGACCCAACCTCTGAACAAGGGCTTGTCACCTGTACAGTCATTTTAAAGTACCCCATGATTGGCTTGATGCTCTGTCGTCACTGTTTTAGAATTCTTTGTGACTTTTGAACAAAGAGCATAGCATTTTATTTCGTACGGGAACCCATAATCAGCCTGTACCTAGACCTGAAGATGAATAGGAGCCAGCTAGCCTGCAAAAAAAAAAAAGCAAGGCGTAGGGAGGAAGTTGACATGTGAAATGCAGCTGGGGTTGCTGTGGCAGCCCCTGAGGACAACTGGACTGTTGTGTTAATTATTTACCCTGGAGTTCATGTGACCTCAGATTTCTGGATCATGAGACAGCACGCATCCTTTCTGTGTGTGATGACATGGATCTTATCTCAAAACTGTAAGTCCTGAGCCTGGATTTCTACTCCTTCACTTTACCTAGCTGTGTGGTTTTGCATGAGTTACTAAACCTCTCTGAGTTTCTGGTCCTACATCTGTAAAATAGACATAATACCTCACCCAGCATTGTTCTGATGGTCAAAGGGGCTCATATAAGGTAAAAGTGCTTTATAAACACTGTGCTGCTCCCAGACAAAAGGAATGTATGTATGTATGTAAAGTGAATTGCTTTAGGATGCACAGGGAGCAGGCAACGCCATCCAACCTCCTGACAACGTAAGGCATCTTAGAAGGAACTCTTAGCAAAAGCATCTCTTGCCATGCTACGTGGGAGGCAAGGTGAGAAAGACAGATAGACAGTTCCATTAGGATCAGCTGGAAACTTGGGGGTGGAAGAGAAGAGTGAGGGAGAAGGGGGCAATGGTCAAGTAATGGCATTGTAGCTGCAAGACCTTTAAGAATAGGGATATCAAGCAGTTGAATTTAAGTCATTTGTGTTGCCAGGAAGTAAGCCCTCTCCCTTCTCTTCATTTCACTCCCTCAACAAAATGTCCCTAAACCTTCAGTAACATTTACAGTACAAGCAAAAGTCTTGTGGGTTTTGATGCAAATGCAGGAAGAGAACAAATTCTATCTTTGGATGGAGGCCAGAGTAGAGAAAAGAAGCAGCCACAAGACAAGAGGGGAAAATATGCTCTCTGGAAGAGCAGAAATGTGGAGTGAGATATGACCATGAGCACACACACCTTCCAGAAATTCATGGAAACATTGGAGAGGAACTGGCCTTTCCCAGAACTAAGCATGGGAAAATAGGGAGTTCAGATTAATCACATGTAGCTTCATTGGGCATGATCACCCTAACTGACATTGGGTTACATAGATGCATTAGTTTGTTTTGCATTTCTATGACAGAATACCTGACTCTAGGTACTTTATAAAAAAGTTTGGGGGCCTGAAAGTCTAAGACTGGGCAGACCCTTCTGTTCAGCCTCTGGTGAGGGTGCCCTTAGCTGAAACACAACATGGTGGAGAAGTGGAAAGGGAACTGGCTGGGGACAGAGGGGGTCAAGTGTATGGAGTGGTCTAGATTTAAAACAACACACTCTCAAGAGAACTCACTCCCCCAGCACCAGCATTAATGCCTCCCAAGGGCAATGCCCCCGTGGCTTAATTACCTTCCACTAACCCTACACTATAGGTTCCACCACCTCAACACCACCACACTAAGGACCAAGCTTCCTGCATGTGAACTTTGGGGGACAAACAACATGCAAACCACTGCGATGAGCAACAGAAAACATGTGGTCCCGCACAGTCATAGTTCTGAGACCCTGAATGCCATGGCACAGGTGCAGAAGCCAATGCCAGAAGCACCGCCATCAACTGGATCACAGGACACACCGGAAGCTGCAGGAGTGAGGTGAAATTGGGACAGCTGCCAGCCTGGAGAACCCGTGGCATTTAAGAGTTATTTTCTCGGCCTCCTCCGTCCTCCATGGTGATGGCTGTTCTTTTTTGTACCAAGCCTATAACTGGAAAGTTCTGGCACTGAGAGGAAGTTGGGGTTTCTAAGCAAAGAGAAATTCTCCTACTGGAATTCCTATGGAAAAGACCCAGGATAGGTTTCCCCAAACTTAAAAAAAAACATAAGGACACAATGCTGACAAAGTGTTCCCTAGTTACATTCAAAATAGATATAAACTGGTATGGTTGGGATGTGAGGTGTCCCCCAAAAAAATAATGTGTGAAACAATGCAAGAAGGTTTGGGGGAGAAACGATTGGGTTATCGCCTAAACCTAATCAGTGGTGGGATGAACTGAGTGGTAACTGGAGGCAGCGGGGTGTGGCTGGAGGAAGTGGTTCATTGTGGGAGTGGCTATGGAGTATATATTTGAATCTGGAGCATAGAGTCTCTCTCTCTGCTTCCTGATTATCATGTGAGTTGGTTCCCTCTGCCACACTCTTCCTCTATGATGTTCAGCCTCACCTCGAACCCTGAGGAATCGAACCAGCCTTCTATGGACTAAGACCTCTGAAATCATGAGCCCCTGAATGAACCTTTTTTCCCCTACAACTGTGCTGGTCGGGTCCTTTAGTCGCAGTGTGAAAAAGCTGACTAAAACATAAACTTATGGGGCTGGGGTTGTGGCTCAGCGGCAGAGCGCTCGCCTCGCACATGTGTGGCCCGGGTTCGATCCTCAGCACCACTTAAACATAAATGCATTATTGCATTGTGCACAACTAAAGTAAATAAATAAATATTTAAAAAAAAAAAACATAAATGTATGCTTAGAGCCTTTGTATAAAAGCCAAACAACTGTTCAGTCTTCATCTGTCTCAGCAGAAGTAGCTGGCTGCAGATGACCCAGGTATGCTTATTTAGTTTTGTTTAGATTATCTTGAAATGAAAACACATTTTTTTTTTAATGTTATGAGAGGTGCAGACTCCTGAGATTCACCCAAGGTCTAGGCCCCAGTCTGAGAGCGTCTCAAGGCAAGCCAGCAGCTTGGAGCAATGCCTGTCAGATACACAAACTGGCCCCTGGCAGATCCCAGGCCTTGGGGACCCGGCTTGGAAGGCAGGGGAGTCTGGGAGAGCAGAAGCAGCTCTGTGGAAGAGTTCCCAGGCAGTTCTCACAACAGAAGCTGCGCAGAGACAAGACCCTTTGTCAGGCTGCCCACTGACCCTGTCCCTCTTCATCTTACCCCAACCACAGAATCTGGAGCAAGCCTCCAAGATCCAACAAAAGGATTCTGCCAGCATCCCAGGGCAGGGAGGCAAAATAGAAGATGTTCCCCTAGCTGGGGAGAAATGCCAGCTCTGGGACGTTTCCATGAGACAAGAGATTATAGATACATGGGTGAGAAAATGGACTGAGAAGAATATCAAAGAGTAGTGAGGGAAGGAAAGTTCTGGAATCAAAATAGCGTCAGAAGCCCACACCTGGGGCTGGGGCTGTAGCTTAGTGGAAGAGAACTTGCCCAGTTTGCCTGAAATTCCTGGTTTACTCTCCAGCAGAGAAGAAAGCAGCCCGGGCTTTTAACGTGTTTTCTCGATTCCTTACTACAATAGCCCAACCATTGTCCATTTTGCGTAGACACATATTTCTATTTCTCCATTGTTTAGGGTTTTTGCATCTAAGATTATAAATAAATTTAACCTTTGTTTATTCTTTTCATTCTGGCTTTAGAATCAGGATTACACTAGTCTCTTTCTACTTTCTTTTTCCTAGTTTCTTTTCCTACAAGCTTGACTATTCCGTGGAAGTTTTCAAACTTGTTAGCATGCAGTTGTTTATAGCATTTGTTTATTATTTTTAATATCCATTGCATTTATAGTTATGCCCCACTTTCCTACCCAAAGTTGTTTGTTTATTTATCCTCCTCCTGTTTTGATTAAATTTATAAAGTTATTAGTCCTTTCAAAAATATTGATGGTTGAGCCGGGCATGGTGGTGTACGCCTGTAATCCCAGCAACTTGGGAGGCTGAGGTAGGAGGATCCTGAGTTCAAAGCCAGCCTCAGCAATTTAGTGAGGACTTAAGCAACTTAGCAAGACCCTGTCTCTAAATAAAACATTGGGAAAAAAAAAAAAAAGGCTGGGGATGTAGATCAGTGTAAAGCACCCCTGGGTTCAATCCCCAGTACAAAAAAAAAAAAAATGATGGTTAAGCATCTCTATTTTTCTTTAGTGTTTAATTAATGAATCTATCTTTGTTACCTTCTTATGCTTTCTTTTCCCAATTGCATTCAGTTGTGATCATTTGCTTATGGGCAATATATTGGTATCCACCAAAATATCAACGGGCTCTCCATTGGGGCCTGCTTTAGCACCATATTCTATAGAAATGTTAGAAAAAGTTCACAAACACATGTGTTTAAGACTGGGCTTTGCAACACTCTTTATATTTAGAAAAAAATATAAACCACCTGAATATTAAGATACAGTCATGCTATGGCACACCATCCAGCTGTAAAAAGGAACAGGGTAGATCTATACCTCTTGCTTTAAGAAATCTCCATGGTATATTAAGGGAGGGACAGTGAAATGACAGCTTCTTTTTTTTTTTTTTTTTTTTTTTTTTGGTACTGGGGATTAAACCCAGGGGTACTTTACCAGTGACCTACATCTCCAGTCCTTTTTATTTATTTCATTTCATTTTATTTCATTTTTTGTACCAAGGATTAAACCCAAGGTCACTTAACCACTGAGCCACATCCCCAGCCACCACGCCCCACCTATTTTGCAACAGGGCCTCCCTAAGTTGCTTAGGGCCTTGCTAAGTTAAGTGGCTGAGACTGACTTTGAACTTGTTGTTCTTCTGCCTCAGCCTCCAGAGCCGCTGGGATTACAGGCGTGTGCCACTGCGCCTGGCTCTTTTTATTTCTTATTTTGAGACAGTGTCAGCATTGCTAAGTTGCTTAGAGTCTCTTTAAGTTACTGAGGCTGGCATGAACTTGTGATCCTCATGCCCCAGCCTCCTGTGTCATTAGGATTACAGGCGTGCAGCACCATGCCCAGGGAGATAACATTTTTGTTTAAAAAATTGCACAGCCGGGCGTGGTGGCGCACGCCTGTAATCCCAGCACTTTGGGAGGCTGAGGCAGGAGGATCGCGAGTTCAAAGCCAGACTCAGCAATGGTGAGGCACTTAGCAACTCAGTGAGACCCTGTCTCTAAATAAAATACAAAAAAGGGCTGGGGATGTGGCCCAGTGGTCGAGTGCCCCTGAGTTCAATCCCCGGTACCACAAAAAAAAAAAAAAAAAAAAAAAAAAAAATCGCGCATATTTATATTTGTATTTGTATATGTGCTTGCAGAGTCATCGTCAATTCTACTCAGAGGTGATATCCTTCAAAGCTGGGGAAGCCTCATCCCCAAACCCGTAGCTGCTCCACCCTCACAGACAGCCGCACAATCTTAAGGCACCACTCTTGCCCCCAGCACATCCTAACACTGGTTCTGGTGAGAAGTTCTGAAAGGACAGGGTGGGGGAGTAGGGTGGGGCTCTTCAGGCTTTGGGGGCATAGTGACATGCCCACCCACATCCTCTCCCACCATGGCAGGGGTTACCCAGACTTTTTTGGGGAGCCTCAATCCTGCCGACATTCCATGTGTTCTCCAGAGATGCCAGGCACCTATCCCCAGACCCCCCAGTAGCCTGAATGACTGACTTCTGCCTCTTCCTGGGTGGGCTTCTGTATCTCATTGCTGTCCTCAGAGATTCTGAGGTCCCAGGTAACATACAAACACAGTGTCTGTGAGAATCCCATGCATCATCTCAGAGGAATGCCTTCCCCAGTAAAACTGTCCTACTTTCCCACACGGCTTTGCAGAAGTGAGACCTTTCCTCTCTTCAGTTTCTGATTACCCCCAAAAATAACATCAAAGGGTGAAATGTGGGGCTGCAGGTGTGGCTCAGTGGTAGAGCATTTGCCCAGCATGCATAAGGCCCTGGTTTCCATCCCCAGCACCCCAATGAAAAGGGGAGATGTAGCTTGGCAGGGAAGATGTCCTCATTTTCTCAGCACCTGGGAGATGAAAGCTACAAGGTGTCTATATAATAGTCTATCCTGCCATCAGACCTCCAATGCTGGACATGAGATTTCTGAAGGAGCAGGTCTAGAGGAGGGGACTAGATAGTGACAAGCCTAGAGCCCATTTCATGGGCGTCACAGTTCAAGGAAGACTTGGGGCAGTGGGAAAGCCCAGCATGTCACTGTTTCCTCCTGTTGGAAGTCCTCGTACATTAGACGTGTTGCCTTGCTTTCTGATGTGGTCTGAGTGTCCCCAAAAGTCCATGTGCTGGAAGCTTGGTCTCTAGTGAAAGAGGTGGATCCTCATGGAAGATGGCTGTCACTGGCAGTGCTGACCTGTGAAAGGACTAACGGAGTTCTCACAAGATCCTGGTTAGTTCCCACAAAAGTGATTCCCATAAGGTGAAACCACCCCATATGCTTGGCACCTTCTACCCACAGCTACCTCTCTTTCTGCTTCTCTGCCATGTGGAAGCATAGCCAGGGAGGCCCTAGACAGAGGCCAAACATGTAGGTCTGCCCCAATCTTAGATTTTCCATCTCCAAACTGTGAGCCAAATGAACCTCTTAGCTTACAAAGCATCCAGCCTCCTGTATTTTGTTACAGCAACAGAAAACAGACTAAGATCTCTCCCAAAGGACAAAGGAGGACAAACTGCAGCAAATTCCACAAAGGCAATTTTGCATCAGTAAACATAATGTTTACTCAATGGGATGGAGAAACTGTTAAGGAAGGGATCATTCCCCACGGAAGAGTTCAAACAGGGAGACAAGAGGAATTCCTACAGTGGGTGAGAGATTGGAATGGAGAAGCCCAAAGTCTCAGAGCACAGGTTGCAAATTAATGACATGCACGTCCTATGAGGGAAATGTGTTTTCTTTCACTTGCACAGTGTTTGCCTACAAAATGTTTTCATTATTATTATTATTTAAATAAATTTCTGCATTTCTAGTTTCTCGTGAAAAACAGAACAGAGCTGATAGAGGGCCTCTTTTATATAGACCATATGTTCTTTAGTTCCCGCAGCCTCCGCCATGCTGTTAATACTCACATGAGAGCGTCAACTGACATTTAGCATTCTGCCTGCCCTGTGGGGTTTTCCTTTACACCCAGCCCACTTTGCTTGCTGGTATATATCATTACCTGCCTGCTCTCTGCAGGCAGTTGAGTGGGTAACTTTTTCTATATTCTATGGCTCTCAACCTTCATCTGAAACAATGGTGCAGAGCTGCATCCACCTCAGTTCTCCCTTCCTCCCTGTGCCTGTCCCTTGAGCTTCCCTGAAGATTTGTGAATAGCACAGGAGCTCACCAAAAGGCTTCCTGTGCACATCCCTGGGTTGGGCTCTCAGAAACTCAAAAGAAAAGAGACAAGCAACACCTTGGGATTTGGGACAACTGGTAGACCACAAAGCTCCACCACCTCTGCAAACAATGGCTATTTTATTTTCTTTTTGTTTTGTTTTGTTTCCAATGCTGGAGATTGAATCCAGGGCCTTGCATGTGCCAGGCAAGTGCTATACCACTGAGCTATATACACTCTCACCCACCCCACCCCACCCCACCTTTTTTTTTTTTTTTTTTTTTACATTCTTATCCTCATTGAAGGAACATTGTTATCTAGCTGACTTCTATTAGGAGAGTTAAAGCCTCCTGGTACATAATGAAATCAACAACAAACAAAAACTATCTAATCTTCTAACCTGGAATAGAAATGATAGAGTTTGGGCAATGACCTGGATCAAATAAATGTTGGAAGTTTCCTACTAGCATGGAGAACCAAAGTTTCTTAAAATGTATAATATTAATGGTTAACTTTTTTTTTTTTTTTTTTTTTTTTTTTTTTGTACTGGAGATTAAACCCAGAATGTTCTACCACTGAGCTACATCCTCAGGTCTTTTATTTATTTATTTTTTGAGACAGAGTCCCACTAAGTTGACTAGGCTGGCCCTGAACTTGTGATTATGCTGCCTTAATTTCCCAAATTGCTGGGCTTACAGGCATGTGCCATGACACCTGGCTCATTAAATGACCTCTGTGGAACAGATACTACACTAAGCACTTGAAATAATACCAACAACACTAAGGGGTAGGTATTATAATGACCCTCATTTATAGATGATACTCAGGTACAGAGAGGTTAAATTACTCGTCCAATGTTACCCAGCTAGTGAGTGATAGAGCCAGAATTTAGATCCAAACACCAACTCCAGAGACAGCACTAAAAACGTTGTGGAGACACTGCTAACATTTGACACCTAATATCCCATGGGAATTTCCTTCCTCCACCCAGTAAATGATGTTACTACATTTCTTGCCAGGCTTACAATAAGAATATAAAACACAGAATTCTAGTTTTTCATTTCTCCAACTTAAAAATTTGTGAAAATTAAACTAAAAACATTCCCTGGGTTTTTCTCATTCTTTAAAATACAAAATAATAGTCTGGGTTTAGCTCAATGTTAAAGCACTCGTGTGAAGCCCTGGGCTTGAGTCCCAGCATCACGGTAAAACATATAAATTTTTTTAAGAAAATGAACTACACGCTGGGCGCAGTAGTGCACACCTGTAATCCCAGTGGCACCAGAGGCTGAAGCAGGAGGATCAAGAGTTCAAAGCCAGCCTCAGCAAAAGCAAGGCACTAAGCAACTCAGTGAGACTCTGCCTCTAAATAAAATACAAAGTAGCGCTGGGGATGTGACTCAGTGGTCAAGTACCCCTGAGTTCAATCTCCAGTACGCAACCCCCCCCAAATTAAATACACAAAAATGTTAAAAGCACATTTCCCCAGAACTGAAGTTTCTTTTGCAAAATCCTTTTCACATTCAGAATCCAAACGAAATATAAAATAGAAGAGCATTCCACTTGTGCCAGACCAGGTGATCTCTTTTAAGATTCTGTAACTAAGCACAGTGCTTGAAATAAGGGACTGAATTCCCATTATGTTCGGTCAACATTGGACTGATGGAGTTTTTCTTTGTTACCAGGGTCCTGCCAGGTAGCTTGGAGAGCCCATTTGGGCCCATTTTTATACTATGAAGTATTCATGCAAAGCTGAAGATTATATTTCTGTCCTCCAGCTTTTGGTAATCACTATGTCAGAATTTTCATTTTGTTGTTATTGTTGTTGCAAAAACTAACAATGAGAACTCCTATTTGCAAATGACTTGTGGGTTTAAATGAACATTATTCTCTTAAAATGTGTACTTGAAAATCATACATGTAAAATGTGAATTCTTTGAGCTTATTAATAGAAAACCATATTACTCAAAAAATATTATGTTAGCTTTCTGTAGTTGTGACAAAATATCTAAGAAAATGAGCTTACAGGAGGAAATATGTATTTTGATTCAGCTTCTGAAGTTTCAGACCCCTGGTAGGCTAGCTTCAAGGCAGAAATATTGCGGTGGAAGGGTGTGGTGGCAGATGGCCACTAGGATTAAGATACAGTCCCCCAGGACCAGCTCCCTTCAAGTAGGTCTCACATGCTACAGTCTCCACCACCCCCAACAGTCCATTCAGCTATAAACCTATCCATGGATTAAGCCATTGATGAAATCAGAGGCCTCATGATCCAATCACTTCCCCAAAACTTCACTTATGAACATTACTGAATTGGTGACTAAGTCTTAAACACATGAGCCTTTGGGGGATATTTCAGATTCAAACTATAACAAATAGATACGTGAGAAAGTATATGATGTTTTGCTAATTAGAAATAACAAGTTTGTTTTAAAAATGTTTTCAATAAAACTGTATGATCACATTTATGTAAGTTATATTCTTAATAAAATAACTCAAATTATCCCATAGTAAGCACAAAAAAAACCCACCACTGACATGAACGATGACTCCAAAAAACTTGAAGTATAATACCTTATTAGTGCATAAATGCATGATTATTACATGACTTTAGTTTCCAGCCATTCACGAAACAAATGAATTAAAGGAATACTTAAGAGGTGGGCATAAAAGTGCCAAATTAGTAACCTGCCTGTTTTGCATATGTTGGGGGCAAGGGACATTGCTTGGTGCCTCTTTTAATCCCTTGACAAAGATTTTGGGAATATTTAAAGTGCATAAGGGCAGAACTCAAAAAGGCCACAAGATGTCGCTTTCTGACAATCTTGCTTATAGCTAATATGACAGAGGGAAGAGAGCAGAGAAGAGTATTGGTCATATTTTGATACAATAAACAAAAATGCACCCATTGGGATACAGAGCAATTGATGCATCTAGGTCAACAGTGGTTCCTTTCTAAAGTCTTCAAACTTAAAACATAGATCTTTTTCTCTCTTTTTTCCTTTTGCCCCTGGAGCAACCCACCTGAGCATATTGGTATTAGCGCAGATGTGGGATACAAACCAAATATTTTCCATTATTTCCTTTTGGTCTTCACAAACATTCAATGGATGTCCTGAGCGGGTCTTCTGCTCCCTATTTTACAAATGAGGAAATCAAGGCACAGAAAAATCACAGGAAAATGAAAATTCTAGCAGCCAAGTTTCTGAGGCTTGTATAGCCTGCCCCTCTCTCTGCCCCATGGCTCATAGCAGAGTGGTTGAGGGCAGGATTGAACTATTTTTGCCTTTTGGAAATTAATTTAAAATATTTTGTACTAAACTTTATGGGATGGACTCATATTTATACTTATGGGATGAAGGAGCCGATAATCAAGGAGATAGCTAAAGATTGCGGTTAGCTGAGAGCCATAAAAGATGTTCTAGTTTCCACCTGATATTAATACATTATTCAAAGAATCTTTGTATGCCCGTGAACACTCTGTGACGCACCTGTAAGCTCGAGCTGTAAGCACGTGTCCTTGTTAAAGCTATAGGTATATAACTGGGTGAGGTTGGTTAGAGTGTGAGGGAAGAAGAAGAAGGTGGTGGTTGGAGTTAGAGCGTTTGGAGTGATTGCGGGAGCTGGAGAGAGAAGAAGAATAAAAGACCTTTTTTCATTTTCATCCTGCCTCCGAATTTTCCTGCGGCGTTCATTGCTCCAAGCGACTTCCGCTTCAGGCAGCGACAGGTGGTGGCCTGTACGGGGAATTTGGCGGCCAGGTAAGAAAAAAGAAAATTTAAAAAGATGGGAGCAAATATAACAAAAAGTCGGTTTATAAAAGCCATGAATGAAATTTTTGATATTGAGAACTCAGATAGTGAGAAAAGTGAACAAGAAAGCATATCCTCTGATTCAGTTGAGACCAGCAAGGAGAGTAAGAATGTAAATTCAAAAGTAAGATCTGCAAAAGCCATCAGAAGCTTAATAAAATTAGCTGAGGAGTATGTACTGTCCTTAGAAGCTGAAACTCAGGATACTAGTGAAAGTAATAATAGTAACAAGGAGCCAAACCATGAAAGTACGGTCTCCTCCACTGAGCCGGTTAGGAATTATGAAGCTAGTAGTGAAGAGGAATCAAAAAGCAATTCGGAGAGCACAGTCTCCAATAAAAAGAACAAAAAGAAATTAAAAAAGAAAAAGACCGTCAAATAGAGGAACCACTGGTGCCCTCTGCTCCTTCATGGATAGAATCCCTAACAGAAACAATAAAGAGTATTGATCAGAGTGTACGTGCCCTTGAGGTAGAAATTGGTGGCCTTTCTGAGCGCTTATATGCTCTCGAACAATATAGACCGCAGGAGCACCTAGAACTGTCAGTATTTCAAAATGAAGAGGGACAAAGTTATCACGAGTCCCTAGACTTTAAAACAATAAAGAATTTTAAAGAGGCGGTAATGACTTATGGGCCTCAAGCTCCATTCACATTAAGTATGATAGTCACTTAACACCCTAATCTTAGCCCCCTCAGATTGGAAAAGTCTATGCAGAGTGGTACTAAGTGGGGACAATACCTAATCTGGAAAACTCAATTCCAGGAACTTTGTTCAGAAATAGCAAAGAGAAATGCTGCAGCAGGTTTCCCTCAACGCAATATAGATATGCTCACAGGGGAGGGTCAGTTCGCCGAACTACAAAATCAGCTACAATATGATCCCGGTGTGTATGCCCAGATACACACTGCAGCTGTGAAAGCCTGGAAGACAATATCAGGCACAGGGGATCTGCAAGGCAGCCTATCAAAAGTTATACAAGGGCCTAACGAACCTTACGCTGATTTTGTAGATAGACTCTTAAAAACAACATCTAGAGTTTTTGGCAAAGTCGAGCAAGCTATGCCCCTAGTTATCCAATTAGCATACGAGAACGCTAATAAATATTGCCAGGATGCAATAAGGCCGTGGAGAAGTAAAAAAGACTTATCAATTTATATCAGACTGTGCAAAGACATTAACGAGGCTGTTATCACAGGCAACGTAATTGCTGCAGTGATGAAAAATTCCTCCCCTCAAAATTCCCAAAGGATTCAACCTAGAACAGGATATTCCAGACAAAATTATTATAATCAACCAAGATATGCTAAGCAATATCCCCCAAGGGTAATAAAATCAAATTCATACCGTGCTCCAGGCCGATGCCCCAGGTGCAAAAAGGGTATACATTGGGCCAATCAATGCCATTCTAGATATGATATATATGGAAATGATTTATCCAGGATTTCAAAAAATGGGGCACGGGGCCCAATGCCCCGGGGCCCACAAATGTACAAGGCACTAGAGGAGGAAGGCCCTCAGATTCAAATGATTCCTCGTCACAGTCCCTCTTAGCCATTAACTCCCTTATCAGAGGGACAAGAGGAAGTGCAGGATTAGACTGCCCGGATGGTCCTGACACCTGAAATGGGGGTTCAGCTGATTCCTACGGGAATCAGGGGACCTTTCCCTTCAGGAACTGTGGGACTAATCCTTGGGCATAGTTCCAAAAGTTTATTAGGCTTTAATGTTATACCAGGGGTTATTGATTCAGATTATAATGAAGAGATTAAAATAATGCTAAGTACACACAGGGGCATCATCTCCGTAAATCAAGGAGACAGAATCGCACAGCTGCTCCTCATTCCCAGTCTCCATAATTCTTTTAAAAGCATGCCACAAAATAGAAATAGCAGAGCATTCGGTTCCACTGGTTCAGGACCTATGGCTTTCTGGGTCCAGGACTGTTCACGGAGGCCTATGTGCAAATTAAAAATTCAAGGTATAGAGATGGAGGGGCTGATTGATACAGGAGCTGACTCTTCCATCATAAATCTACAACAATGGCCTAAGCACTGGCCTCTACAGAAAGCCTCAACCAGTTTAAGAGGCTTGGGATACAGTAATACCCCAGCACAAAGTGCTGTAATCTTAAATTGGCAAGACAATGAAGGCCATACAGGAACATTCAAACCCTATGTTTTAAACAGCTTGCCAGTTACCCTATGGGGAAGAGATATCTTACATCAAATGGGGCTACACCTAGCGACCAAGCCTGCAGGTGTTAAGAATAAAAATCCTAATCATAATAAAAAAGGCAAAGGACATTTTTTCTAGGGGCCACTGAGAAAACAATTTTAAAAATACCATGGCTCTCTAATAAGCCAGTTTGGGTCCCTCAGTGGCCCCTATCCAAAGAAAAATTGCAAGCGGCCCATCAATTAAAGAACAAGTAGAAGCAGGACACATAGAGCCTTCCACCTCTCCCTGGAATTCTCCCATATTTGTAATTAAGAAAAAAATCAGGAAAATGGAGACTATTACAAGATCTAAGACAAATTAACAAAACAATGCAAATTATGGGCCCTACTCAACCTGGACTTCCTAATCCTGTAGCTATTCCAAAAAACTATTACCTTATAACTCTTGATATAAAGGACTGTTTCTTTTCCATTCCCCTACATCCTCTGGATGCCCCCAGGTTTGCTTTTTCAATTCCTTCTATTAATAATAATGGCCCTGATAAAAGATATCAATGGAAAGTATTGCCACAGGGAATGGCAAATAGCCCTACACTGTGCCAACTATATGTGGACAGAGCTATACAGCCCATTAAAAACAAATATCAAGACCTCATGTGTCTACACTACATGGACGAATGTTTTATTAGCTCACCCTAATCAACAAATCTTATTTAATATATTTAGTGAAATAACAAAAAATCTAAAAAAATATGGATTATATATAGCAGAAGAAAAAGTTCAAAGCAGATCACCTATACTATATTTAGGCTTTAAAATCATGGATACTTTTGTTAAACCACAAAAAATTCTAATAAGTAAAGAACATTTGACCACCCTCAATGATTTCCAAAAATTACTGGGTGACATTAATTGGCTTCGCCCTACACTAAGCCTCACTACTGGACAATTAAAACCCTTATTTGACATCCTTCGTGGGAACTCTGACCCATCCTCACCTCGAACATTAACTCCTGAGGCCAGGAGAGCTCTAAAATTAAAGGCCATTGAAAGATCCCATTGTGATAGATTTGATTTTGCACAACCACTAATATTGATTATTATTCCTTCACAATATACTCCAACAGGAGTATTTTGGCAACAGGGACCTATATTATGGATACATTTGCCTGTCTCTCCTAAAAGTACAATTGAGTCTTATACCTCCATGGTGGCTAAACTTATTCTTCAAGGACTTAAAACATCTACTAAAATATTTGGAATTCATCCGCTACTATTATTACTCCTTATTCATCGTCACAGGTTGAATATTTGTGCTTCAATGATAATGATTGGGCTATAGCTAGATGCTCTACTTCTGCAAATTTTGACAATCATATTCCTAAATCTCCTATACTGTCCTTTTGTATCAATCATCCTATCATATTCCCACAGGTAATAAAAAATCAACCCATTCCTAAAGCATTTAATGTATTTACAGATGGATCCTCTAACGGTACTGCTGCAGTAGTCACTCAAAATGAAAAAATGATTCATATCACTAATCAAAAATCAGCTTAATTAGTGGAACTCGAAGCTATAATAATAGCTCTGGAAAATTTTAAAGAACAGCCTATGAATATTTTTTCAGACAGCCATTATATTGTACATGCTGTCCCAAAATTGGAGCTAGCAGGTCCAATAGCATCACATACTCCAGCTTTTAAATTGTTTTCTCAAATCCAAAATCTCCTATGGCAACGAAAAGAACCTTTATTTATAGGTCACATAAGAGCTCACACTAATCTGCCTGGTCCTCTCCATGAAGGTAATCAAAAAGCTGATGCCCTCACTAAAACAATATTTATATTTACTACAGTACAACAAGCTACTTTATTTCATTCCCAGTTCCACGTTAACAGCACTACCTTAAGACAAAAATTTAAAATCACAAAAGAACAAGCTCGTAGAATTGTAAAAGAATGTCCATCTTGTGTAACACTTTTGCCCAATCCACATTATGGGGTTAACCCACGAGGTTTGATGCCCAATCATTTGTGGCAGATGGATGTCACACATGAGCCAAGTTTTGGAAAATTACGAATTATTCATGTCACCATAGATACATGCTCAGGCATGATTTTTGCTTCTTTACATTCCGGAGAAAAAGTTAAAGATACTATATCTCATTGTCTGCAAGCTTTTGCTGCATTGGGCATCCCCAAAATGCTTAAAACAGATAATGGCCCTGCATATACATCCACATCCTTCAAACAATTTTGTACAAAGTTCAATATTATCCACAAAACAGGTATCGCTTATAATCCTCAGGGACAAGGAATAATTGAAAGAGCAAATCGGACACTTAAAAATATGTTACTAAAGCAAAAAGATGGAAACTGGAAAAATCCTAAGGACAGATTGGCAGTTGCCCTGTTTACCCTAAATTTCTTAACTTTAGATTCTAATGGACATTCGGCTGGAGATAGACACTGGAACCCACACCAACAACATAAACCTTTGGTTTACTGGAAGGATGTTCTCTCAGGTACATGGAAGGGTCCAGACCCAGTATTAATTTGGGGGAGAGGATCTGTTTGTGTTTTTCCAAAGCACGAATCCTCTCCAATATGGGTACCATCTAGATTGATAAAGCAGGTACAAAGTCAAAAGGATCAAGACGAAGTTATTGAGGAGTCTAGATTGAATAAACAAGTACAAAATCAAGAGGACCAAAATGAAGGTATGGAGTGATTCCCTTAAAAGAGTCCTCCATTAAATTTACAACTTAAATTTCATTCTTCCCGGCCGGGACAAGAAGATCTTTCTTCAGTGTATACACAATTGTACTTTTTTTTTCTCTTTTATATATGTCTTTATGTCTGTGCATTTGTCTAAATTTCATGTTAAAATATATGTTTATATGTGCGTCTGTCTAGTGTGACGTCACAAATAATTAAGCGCTTAAAAAAAAATAGGTAGATAGATATAGATCCAAATAACGTTAATTCATTTAAGCTTAGAATATTCTAATTAGATAATCAATAGATAGATAGATAAATAGATATTCATATAAGTTCAGAATATTTTAATTACATAATCAATTATAATGATAATCAATTTTGATTTATAGTTGTCTCCGGGACTTCTCTTCAGCTGTGAATGTTTAATGTTGTATAACCTGATATTTTGGTGTTCCGACAGAGGATCATTTATTTGTTATTAACTTCATTTGTTTAATAGCTGATTAATTTGAATTATTTCAACAGGTATAGGATTGCTGTATATATAGAGACTCGAGGATTCCAGCTAACAAATTATTTTTCCAAAGTGCCTTTAGCTTTTCTTTATCTTTAATGCAGTAAACACCCTCAGTTTCTCTTTGATTATTTCTGCATGTGATATTTTGCCAGCTTATGTTTGTGGGAGCTTAAGCAGCAATGTGTGTGAGCAGAGATCAACTTTTATTTTCTACTCTAATAATTCTTTTTTTAGTTTGACAGCTCACCTTTTGATCTCAGTGCTGGAATAGCACTGCCTTTCCCTTAATAATGGATGCTTGAGTTTTTAGGTAGCAGGCCCTGAAGATTTGCCGGTGGAAATGTCTAGACATAAAAAAGACGGCTGCTGCTACAACTGCAGGGACCACGGTCGCTGCAAGCATCCCTGCTGCTCAAGCATCAAACAACCTAACCAGCAGTGTGGCCTCTGCTCTGCATGCATGGGGCCTCCTAAATCTATGTGTTATAACTTATGGACATTTTGATTTTCCATTATTTTGGGACATTACGGGACAATGCCTTGCGGGTATTTGTCTAAGAGAACTCAGTGCATTACTTGATGAAACTAAGGGCAGCTGATTCGCTTAAAGAACTTGATATGATATGGAAACTTGGCTCGTCAGCAGTAGGCTTACCGCCTTAAAGCCGCAGCATCTCCTAAAAATTGGACGGCTGTTAGTCAACACACAGTCGATCCTGAAGGGCTCTATTGGATGGCTGGTTAGCCTATGACGGGTAAGATCCCCAGAAGGGGACAACCTAAGACATGGCACAGTCGCACGGGACAGTCTAATGTGGCCGGCATGTCAACCTAAGCCAGGAGTCAGGACAGCCTAGACTCCCATGACGGGTAAGAATGTCGGTTGCACATGGACGTCCTAGAACATCCCCTCTTTTAAAACTAAAAGGGGGAAATGAAGGATCCTATAATCAAGGAGATAGCTAAAGATTGCGGTTAGCTGAGAGCCATAAAAGATGTTCTAGTTTCCACCTGATAGTAATACATTATCCAAAGAATCTTTGTATGCCCGTGAACACTGCGTGACACACCTGTAAGCTCGAGCTGTAAGCACGTGTCCTTGTTAAAGCTATATGTATATAACTGGGTGAGGTTGGTTAGTGTGTGTGGGAAGAAGAAGGTGGTGGTTGGAGTTAGAGCGTTTGGAGTGATTGCTGGAGCCGGAGAGAGAAGAAGAAGAAAAGACCTTTTTTCATTTTCATCCTGCCTCCGAATTTTCCTGTGGCATTCACTGCTCCAAGCGACTTCCGTTTCAGGCAGCGACAATGGGATAAGACTTCCCAGAAATTTTGTGGTTACTCTAAGCCACTTTGAGTGCCTCAGGGAGGAGTTCTCTGGCTAGGGGTATGGCTGAGCTCGCTGGGACTGTGACAAACACGGACTCCGGACTCCAGACTCCGGTCCACGATACAACAGCAATGGATTTTCTCACAGTTCTGGAGGCTGGAGATCCAAGGTCAAGGCGTTGGCAGGGCAGTGTCGGTTCTGAGGCTGTCTTCTCTCTGTGGCTTTGCTTGGTCTTGCCTTTGTGTTAGCCTGTGCCCCAATCACCTCCTTATAAGGACAACGATCACTTTTACCTTAATTATCTCTTTAAATGTATGAAAATACTTGGTTATATTCTAAGGTCCTGGGGATTAGGACTTCAACCTGTGAATTTCAGAGGGAGGGAACACAATTCAACCCCACAGGGTGGAAAAGTCAGAAGCCTGCTTTGTCCCTTCCAACTCTTTGTTGCCATGGGGACAACAGGGTTCTAGTCTGTGTCCTCCACCTACCACACCAGAGACTCGAATGCTATATATTCACTTCTCTATGGAAGCTCCCAATCTGCTTTTGGTATGTGACTCCTTGGTTTTTTTTTTTTTGCTTCATTTTGTTTTCAGGTGGGGATCCAAACTGGGGCCTCATGCATGCCAGGCAAGTGCCCTACCCCTGAGCCACACTACCGAGCCCTGACTGTGGAGCTGAGGGAAGTTTGTTTTTGGTGGTTTTTTTTTTTTCCTCTTTTGCTTTTTATTCTGTTTATTTATTTGGTACTGGGGATCGAACCCAGGGGCACTTAACCACTGAGTCACATCCTCAGCCTTTTTGTATTTTTTGACACAGGGTCTAGTCGAATTATTATATAAGGGGTTGAGGTCTATAGCCCCCCTCTCCTGTACCCGGGATGGACCTCTTCTGTCTACCAAAAGAGGCCAGAGCGGCCTACCTCAACGATGAGACTGGATTGGGAAAGTAAAGGCCGCCAACGCCTCCTCCCCCACCTTCAAAAGACTCAGAGCCGCATCAGGGAGCCCTGTCAGTAGAAGCTCCCCAGTCAGTAGAATGCCGGAACTCATTTATTGAAAAGGTGCACAATGCTTTATAGTGGACATCAGCCAATCAGTAGGGTGGTTTTGGTTCTCACAGCCACGCCCCCCTGCTTAGCCTAGGTCCGGTAACAGGGCGTGGTAATGTGGCAAGCAGCCAGAAATCCAGAGCTTTTCCATCCCCTTGGCAGACAGTGTAAGGTCCCGACAGGGTCTCACTAAGTTGCTGAGGCTGGCTTTGAACTTGTGATCCTCCTGCCTCACCCTTCAGAACTGCTGGGATTACAGGCATGAGTCACCATGCCTGGCTCTTTTGCCCAAGTACATCAGTATCAGTCACTACTGATGCCTCAGGAAACTAGTTTTTTAATCCTATAAATTTGAATTTCTAAACAAATTTCAATCTCTATAACCCATTGAAGCAAAAAAACCTTCCAGAGTTTGTTCTTATTCTTATGAAAGTCAAAAAGGTCCTTAAGGCCAAAAATAGATGACCCCTGGGGGTGATGCCCTGGCAAGACTGGTCCATTTCTTGCTCTGACCTCACCAGAGGGAAGTGCAAACGCTGGCGACCTAAGGGCTGGCCGCAGCTGTTAAGTCCAGGAGGCTCTTGGTGGCCACCTGTCAGATTCCCAGAGAGAGCAGTTGGTGGTTGGTGGTTGTGGTCTTTTGATATTGGTTTTTTGATCTGGGTTTTTGTTGTTGCTTTGTCTTTTGGTTTTGTCTTTTGTTTTCCCAGCATCCTTAGTTGGTGTTCCTGCTTATGATGTGTGGTAAGAGGAGTCAGGAGTGGCGCAGCACCACAGGGGCCTGGTGGGAATTGGGTTTGTGTTCCACGGAGTCAACAAATGAACACTACAAACACCAAAGTAAACAAGCGAGCAGGAATTTTGCTTAAAAAGGTGAAAGACTCCGCACACCTGAGAGGGTTGAAAGTGCCATTTCAGTCTTCTAAAGGCACCTAAGTTGGTCAACTCTTGACTGGTTCTTGTATCTCACTGTCCCAGATTACACAGCCACTCTGCGACACGGAAGCCAGAGCAGCTTTCTAACATGCCCGGGCATGTACAAATGGCTGTTCTCGCGCTTGCCCTCCTGTTGACCTTTACTGACCCTTCCCTTCTCTGAGCCTATCCTTTTCTATCTCCTTCACGGACCATTATCGAGTTCTGAGGAACACTGGACAGGGTGGCTTTGCCCAGGTGAAAGTAGCCCGCCATCTCCTCAACTGGGACAGAGATGGTCGTGAAAGTCCTACCCAAGGTGGAACAGAACATCCCGATCTCATGTGAACGGGATGGGCTGACGGCTGTGGAACATCAAAACGTGATCCAGGTCATTGGGACCATCAAAAATATTTATGTCGTCATGGAGTATGCAGGTGGGGGCCAGCTGGGGCCCCACATCCCAGGAGGGGGAGTCCCGGAGACTGTTCAGGCAGATCCCAAATGCCATGCGCTACTGCCACAAGAAGGGTATTGTGCTCCTTGACCTGAAGGTGGAAAATATCCTAGTGGATCCCAGAGGCAATGTCAAACTCAGCAACTTCAGCTCAAGTACCAGGTTCATGAACAAGTTCTGGGACACCCTTCCATACCTTAACTCTGAAGTCATCTGGAAGAAAAACAGGAGGGCTCCTGCATGGACATTTGGAGCCTGGGTGTTGTTCTATATTTGATGGTCAGAGGGAGACACCCATTTCCACAGACCACCGCTAAGCTTCTGAAGGAGCCGATCATGCATGAAAGGTATAACATTCCCCCATACACTTCTGAGTGAGCACGGGGCCTCATCAACCAAATAATGACACAGGACCCCACGCAGAGGTCCACAGTAGAGCAGATCATACAGTACCCTTGGCTGAGTCAGAGTGAGGACTTTTCACTCAGTAGTTCTAGTGAGCCACTCTCCAAACACCTACACCCTGCAATTGTGACAGTGGGTCACATGAGCAAATCAAAAGTATGATGAAGCAATGGCCATGTACCTGATACTCCAACACCAGATAAGCCAGCAGGCAGGCCACAAGTTCCAGGTGTAACATGTGCCTGGGGGGGGGGGAGGTTGCACATGTCCCACGCCCAGGTCCCATGGATCCTTCCAATTTCCCTGTCTGCCCAAAGAGCAGTGCCAGTGAGCCTACCCTTCCCAACTTCCCTTGAGGGCAGCAACTGCCTGAGGAGACCAAGCAGTCAGGGCAGAAGGGCGGTGCAAACGCCAGCATGCCTGCCACTCGTCTTCACTTCCTGCATGCGAGGACCCCCACTCCCAGCATAGCCTTCCAGTATGACCCTGTGCCCCATATACCCAACGCCTTGAGGATCATCAGTAGGTGGGTCACAGGACACAGCAGCAATTTCTCCCAAGGTCCCTCCACAGGACAATTCCATGACAACAGCAAGGGTTGGAATCGAGTGACCAGGAGGATCACCTCCTGCATTGAACAACTGTTGCATGACAAGCTTCTGCAGGCTGGCATTCAGAAAAAAAAAAAAAAAGTGGCTCCCATGGAAGGAGGGCAGAAACGTGCTAGATTGAGAAACAGAGTGGCTCCAATGAAAATGAAGGGCTGAGACAGACAGACAAAACCAGTGGACAGCCAGAAGACTCTGAGCTCTGTGGATCCTGACATCATGGTGTGGGCACTGATCAGGTGTGGACTCAAACAGCTGCAGAAGTGAAATGTACAAACTGGCTCAGGCTTCTCCCCACAGGCTCCAGCCAACCACCTGCAAGAGACATCAGAGACTTTTTTCCCTGGGATACTTACCTCTGCCTGGCTCCTCCCTGCTTCTGGGATAGCAGGGATGGTTCTTAATGAATTTCTGTTTCTCGCAAACTGTATAATAGAATCGATGTTCCAAAGATCTTTTTTAAAAAGGCAAGTTAAAAAAAAAAAAAAAAAAAAAAGAGGGAGGCCTTAGGGCAAGGACAGGAGCCCAGCTACTATCCCCTCCAAGGCCTGGCCCACGGTGCTCACTCTCACGCTCAGTATAGACAGAGACTCACTCCCCTAAGCCAGTGTAGATGAAACTCACTTGCCTTGAGCCTTTGTAGATGGAGACTTGGCTCCCCTTGAGCCAGTGTAGACTTGATTTACTTTCAGCTAGTTGCTTTCCCAGATTTCAGGCCCCAACTGGAAGTGTCTGGAGAGGGTGGGTGGCTGCTGGGCTGCCGCCCGCTGCTGTTCCTGCCAGATGTTTCTCCCGCCACCTGTCTCCAAGGTCGTCGGTCATCCCCACCAGGGGAAGGCTGTCGGTGGCACCATTGTTTTCCGGGACTCGTGCGGGGAGGGAGTCACAGCAGGTTCAGCCACGCAGTTTACATGCGGGCAGCGACAGGGCTGGGAGGGTCTGAGTGTGGAAGGGCGGGATGGACGGGCCAGAAAGCGGTGACCGGTTAGGAGGGCGTGGGCGGCCGTTGGCGAGGCTGGAGCCGGAGGGACCCCCGACGTTCTGGGGCAGCGATCGGCCGATCGGCCGACACTTCGGGGGAACTGCGGGCTGCCTGCGGGGCAGGTGCTCGGGGGTCGCGCAGGCCTGGGCGGTGGAGGCCGAGGTCCCCGCCCGGCCCTGGGGGCGGCGCTGGGGGCTGGAGGCTCCTGCAGGGCGGGGCTGGGGAGGGGCGGCGGCAGACCCGCCCCCGTCCCCACACCCGGCCGCCTAGCCAGGCCCGCTGCCGTTGCCCGCTGGCTCCACCGGCCTCTCCGGGAGCCGCGCCGCACCCGCCTCCGACCCTCCCTCCCCCGCAGCTCCGCCTGGTCCGGCCGTGGCCGCCGTTAACGGACTCCCGGCCCGCGGTGCTTGAAACGGCGGCCTCGCAGCTCCGCGGACCCCGGCTCGCTCCCTCCGCCGCGCGCCCGGCCGGTTTTGTCGTTTGTTTTTGTTTTGTACTAAGAATTGAACTCTGGGGCGATTAACCCCTGAGCCACATTCCCAGCCCTTTTTATTTTTTAGAGACAGGGTCTCACTAAATTGCTCAGGGCCTCCCTAAGTTGCTGAGGCTGACTTTGAATTTGTGATCCTCCTGCCTCAGTCTCCTGAGCGAGGATTACAGGTGTTGAACTTTGGAGCAACTTAAGTACAGGAACAGATGTGTATTTACAAGTGTATATTTTATAGACTTAAACAATTACATTTTAATTATGGAAAATACAGAAAAGCAAAAAGAAGAAAATCATCGATCATAACACAACTCAGAGAAAACTATCAACATTCTGCGTTATCTACATATGTACACGTATTTTTTTTTCCTTACCAAATAGTAATTGTTCTCTGGAAATAGTTCTGTGGCCTACTTTTTAACCTAATATTTTCCATATTACCCAATATCCTTTATGCAAAAAGTCTTTAATCACTTACTTGATGAACTTCTGGGGTTTGGACATTTATATTGCTTCCAATTTTCCTATGTAGCAAATAATGCTATAATGAACATATTTGTAAGCATGTATGATTTTTTTTCTTACAACACATTCTTACAGTATAATTCTTTCTTTCTTTCTTTTTTTTTTTTGCCGGCGATTGAACTCAGGGGCACTCGACCACTGGGTCATATCCCCAGCCTTTTTTTTTTTTTTTTTTTTTTTTTTTTTTTGTATTTTATTTAGAGACAGGGTCTCACTAAGTTGCTAAGTGCCTTGCCATTGCTGAGGCTGGCTTTGAACTCGCGATCCTCCTGCCTCAGCCTCCCAAGTGCTGGGATTACAGGTGTGCGCCACCATGCCTGGCTCTTTACAGTGGAATTCTTTTTTTTTTTTTTTTTTTTTTTTTTTTTTTTTTTTGTGTGGTACCAGGAATTGAACTCAGGGGCACTTGACCACTGGGCCACATCCCCAGCCCTTTTTTTTTGTAATTTTTTAGAGACAGGGTCTCACTGAGTTGCCAAGTTCCTCGCCATTGCTGAGGCTGGATTTGAACTCGCAATCCTCCTGCCTCAGCCTCCCAAAGTGCTTGGGATTACAGGCTACAGTGAAATTCTTAAATCATAGAACGTGCAAACTCCTGAAGTGTCTGCTCCCATTGCTCAGTTATCTTGTGTGTGCCCTGCTCCAGTTTACAGCACTCTGCCCAGCAAAGACTGAAGTTTTTTTTTGTCTCCCATTCAAGGGACAAAGATTTGTCTGACAAACAAATAAAACATCTGGCCAAATTAAGAAGTAAAAAGTGGGGCTGGGGTTGTGGCTCAGCGGTAGAGCGTTCACCTAGAACGTGCGCGGCCCGGGTTCGATCCTCAGCACCACATAAACATAAATGCATTGCATTGTGTACAACTAAAGCAAATAAATAAAGATTTTAAAAAAGTATCATAGAGGTATAAAAGTGTTTAGTTCTTTGCACATTTATTGGCCATTTATGTCCTATCTTTGATGAATGGTTTATTGCTTTATCCATAATTTCCATTCTTTCTCCTTATTGACTTTTTTTTTTTTCTTTTTTCTTTTTTGGTACTGGGGATTGAACTCAGGTGCACTCAACCACTGAGCCACTTCTCCAGTTCTAGTTTGTATTTTATTTAGAGACAGAGTCTCACTGAGTTGCTAAGTGCCTCACGTTGCTAAGGCTGGCTTTGAACTCACAATCCTCCTGTCTCAGCCTCCTGAGCTGCTGGGATTACAGGCGTGCGCCACCATGCCTGGCTCTTATTGACTTTTATGTGCTGTTTATAAGTATTAAACCCATAACCTATTTGGTGTAAATGTATTTTAAATACTTTTCCCACTTTGCATTTGTCTTTTTATGTGGTTCCTGATTTTTTCCTGCATGCACATTTGAAATGTTGCTGTGATCAGCCCAGCAATCTTGAGTTTTCTCTTTACTGTTTTTGATGCAGTTGTTAGGAAGGCCTTTCTTCCCTCTAAGGGTACATAAACAGTTGTCTTTATTTTACTTGGGTCTTATTACAGTTTCACTTTTAAAACATCTTATGGGGAAATATACATAACATGAAATTTACCATTTTAACCACTTAAAGTGCACAATTCTGTGGTATTAAGTACATTTACAACGTTGTGCAACTATAACCACTATCCAGTTCTAGAACTTTTTCATAATTTCAAACAGAAACTCCATACCCATTAGAGTGGATAAAGAAAATGTGACATAAGCACATCTGGGATACTATTCTGGCTTAAAAAATAAGGAAATCCTGCCTATTTGCAACAACATGGATGGGCCTGGAGGACTGTATTCCACGTGAAACAAGCCAGACACAGAAGAGCAAATATTACATGATGCCACTTACATGAGAAAACTCAAATAGTTCAAGCTGTAGAAGCCAAGTACAGAATGGTGGCTGCCAGGGGCTGGTGTAGGAGAAAATGAGGAGTATTGGACAAAGGGTAAAAAGTCTTAGTCACCAAGATGAATAAGACCTAGAGATCTACTGTACAGTATGGTGCTTACAGTTAACAACACTGTATGGTACACTTAAAGTTTTCTTCTTAGTTTTTTTTTTTTTTTGGTACCAGAGATTGAACTCAGGGGCACTCGACCACAGCGCAACATCCCCAGCCCTTTTTTGTATTTTACTAGAGACAGGGTCTCACTGAGTTGTTAAGTGCCTCTGCATTGCTGAGGCTGGCTTTGAACTCACGATCCTCCTGCCTCAGCCTCCCAAGTGCTGGGATTACAGGCATGCGCCACCGTGCCCGGCCACTTAAAGTTTTTGCTGTTGGTGTAGACCCCATGTCATTATCACAAGTAGAAAGAGGGCAACAGGAAACTTTTGGAGGTGATGGATATTTTTATGGCAGTGATTGGGGTGATGGTGTCACAGTTGTATACTTATCTCCAAACATTTAAGATGTATATGTTAAATATGTACAGCTTTTTGTTTGTCAATCATGCCTTCATAAAATGTTAAAAAAAAAAAAAAAGAGATTCTATCCAGGTGTGGTGGTGCATGCCTGTAATCCCAAAGACTCAGGAGGCTGAGGCAGGAGGACTGCAAATTTGAAGCCAGCCTCAAAAACTTAGTGAGGCCCTATGACTTTGCCAATTCTAGGTAGTCATATAAGTGGAATCATACAATATTTGTCCTTTGACTTATTTCACTTTGCATAATGCCCTCCAATTTCTTCCATTTGTAACTGAATAATATTCCAGTGTGTAGTAGGGGACAGACAAGGCAGGGCACCGAAGATAGCAGGAAATAGTTTTATTTGGCTGCAGCCAGGTTCAGAGGGTACAGCTTTTGCTGTAATCAATTAATCCTCCTGAACCCTGAGTTCAGGCAGGTTCAGAACTTTATACCCAGCATGTAAGGGGAGGGGCTCAGAAGTTCACAGTCTGCAGAAATTCACACAAAATCAGCTTTTTCTTTCACTGTTCTGGGCAAGTTAACCCTTCAATGACAGTGCTTGAGAAAGGAAGAGCTTTTCTCCCCTTTCTTCTCTCCCCCAACCAGCTGTTACCATGAAACCAAATAGTAACCTCTTTTTTTTTTTCTTTTTTCTTTTTTGGTGTTGGGGATCAAACCCAGGGTCTTGTGCATGCAAGGCAAGAACTCTACCAACTGAGCTATATCCCCAGCCCCAGTAACCTTTTATCTTATCTTTGAAAGGTAAACATCCGTGTGAAGCTCCAGCCCAAGGCCAGGGGCCTAGTTAAAAGAATCTGTTTTTCTTATCACACTCTGCATTTGCAAGCACACTTGTACAAACTATTATATATGTTGTTATTTATATTAGATAGTTCATAAATGTTTGTGAAAAACTAGTAAAGGGGCATTCAGCACCTGGAGTGCTGATCTCTTCCAGGCTAAGTAGGATAGAGCAACAGGAAATAAGAAGTTTAACTACATTGAACTCTTTTGTAGAGGTTCTTGTGCTGATAGTCCTAAGATCAATTATGGTAAAGATTTCTGGAGGAGCTTCATTAAGATTTTCTGTGAAGGAGAGGGTGCCACTACAATTGCACTATGTTGTGATTTCACTTTTTGAATATAGTTCTCTACCAACCCAAACTCTATTTTGATAAATGGTGCTAGGGTCTGAATGTTGGTGTCCAAAATTTATATGTCTGAAATTAACACCCAATGTGATAGTATCAAGCAGTGAGGCCATTAAGAGGTGATTAGGCCATCAGGGTAGAGCCCTTATGAATGAGATTAGTGCCCTTATAAAAGGAGTTTGATGTAGTCCATTTGCTTCTTCTGCCCTGGAGGACGTTCCAAGACGGTGCCAGCTTTCAAACAGAAAGCAACTTCTCACCACCGGATCTTCTGGCACCTTGATCTTTGACTCTCCAACTTGCAGAACTGTGAGCATAAATTTCTGTTGTTTATACATTTACCCAGTCTAAGGTATTTTGTTAAAGCTGCTCAAGTGGACTAAGATAGATGGCAAAAGGTAAATATCTAAAGAAAACTAAATAGTTGTTTCTCCAATTGATTTGAAATTCTAATGTTATCCTGTGTCCCAATGCTGTACATTTCAACTGGAGCAATACTGCTCCAAGGGGGTGCAAATTGTTTCCTAAGGTACAAAAATAAAAAAAATCTTATGTGTAAAGCACAGATATAGATAGATAGATTTTATGTACTATATGTATATTTATTAGACTAGTCCTTCAGTGTTTTTCAACTTTTGTTTTTATTGATGCCTTCCTTCTTTTCTTTGGTTGAGTGGTTATTTTTATATTCATATCAAATAATACAAGTATTTAAAGATATTTCCTCTGATAACATTGGCCATATCCCACAGTAGCTTTTTACTGAATGACTGCTACATGGCAGACACTATAGTAAGTGTTTTACAAGTCTTATGTAACCAGCCCTCCCTTCAAGCCTATAAGGCAGGTATTACCATCATTTCACAGATGAGAAAACTGCAACTCAGGGAAGCAAAATAACTTACCCAGGGTTGCACGGTTAATAATCATTGGTGCTGAAATTCTGATCCTGGAGTCCCTATTAACTCCAGTGACTTAAGTATTCAGTGCTGAATTTTGATACATGCATTTTTTATTATCTTCTACTCTCCCCCACCAAATGGTTTATACTGGCAGCTTCTATTTTTCCTTTTACCCAACAGTTATTTAGACAATCTCTTTTTATGTCCAAGAGATTTTATTACGTGATTAGGTTTTTCATATTATTTCAAATCTTCATATGTTGTGGCCAAAATACTCAGACAAATTCTGCCCTTTCTTTGAGGGGAGGGGTGCTGGAGATTGAACCAAGGGGCACTTTACCACTGAGCTACATCCTCAATGCTTTTTGAGACCCTGTCTTGCTAAGTTGCTGAGGAGCTCACTAAGTTACTGAGGCTGTCCTCAAAGTTATGATTTTCCTGCCTCCTAAGTTGCTGGAGTGAGAGGTATGGACCCCGGTGCCCAGCTGTTGGTTGCTCTTAATACAGAACATGGGACTGAATAAGTGTTCAGAAATGTTAGCTGTAATCAAAGGCCAATAAAGTAGAGCTCAAGGCAAAAAGCAGTAAGCACAAAGGATGGTAGGTTATATAGAAGAGTTCACCTTGCTGAAAATCGGGAAATGCTACAGTTGCAATGGGAGATTTTAACACACCACTTTCAAGCCTTTGTAAGGTTATTTCTTACTCCATTTTTACCCCCAGTACTGGGGATTGGACCTAGGGGCACTCTACCACCAAACTACATCCGCAGCCCTTTACTATTTTTAATTTTTTGAGACAGGGTCTCGCTAAATTGCTGACTGGCCTTGAACTCAAAGTGACTGAGATTACAGACGTGCACTACCAGCTCAAATTCTGCTTTTTTGGAATAAAAAAAATTCTTTATGACATGGAACACAATGTAAAAGACCAGGTATTCTCTACTTGATATATACTATATTTTTAGCATAGCATTCTTAGTATAGCATTCTGATCTCTCCATCTTTATTTTTTTTGTAAAAATTAGGAAGGTTAGGCCATGTGTGGTGGCACACGCCTGTAATTCCAGCGATCTGGGAGGCTGAAGCTCTTCCTCAATAAAATAAAATAATTAAAAGGTCTAGGGATATAGCTCAGTGTTTGTAAAGTGCCCCTGGGATCAATCCCCAGTATCCGCTCCCCCCTCCCCCCAAAAAAGGCATCCCACGCATTTAATTTCAAAAAAAAAAAAAAAAAAATCTAGAAGTAGGTGTGGATCCAGATTTTGCATATGAACACAAAATTGGGCAGGATGATGAGTGTTTATTTAGAACAAGAAAATAAATCGTAATGAATTAAGAGATCTCTTCTGCCACTTAGGAGAAATGCTTACTGTATGCAACCTTCTCATGTAGGGGACTACAAATCCCAGCGGTCTCTGCAAGTGAACTTAAAGCATTCACATAAATCGGCCCGTTGGGTGGGGAAGAGTAGGAGCTACAGTTACCTCTATGGGAGAGAAAACCAAGGTTGAGCAGATCTGAAAAGCATGCAAATGCATTCCAGAGCCCTCGCCTGCACCCCACTTCGCTTCTCACTGGTATCTCTGAGCACTCAGTAGGGTTTTGCCTAGGATGGCAGAGGGGAGAAACTAAAGTAACTGGAGGGGCTGACGAAAGGACAAGAGTAAGACCGGACGGAGCCCCTAAAAGAGAGGCGGACGGGAATGGGCTGCAGAGCCCTGATAGAGAAATGCGCTTTGGGAGCGAATGGGAGAAATCTAAGGGAAAGACGTGAAGTGAGGCAGGAAACTGAGCGAGTTAGCCAGACCCTAGGTACTTCCATTTATTTACAAAATGTTCGGAACCCGTCCACGCCCGAGGCGGGACCCAAGCGCGCCGCAGCGAAGGGGTCTGGAACGAAGCGAATGAGGAATGAGAGCCGGGACCGAGGCGGAGGAGGCCGCGGGCACAGGTAAAAGGTACACGGGCCAGGCGCTGGAGCGACTAAAGACACACCCGGGCGAAAAGGCGGGCGCGGAGCACTGGGGCCGCGCACCTTGCGCAGCGCCGGAAGTGGGGCCCCAAGCCGGCGGCCCTCTCAGCCAATGGCTGCCTGATGCGCCGGCCCACCAGAGGGAAAAGGCGGGCAGCCTATGAGGCAGCAGGGGTTGCCGTACGCGGGCAATGTAGCCAGGGACAGACATCTCCTTCCATATCTCTTCTCACGATTAACCTACCCCAGGTCCTCCACGCTAATATTTTGACAGCAGCCTCCCGCACCTCGGCTGCCCTCAGTAAAGATGGCTGACAGGCGCGGAGGAAAGGCCGGAAGTGAGCGGGCCTGGGAGGAGCCGGCCGCAGGCAGGGCGGGTCCTGGTTTGCGGCGAGGGCGGGGCCACCGCCCCCACCTGGGCTTGCTACGTTTGGGGAGCACAAATTGCCCAGCCGCGCCCTGGTCGTCTTCTGGGGGCGGGTCCGCCATTGGCTCCTCCCCCTCTCAGGTGTCTATCCCTCCCAGGTGCCAACTGAGACTCTCACTTGGGCCCTTCGGTCGGTCGTGCGCACCTCCAGTCCCACTGAGGTGGCCCGCCAGCGGCTATGGCAGGCGCCCGGGAGGACACCCCTGAGTCTGGCTCCGCCGCTGCCGGGTCCGAACACCCCCCCCCCGGCTCCGCGGTGCTCACTGAGGCGGTGCCTCCGGCGGAGTCAGAGGGCTGCGGCCGGCCCCTGGATGAGGCTCCCAAGAAACTCTGTGGCTATTTAAGTAAGTTTGGCGGCAAAGGGCCGATCCGGAGCTGGAAATCCCGCTGGTTTTTCTACGACGAGAGGAAATGCCACCTCTATTACTCGAGGACCGCGCAGGATGCTAATCCCTTGGACAGCATCGACCTCTCCAGTGCCGTGTTTGACTGCAAGGCAGACGCTGAGGAGGGGACTTTCGAAATCAGGACTCCCAGCCGGGTCATCACGCTGAAGGTAAATGGAACGGTTTCCTGGGGCGAGTTCCCAGGCGCTTCGCACGCATTTCCTCATTCCTACACGCCAGGATGGGGGACCCACTTTTCTGGATCAAGAAACTGAGTCATAGAAAGACGGAGTGAATGGCCCGAGGTCAGGCATGTAGAATGGTGAAATCCACCCTTGGATCCTGTAGTCTTTTTACGTCTCAGTGCTGTATGGAAACTTTTACTTTTGGAACCTTTAGCACACTCCTTTAATCCCAGTGATTTGGGTGGCGGAGGTAGGAGAATCTTAAGTTCAAGGCCAGCCTCAGCAAATTAGGGAGACCCTGGCTTGAAGTAAAATAAAAAGGGCTGAGGATGTAGTTCAGTGACAGAGCACTCCTGGGTTCGATCCCCAGCACTGCCAAAAAGAAAAACTTACTTTTGGGTGTGCCTCATTACAAAGTTACCTAAATTCTCACACTTGAGACTGAAGTATAGTCAAGATATTGTCGTTGCGATTCTCAAGACTAGGAATCTGATTCACTTCTTGATATTTTGGCCAAGGAGGGTAACTGCTGACATTGGCAGGGACTGGGAGGATAAACAGGTTTCACCGATAAGCCTAGATTGTTCACGGAGGCATGTCTGAACTAGTGGGTACTTAGTGTTTGTTGAGTGAACACACACACACACACACACACACACACAGGATGTCGGAACCCAGGTCGGAATGCTCATGTCAAGAGGAGGTGTCCCATCACTTAATTGGAGAGACAGATCTGGGCTAAGAGATCTGTGGGCATCAGAGAAGAGTGTGCAAGGAGAGAGCCTCCTTGCCCCATCCCTATTTCCCCACCCTTCCCACAGCCTCCAGTTAACCAGGCAGCAGTGGATGCCCACAGGTTTAGTTTTTTTGCTTTGTTTTGTTTTGTTTTTGTTTTTCTGGTGGGGTTTGGCTGGTGACCAGGCTTGGGGACTCAGTTGAAATAATGGAAGCTAGGAATTTTAGGCTAGGAAAGGCATTTTGGAGATCATATGCTTCCCAGGTCATGTGTCTCCTTCCACATGTTGAGTGCTGTGTACAGGGCCTCCTGACTCACGGCATTTCCTATTCCGATGATCCTCACATGTGCCTGGCTCTGTGCTAGTTTCTGGGGTATGGAGCCAAGTCAGACCTGCCACCTGCTCCCCTGCCGCTGACAGTGACCAGACAACATGAGGTGTGGTGGGAGGGACTGGCAGAGAAACTGGCAGACATAGTAAATGTGCTGTGGAAATACCCTGGTAAGTCTGTGTAAGTAAAGTGTGCTGACAGGTGGGGTAAGGAGCTGTCTAGAAAGGCATCACCTGAGGTTTGAAAGAAGAACTAGGTTTTCAACAAGCAGACAAAAGCAAGAATAGTTCTCCAGGCTAAGCGAGCCCCAGGAGCAAAGATAAGAAAACATGATGCAGCCACAAGTGTCCCAGCAAATCACAGGAGCTTGAGACACATACAGGGGCCCAAAAGATGGAGAGCAGAGGGAAGGGCATTTGTGAGTTAGGCTCAGGGGTTTGGACTTTGTCCTGAATGCTATGGAAGTTGTCTAAGAGGCTTAAGGATGGAAGAACAGTGAGATTTTGAACGTTTAGAAAGCATGACCACTGCCAGGCGCGGTGGCACTCTCCTATAATCCCAGCACTTAGGAGGCTAAGGCAGGAGGATCGCAAGTTCAAAGCCAGCCTCAGCAATGGCGAGGCACTTAGCAACTCAGTGAGACCCTGTCTCTAATTTAAAAATACAAAAAAATGGGCTGGGGATGTGGCCCAGTGGTTGAGTGCCCCTGAGTTCAATCCCCGGTACCAAAAAAAAAAAAAAAGAAAAGAAAAAGAAAGCATGACCACTATGTAGAGAAGAAATCAAGGGAAGTTCATCATGGAACAAATCTTGAAGCCCATCAGCAGGTAACCAGGGAGGAATGATGCCTGAGCCACATCTGTGGCCCAGGAAGGGAGGCAGATGGCAGTGGCCAGAGATATATAGGAAAGTAGAATGCACGGGAGATATCAGGATGGCTGCCTGGCTGAGTCATTCACTGACAGGAGGGGACTCAGGATGAGGAGGCTGCAGGACCTCCATATGTATGTAGTCTAAACAGGGACCACGTGTGTTGGCTCCCCATTGTATCTTCCAGTGCCTAGCACAGTGTTTGATGCATATCATTGGTGATAGATATACATATTTGTACTGGGGATTGAATCAGGGGTGCCTAACCACTAAGCCACGTCCCCAGCCCTTTTTTATATTTTATTTAGAGACGGGGTCTCCCTCAGTTGCTTAGGGCCTTACTAAGTTGCTGAGGCTGGCTTTGAACTCGTGATTCTCTTGCCCCAGTCTCCTGAGCCACTGGGATTACAGATATCTGCCGCTGCGCCTGGCACTAGGTACACAATCAATATTTGACATATACACTTACATATATGTCAAATGAATTGTGTGATAAAACAGGGTATTTGGATTTGGCTGGAGCTTATCAGCCTTAAGGTGATGATGAGGCCCTGAGAGGTCTGTCAGGGACAGTATATGGAAACAGAGAACTAGTGTGCACCATTTGATCTTAACAATACCTGCATAACAGACTGAAAGCCACTTTTCTGAGCCCCTGGCCAAGGTCATACATCATCTGTGGCTTTCTCAAGATGGGAAGCTTGCCCTGATTGCCACATAGCCTGCTGCTATTCTCATGTGACTTTGATTGCAGGCAGGTCTGTCAGGCTCACCACCCACTCCCAGCACACTGCCCATCCTCTGTCCCCACTGTAGCAGTTATCATGCCTTCATTATATAAGTCACAAACATCCTCGTCATAATTACAACAAAGTTCTGGTCTCGAAGTGGACACGCCTGGTCCACTTCAGAGCCTAGTGTCTTCATCTATAGAAAGGGCTGGTCACTCCTGCTTTGCCAGCCTCCTGGAGGATCCAGCCAATGAGTGGATGTGAAAGTGGGTATTGGGACTGTCTCATGCTGGTTAATGACCAGCATTCACCTGTAATTTATTTGGAGTGTTGGGGCACATGAAGTGTTATCATATTGTCACAGTATACATGTGGCTCTTCAATCTCCATTCATATCCATGATTTCCATGCATCTCCACGGCAAGAGGAATCACCCCATTCCACAAAAATGTAGCTGAGACTTAGAGATGTCACACAAGGAGTGATGGTACCAGGACCCACCCAAAGGATGCCAGAGTTCTTTCCTCTCTCACAGCACCTGTGTTCCTCCATCTGATAAGCACATCTTGAACACCTGCCCTGTCACATACTGTGCAGGGCACTTAATTTCCCTTATCTCATTTCATACTCATAACCATCTATGATTTCATGGATGTTACTGTTACTGTTACCATAGCACAGATGAGGAACTAGAGAGGTTGAGAAACCTGAGTGGAAGACCAGAGCTTGAGCTGTGGCCAAGAAGCATGCGATATTTCAGAGGTGGTATTAACCCACACAACCAATTCCTACCCCATAGGAAGAGAGCGTTTCCTAGCCTCCCATGACCTTCCCTATGTCCCATACTTAGTGCTACTCTGCAGGCACAGGGCCTTGCCAACTAATCCTTGTGCTTCTCAGGCCGCCACCAAGCAAGTGATGCTGTACTGGCTGCAGCAGCTGCAGATGAAGCGCTGGGAGTTCCACAACAGCCCTCCTGCACTTCCCGCCGCCCCCGAGGCCACCCTGGCTGGGAATGGGCCCACCCTGCACCTCGAGCTAGGTACTGGATAGGCTGGCCTCCTGCTGCACACCCAGAGATCTGGTGGCCAAGCCTTTACCTTGCCAGTGGGAGTGAGTGGGAGGAGCCCTCTGCAAAGGAAGCAGAGCACCAGGACGTGACTTGGGATTAGTTAGGGCAGGGATACAGGTTCTGAGGCCAGCCCTGTGGGTACAGATCCCAATCAGGTGTGATTTTAAGTAAGTTGCTTAGCCTGCCTGAGCTTCAGTTTCCTTCTCTATAAAATGAGGTTAATAAATTATACCTACTTCCTGAGGCTATTCTTTTTTTTTTGTACTGGGAAGTGAACTCGGGGCACTCCACCACTGGGTCACATCCCCAGCCCTTTTTTGTATTTTTATTAGAGACAAGGTCTCACTGAGTTGCTAAGTGCCTCACCATTGCTGAGGCTGGCTTTGAACTCGTGATCCTCCTGCCTCAGCCTCCCAAAGTGTTGGGATTACAGGCGTGCGCCACCACGCCCGGCTTCCTGAGGCTATTTTGAAGAATAAGGAATCCATACATCTGAAATAGTTAGAGCAATGCCTGTGCCCTGTCAGAGCCCAGTAGATGTTAGCTACCATTATAATGAGAATTATGGGACATCTCAAGAAGTGACACTTGCCTAGAGTCACTGTGAGGAGGAGTGTCAGCCTGGCTCCTTACACAAGCGCTTCTGTACTGTGAGTTTTAGACCACCAGTTTTATCCCTGGTGTTTCCAGAAGACAGAATCCTTTGCTCCCTGCTGACCCACAGGTAAGTGTCTTGACCCCAGATCCTAGAGCCTCCCAAGATGGAGGAGCCTGGGAGATCACAGCTGACCACCCCACAACTGGCCTGCAGGAGCATGGAAGACCAGGTCTCAGTACGGAGCACAGGGCTCTGAAGTGCTGCATCCCTGTCGATGGGGACAGCCAAGGACTCACAGCCAAGCACCCTCTGGATGCTCTGCATGTCCAAACCTAAGTGCATCTGTCCTTGACCGTTTTCCACACCCAGCTTCCCTTCCCTTGATAGGTGGGCGCCCCCGTACCCAGTTGTCCCAGCACCTGTAAGTCACCCTCCACCCTTCCTCACTCTCAGACAGCCAGTGCATCCAGGCGCTGCGCTGTCTGCTCTTGCCCTCTGACCCACGGGTCAGCCCCAGGTCTTCCTCATTGACGCAGCCTGGCTTAGATCTTATCTCTCAGCTAGAAAATCACAGCAGCTTCCACTCCAGTGTCTCCACTTCTATGCCTGCGCCTGAACCCGTCCCCTCACTGTGGCCTGAGTGAGCTTTCTAAAATGGAAACCTAAGCCTGTCACATTCTCCCTGGCTGCCCACCATGCAGGTCCAATCAGCTCCTTGCATGATGCCCAGGGCTCATCTCTCCTGATCACACTCTGCCAGTCTCCCGCCTTCCCCCCAGTGCCCACCTCGTGTCCACACTTCAGCAGCAGATGAGGCTCTGCTGTCCCCCTTTGCCTGGCAGATTCCTGCTTGTTCTCTAAGGTAGAGTTCTGGTGTCACCTCCTCATCTTGTCAGCCTCCTCTTGGACTCTGTGTGGACCCTGATACTTTTTTCAAACATTGCTAAGGAGGCATGTCACATTGTGTTCTCATTACCAGTGTCCTTGTTAGTCTCTGCCCACTAGCCCTTAAGTGTAGGGACCTCTTCTTTGTAGCCTGTGTCCCGGTCCTTGGTGCTCTGCCTGGCATGAAGATATTTGTGGAGTGAATATGGGTGAATACATTGAACATTATGATCACACAGAGGAAGGAATGCGAAGCTCATGGCATGAAGTCAGATATCTAGTAAGTGCTTAATGCAAGGGAACCGTCCTAATACTATTACTATTACAATTTGTGTGGATATATACACACATACATACACATTCTATTATGATCATGAGAACACACACAGACTATTGCTATTATACCAACATGTGCACATAATAGTGCACACACATACATGCTATTACTATTATGTTAGCTGCTTCTTTGGTTGTTACTAATAAGTATCAATAATTCCTTCAGGCAGCACTTTATAGGGTTTCTTTGCACCTGTACTTCTACTTAGGCAACCCCCACTCCCCGCCCTTCAGGAAGCCAGGCAACCTTGGCTCTGTATAAAATGGCAGCCTGAGTTGACATAACTGCTGAAGTCAGCCTCAGAGTACAAGTAAGGAGAAATCTTCTTCCTATATGTCTTGAACTGAAATTTGAAGAACTAGGTTGTCCAGAGTGGGGCCCTGAGATCCTGATGGCCTCGTTTGCTGTGACAAACCTGGTCTAAGTTCTTTAGTTCTCTGGCTTTGCTTCAGCACACTTGCCTAGGTCTGCTGAGCCATTGGGCAGGAGGTGTGTGGTTGCCATGACGACCAGGGCACTCACTGGTCTCCCAAGGAGGATGCTGGTGTGGGACTAAGGACCCAGAGATTTGGGCTCCCCTCCTGAAGCCTTTCCTTGTCCTGTAGCAAGCCCACATCCTCCGGGACCCAGGGCCTGAGTGGAAACCTTCCCAGGACCCCCGAGCATTGTTTCTGGCGTCTTGAGCAAGCTGGCAAGCCTGGATTAGCAGCTGTGGGGCAGGGCTAATCAGGAAAGAGGGGCCACTCCCAGGCGGCAAAAACCTCCTGACCCACATCTGACTTTGACTCACAGAAACTCCATCTTGTAAAAATTCTTTAGTTGCTGCTCTTGAGCAATCTGCAAGTCATGATCTCTACAGCGTTTTAGTACATACACATACAACTTTATTTTGTACTTTACCTAAACAGTGGTCTCCATAGAGCCAAGAAAGATCAAAGGGAAACCAATAGATTTATAATAACAATACATTGCCAAGGTAAGCTTCAATATGTAGACGATATTTATACATGTCTATCATAAAAAATATGCATACCATTTCCTGATGTTAGAGCATGTATCCTATTACTAGTCCTTACAAAAATCTCCTGGGTGTTGTTCACATTGTACAGAAGAAGCAGCTAAAGCTCACTAGTTAGGAAATGTCTGCCTTGAAATTTGAGCCATACTCTGTGGACTCACACACCCCTTCCAATGCTGAGAAGGCACTCAGCCATCTGCTGAGGGCCCTCCAGGGAAGCAGTGACCTCCTGGGCCCTTTCTTGTCTAGACAGTGACTTCTTCCCACTGGTGATGGGCAGCTCCTAGGGCTCAGGCAAAAGGAGAGTCATAAATAAAAGCTACCAAATATGCATTATGTGGTCACTTCGCTGAGGGCATTTCTCCCTGGAGAAATGAGGCTAGAGGGGCAAGGCCTTGGGTCATACATTCTGTCTTCTGTGGGAAGCGTTAACCTCAGCTGTGGCATGGTCACCATGTATGACCTATCCCTTACACCCCTGCACTGGCTTGTGCCCTCCTGGGAAACCCCTCCCATCTGTAACAGTCTCCTCACCCTGATGAGCCCTATGGCTTAATGGTAAAAGCAAGAGGAGGAACTGCACTTGAGTCCTCAGCTGTCACCAGCTAGCTCTGACCTTGGCCATGAAGCTCCTGTTCTCTGAGCTGCTCTTTCCTCATTGGTGAATTGTTGGAGTTATAGGAGGGCAGATATCAGCAGTTAGGGAAGTACTTGGTAAGATATTAAAATCTTAGGAAAACTAACTTTTTGCTTGTTCTGAATGAGGGAGAAGGAAGTTGTTAAAGTATCAATAAACAACAGAATACTTTGAATCAGCTCAAAGTCTGGATTAAAGAATACTCTGAAAGATTTGAGTACACATTGTGGGATTTTATCCTTTTCTAAATATTTTCGTGTACTTTCACTCTGAAGGAGACAAAGTAAAGAGTATCCTTCCTGACGTTTTTTGTTTGTTTGTTTGTTTGTTTGTTTTTTGTTTTCTTAAGTCATTTCCAACCAGGTCACAGTGTTACCCCATGGAAATGGGTTGGCCTCAGACATTCCAGCCAAAGCCAGATTTAGTACTTCAGGCTCCTGCTCAAACAGTATCACCTCCCCACCCCTTTTTGGACCTGGGGAGATCCAGCCTCTTAGCCACACCCCCTCCCATGTGACTTTTCCAACTTCATCTCCCCTGGTCCCTATTTGCATGCTCAGCTCTGGTTCTGGAACTTTCCCTGCTCCCTGTATGTACACTGACACAGAAAGATCCTCCCTCATTCCTTAGGCAGATTCAGATCAACCCCAGCCCCAAGTCCTATTTCTAGTGTGCCTTCTCCAAAAGGTCTTCCCTGGCTGAGTCAGAAGGATTCTGCCTTCAGCTTGCAGAATGGCTCCCTGCCCCAACTCCAGTCTACCTAGTATTCCAGAAGTGTGTGCATTTTCCCCTTGCTGGCTTCTCAGGCTTTGAGCTTCCCGCAGCTATGATTCACCTCACTTTTTAAGCCACACCTGGGAACCTCAGGGTAGACACCCAGTCTAGGGTTGATGAGAGGGTGAACTGAAGGGAGGACCTCAAAAGAGTGGCTTTTGGTGTTTCCTAGTACTGGCCAGCCTGTGTGATCCAGTGGACCTATTGGGAATTAGCAAATGTATTATCCACTGCTGTTTCAATGATTGCAGTTTTTCTTTAGTCGAACAACTCTCCCTGGCCTCCACAATTAATCCTTACATTTTGTACCCACACCCTCTTTACAGATGTGAGGCAAAAATAAATTTCCTCCACCCCTAAATTTTTCACCATCTCATTCAAAGGGTTCCAAATAAAAAATGACAGCTGCCCTGTGAGTTTCTTAATTTGTCAAGATCGTTCCATCCCGTGAGTGGTTGTGGTACTTCTGCACATTTTGTAACACTCCAAATATACTTCTTTTTTTTAATATTTATTTATTTACTTTTAGTTGTACACAATGCAATGCATTTATGTTTACGTGGTGCTGAGGATCGAACCTGGGCCGCGCACGTGCGAGGCGAGCGCTCTGCCGCTGAGCGACAATCCCAGCCCCTCCAAATATACTTCTAAGCACACCACATCCTCTCACTTATACTTCAAATAATGTCTCCTTAGCCTGGAAACTTTCCTTAACTTTAAACATATTGAAGTCACTCACTATAGAAGAATCCTCGTTTAAGTAGAACATTTGGAAAACAGAAAAGCAGAAGAAAATTCACCCATAATTTTATCACTGAGAGACAACCAGTGTTGGTGTGGTATTAGAACCTCCTGCCCCCTTTTATTTAAATGTATTTTGGATCATAATAACACAAAATGTCCTACTTTCCCAGGTGCTATGGCACACAACTTTAATCCCAGTTACTCCAGAAGTTGAGACAGAAGGATCACAAGTTTGAGGCCAGCCTCAACAAAGTAGCAAAACCTTGTCTCAAAATGAATAATTTTAAAAATGTAGCTAGGGGTAGAGCACCCCTGAGTTCAATCCGGTACTGTAAAATGTCCTAACTTGGGATTGTGACCCTGGACCCGTGTTTTAGTCTCTACTTTACTTTTAGTTGTACACAATGCAATGCATTTATGTTTACGTTGCTGTTTTGGTACTCACAAGTTTGAGGCCAGCCTCAACAAAGTAGCAAAACCTTGTCTCAAAATGAATAATTTTAAAAATGTAGGGGGTATTTCAATCCCGTACTGTAAAATGTCCTACTTTGGTTTTGGTACTTGGGATTGTGACCCTGGACCCGTGTTTTAGAATCTCTTTATAAACATCTTTTTTTAAAAAAATATTTATTTCTTTACTTTTAGTTGTACACAATGCAATGCATTTATGTTTACGTGGTGCTGAGGATCGAACCGGGGCCGTGCACGTGCGAGGCGAGCACTCTGCCGCTGAGCCACAACCCCAGCCCTAAACATTTATCTTTGATGACTACATATTATATTTTTCTGTTTATAACGTAAACCATGTTTACTGTAGAAAAATTTTGGGGAAAAAATTTAATGAGAGTAGCCCACTCCTAATTCAATCATGCAGCTCTAACCTCTGATAAGAGTATAGAGTTTATTTCTGAGACTTTTTCTATACCATTTATAGCATGTTATAATTTAATTTTTAAAAAAATATGGCTTTCTCCATTTAGCATATCTCATGCATGTTTCCTGTGTTCTTACACATTGCTCATAAATATCATTTTAAGTGGTTGAGTAATATTCCATTTTATGAAGGCATAATGATTTGCTTAACCTGTTCCGAGTGTTTTTTGTTTTGTTTTTAGTACCAGGGATTGAACCCAGGGGTGCTTAACCACTGAGCCACATCCCCAGTAGTTTTGTTTTGTACTTTATTTAGAGACAGTATCTCATTGAGTTGCTGAGGCTGACTTCGAACTTGCAATCCTCCTGCCTCAGCCTCCTGAGTCACAGGAATGCAGACTTATTTAGTATGGATTCTCAGGCGTAGAATGGTCTGCAGGTCTGCATGTTTTTAAGGGGTTTCCAGGAAGGCTTCCCTAGCAAAATGGCTGCAGAACATGCAGCACAAAGTGAGACTCACCGGCCATGCAGCTGCACACGCCCTCCTGATGTAGTCCAGAGCCAAGCCATAGCCTGCACTAAGTGTTTCCTAGTGCAGGGTCCTGGGGATTAATTTTCCCATCCTTGCCTCCCCAGGGCAAGAGGAGGCAGAGCTGGAGGAGTTCCTGTGCCCTGTGAAGACGCCCACTGGGTTCGTGGGTGCGGCAGCTGCCTTGCAACCTGTCCCCCCCATGCACTTGGCCTTTCAGAACATCTCCCTCAAGCACCTGGGAACTGAAATACAGTAAGTGCCAGTGGGGCCATGGTGTGGCCAGACCCCAGCAGCCCCTTTCTGTGGAGCCTGACCTGGTGGAGGTGGGGGAGGGGATGGTCACGGGCTTTAGTTTCAGTTAATTATATCATTTAAAATACTGATCTGAAAAGAAGTACAACTGACCAAATTATATTGCCTTCATGTACAAATATGTAACAATGAATTCCAGTGTTGTGTATAATTATAATGCACCAATAAAAAGGGGGATAAAAAGTAGTATGTGTTCATTGTAGGAAATGAGAAAACTCTGGAAAGAAATAATGAATAACTTACTCATAATCCTACCACCCAGACAGACATTCATAGCGATTTTTTTTTTCATAGTACTAGGGATTGAACCCAGGGCTTTGCTTGTGCTAGGCAAGTTCTCTACCACTGAGCTGCATCCTCTGCCCTTTCTATTTTTTAGTTTGAGACAGGGTCTTGCTAAATGCCTTAGCTGGCCTCAAACTTGAGATGCCTCAGCCTCCCAAGTAGCTGGAATTATAATGCGATTGTTTCACAATGTCTCTGTCAAACACATCAAATTATTCTCTTTTCATGTGCAACTTATTGTATGTCAAGCAGATGTGAACTGTGTTTTCATTTAATACAGTATTACATATACCCTTTCCCATCGTCAGGCTTTATTTTAAGCTGCATAAAAAGATAGCAGTGTGAGCTGGGTGCAGTGACACACACCTGTAATCCCAGAGGCTCTGGAGGCTGAGGTAGGAGAGTCACAAGTTCAAAGCCAGCCTCAGCAAAAGCGAGGTGCTAAGCAACTCAGTGAGACCCTGTCTCTAAATAAAATTCAAAACAGGGCTGGGGATGTGGCTCAGTGGTTGAGTGCCCCTGAGTTTAATCCCTGGTATTCCCCCCATCCCCCCCCAAAAAATAGCAGTATGGCCTGGGCCTTGAAGCCAAAGTGCCTGTATTGGATCCTGACTCTGTCAGTCATGGGCTGTGCTGCCCTTGAAAATTTGTTTGCTTTCTCTGTGCTTTACGACCTTGTTAGTTCATGTAAGCACATTGGTGATTGCCTCGTAAGGTTCATGTTGGGGCTGAATGGCTGGATTCATGCAAACTGCTCTAGGACTGGGCTTGGCAATCACAAGTGTGTAATAAATACTGACCGCAGCTGCCATAGTTGCTCTAGTTAAAGGAATGGAAACTTTCAGGAATGCAAACTATGCCCAGTGCTCATCCTGTTTGGGCGTCTATTTTCTCTGCGGACTTTGGACACACTGGGACCTCTTAGAAGGCAGAATAGATTGCTCATTGGACTCTGATTAAGGGCCCCAACTGTGTGGCTCAGGCATAGTATATTCCTCGGTTGGCTTCAGTGATTTGGGGAGACTAGAGTGGTGGTGAAACCCTTCCTAGGAGATAGATGTTGGAGGAAAGATGATGACTGAGTGTCCTTTGGGGCTGCTGGCTGGAGGTAGAGCTACCCCAAAGGCATTTGGACAGAAGCCCTGGAGACTGAGGAGAGATGGGAGCTGGAGCTAGTGTCATGGGGTCATGTGGAGCATGTGAGCTCTCCAGGTGTGTGGGCCAGAGGGATATGCTGCAGGGGACCATTCCTCTAGAGAAGCTGAGAGACACTGGGTGCACTAGAACATGCTGGGAAAAGAGGAGGCCTGCCACCTAACCAGTGTGCACCCAGGGCAGCTCACCAAGATTAAG
This sequence comes from Tamias sibiricus, assembly GCA_025594165.1. Taxonomy (NCBI): domain Eukaryota; kingdom Metazoa; phylum Chordata; class Mammalia; order Rodentia; family Sciuridae; genus Tamias; species Tamias sibiricus. The sequence goes on along the minus strand of CM046657.1, from coordinate 186,389,780 downwards.
CTGGGTTCATGCTGATGGAAGCCACAGCAACAGAAATGGCACAGAGAAAACTCAGAGACCGAGAAGGGAAGGAAATTTCAGAGCCTCACTCAGTCACTTCCCTCCTGTAAACTTGTGATAGCCACAAGGCGTGAAGCAATGTGGTCGCAAGAGGAGTGCCCTGAGCTGCTGAGAGCCCCAGCAGTCCCTTGGATAAGACCAGAGATAAGTTCTGTTGCAAGCCAGAGCTGCCTCTGCCCTGGCAGGTTTTGGAGCTTGTCGTGGGTGCTGTGGTGAAGTGCTTAGGGAGCTTCCTGAGCACTGTGTGGGATGCTTATGCTCTCATCGCTGTCTGGACAGATGTGTCAAGTGGTGTCGTAAAGTGGTTAAGCTCTCGAGCCGCGGAGTTAGACATCCAGGTCTGCTCAGCCTCGCCACTTACCGGCTCTGTGGTTTTGGTTGCCTGTCCTCTTGGGATCTCAGTTCTGCTCTGTCCCGTGGGGCTGGGCATAGTGCTTACCTCATTGAACTGTTTCACTGATGAAATGAGTGAAATGCATTATAATGTTTTAGCTTAGAACTTGGGCCATAGTCCAGCCAGTGTTTGTGGATATGTTCATTGTCCCCGTAGTGACAAGCAAACTGAGGCTCAGGGAGGAAATTGACTGGCCCAGTGTTATCCCTTCTGTATAAACCTCTGTGACCATCAGCCCTGTGCTGGCCAGGCCTTTCAGAAAATGCTCTACAAATTGCTCCAAGTGAAGTTGGTTCACGTATGAAACAGAGAGATCTCTTCCAAGAACACTGGCTTAGAAGAGCAGGGGCCAGCAGGACTGTCAGAAGGTAGAGCGCTCCCATCCCGGGGGAGATGCATGCTAGTAGGGCTCAGAAGGCCCTTTGCTGCCCTAAAGTTGGGGTTTCTGTTTTTCTATTTCTCCACACCCCAGGGATGACTAGTCACGTGCCCTGGGACTTAATAGGGAGGCCGTCATTCTGGGCAAGAGGAAATGTTGGCATCGGTGACAGTTACCCCACCCTGCAGTGCCTCTGGCTACAGGGATCTGCCCCGGGTCCCTCTCCAATTTATGTGGCTTATGGTTTGTGAAATCCATGTGACAGGACTCAGCACAAAGTGATGTTCTGTAAGTAGCAGCTCCCATCATGGTCATCATTATTCTTTCCCTCTCACTTTTTTTTTTTTTTTTTTTTTTTTTTTGTGGTGCTGGAGATTGAAACCATGGCCTTGTGCATGTGAAGCAAGCGCTCTACCAGCTACATCCCCAGCCTTGATTTTTTTTCTTGAGACAGGGTCTCACTAAATTGCTGAAGCTGCCCTCAAACTTGTGATCCTCCTGCCTTGGCCTACCAAGTAGCTGGGATTGCAGGCGTGCGCCTCCACACCCAGCATCTCTGTTCTTTTCAGTGTGCCCACCACTCCCTTATTTTCACATGGGGAAAGTAAGAACTAGGAAGGGGAGGTAGCTGCCCCAAGGAGTCAGGGCCCCTTAGTAATATAGGGCAAAAGAGTGCAAGACCAAATTCCAAGGTCAAATACTATGAGTGTTGAATTTTAATTTCTTTTCTGCTCTTAATTAACTGATGAATTTTTCCTTCCATTAATCCATGAAAGTACGGTCTCATTCTGTTTCTTATTCTGGATCCAAACTATACCCCAAATCTGGGTTTTAAAACTTAAATTCACCCAGCAGCTTGGGTGGCTGAGGCAGGAGGATGGCGAGTTCAAAGCCAGCCTCGTCAAAAATGAGGCCCTAAGCAACTCAGTGAGACCCTGTCTCTAAATAAAATACAAAATACAAAAAAGGGCTGAGGATGTAGCACAGTGGTCGAGTGCCTCTGAGTTCAATCCTTGGTACCAAAAAAAAAAAAAACAAACAAAAAAAAAAAAAAAAAAACTTAAATTCAAATCGAATGGTTTTTCTTTGAAAAAATTAACAAAATCAACATTCCTTTAGATAGATGGACCAAGTAAAGGGAGAAAGCTCAGATTACTAAAGTCAGGAACAAAAGAGGAGGCATTACTACAGATCTTACAGAAATAAAAAGGAATATAAGGGAATTCTGTGAACTAGTATATATATATATGCCAACAAATTTGATAACTTGGACACAATGGATTCTTAGACCCAAGTTACCAGAACTGACTCAAAGAGAAATAGAAAATCTGCATAGATCTAGTAAATAGTAAAGAGATTAAATTTTATTTTATTTTATTTTGGTACCAGGGATTGAACTCAGGGGCACTCGACCACTGGGCCACATTTCCAGCCCTTTTTTGTCTTTTATTTAGAGACAGGGTCTCACTGAGTTGCTAAGTGCCTCGCCATTGCTGAGGCTGGCTTTGAACTCGCAATCCTCCTGCCTCAGCCTCCCAAAGTGCTGGGATTACAGGTGTGCACCACCGCGCCCGGCTAAGAGATTAAATTTATAATATAAAAATAACTCAAGCCAGGTATGGTGACACATGGCTGTAATCCCAGCTCCTCAGGAGGTAGAAGTAGGAGGATCATAAGTTTGAGGCCAGCATGGGCAACTTAGTTAGAAACTATCTCAGAATTAAAAATAAAAAAAAGGCTGGGGCTGGGCTGGGGTTGTGGCTCAGCAGTGGAGCGCTCACCTGGCACGTGCACAGCCTGGGATCAATCCTCAGCACCATGTACAAATAAACCCACTGTGTACAGCTAAAGCAAATAAATAAATATTTAAAAAAAAAAATAGAAAAGGGCCAGGGTTGTAGCTGAGTGTTAGAGCATTTAGCTGGCTTGTGTGAAGTTCTGGGCTCTGTGGGTTCTATCCCCAGTAACCATCCCTCCCCAAAACAAACCTCAGGACCAGGCGGCTTCACTGGTAAATTCTACCAGACATCTAAAGAGTAGGGGAAGTACGTTCTCCCACCCATCGTGGTGTAGCGAGGGAGGTGACATTTGCGGAACAGCAATCTGATCTGTACATTCATCTTCCTTTTTATTCCCACTGAAGTTTCAGGTCCTTGGGGGATTCCCCTTCCTTGTCCAGGACTTGAGCTAAGTATTTTAAAACTTAGTTTTGTATTTATTCAACATCTAGATATTTGTGGAATGAGAGCTTTTTGAAAATAGGTGTCTACCCTATTGCTAGAAGTGTGTATCACACACAGGGACAACAGAACAAAGTCAGGCCCTTACATGGCTGTGTAGACTTTCACATCCTCTTCTTTGACCACTTTATTCCTGCCCACCTAGATCTCCTTAGTGTGGTGTTTTTCAAACTGTTGAATTTTATTTTATTTTATTTTGGTACCAGGGATTGAACTCAGGGGCACTCGACCACTGGGCCACATTTCCAGCCCTTTTTTGTCTTTTATTTAGAGACAGGGTCTCACTGAGTTGCTAAGTGCCTCGCCATTGCTGAGGCTGGCTTTGAACTCGCAATCCTCCTGCCTCAGCCTCCCAAAGTGCTGGATTACAGGTGTGCACCACCGCGCCCGGCTAAGAGATTAAATTTATAATATAAAATAACTCAAGCCAGGTATGGTGACACATGGCTGTAATCCCAGCTCCTCAGGAGGTAGAAGTAGGAGGATCATAAGTTTGAGGCCAGCATGGGCAACTTAGTTAGAAACTATCTCAGAATTAAAAATAAAAAAAAGGCTGGGGCTGGGCTGGGGTTGTGGCTCAGCAGTGGAGCGCTCACCTGGCACGTGCACAGCCTGGGATCAATCCTCAGCACCATGTACAAATAAACCCACTGTGTACAGCTAAAGCAAATAAATAAATATTTAAAAAAAAAAATAGAAAAGGGCCAGGGTTGTAGCTGAGTGTTAGAGCATTTAGCTGGCTTGTGTGAAGTTCTGGGCTCTGTGGGTTCTATCCCCAGTAACCATCCCTCCCCAAAACAAACCTCAGGACCAGGCGGCTTCACTGGTAAATTCTACCAGACATCTAAAGAGTAGGGGAAGTACGTTCTCCCACCCATCGTGGTGTAGCGAGGGAGGTGACATTTGCGGAACAGCAATCTGATCTGTACATTCATCTTCCTTTTTATTCCCACTGAAGTTTCAGGTCCTTGGGGGATTCCCCTTCCTTGTCCAGGACTTGAGCTAAGTATTTTAAAACTTAGTTTTGTATTTATTCAACATCTAGATATTTGTGGAATGAGAGCTTTTTGAAAATAGGTGTCTACCCTATTGCTAGAAGTGTGTATCACACACAGGGACAACAGAACAAAGTCAGGCCCTTACATGGCTGTGTAGACTTTCACATCCTCTTCTTTGACCACTTTATTCCTGCCCACCTAGATCTCCTTAGTGTGGTGTTTTTCAAACTGTTGACCAAGACCACAGTAAGAAATGCATTTTTTTAATATTGAGATTTGAACCCAAGGGGTGCTTTTTGAAAATAGGTGTCTACATCCCGAGCCCTTTTTTTTTTTTTTTTTTTTTTTGGGTACCGGGGATTGAACTCAGGGGCACTCGACCACTGGGCCACATCCCCAGCCCTTTTTTTGTATTTTATTAGAGACAGGGTCTCACTGAGTTGCTAAGTGCCTCGCCATTGCTGAGGCTGGTTTTGAACTCGCGATCCTCCTGCCTCAGCCTCCCAAAGTGCTGGGATTACAGGCGTGCGCCACCGCGCCCGGCTCCGAGCCCTTTTTTATTTTTCATTTGAGACAGAGTCTCACTAAGTTGCTTAAGGCCTTGCTGAGTTGCTGAGGCTGGCCTTGAACTTGTGATCCTCCTGTCTTCAGCTTCCTGCATCACTGCGATTACAGGTGTACACGACGGCATACCCAGGCCCAGCAGAAACACATTTTTTGTTATAGCTTGGTACACACACATGTAATTCACAAAATATAACATTTACTAAGTGGAGTGTACTCTGATGTTTTTTATTTCATTTTAAAAGTGCTGGTCATGACACTGAACTGATTTGATAATCCACCAACGGGGCATAATCTACAGTTTGAAAAAACTGACCTAGTCAACTCCTTTGATCACTTTCTCTCCCTTGCTGGGGATTGAACTCAGGGGCCACATCCCCAGCCCTTTTTTTGTATTTTATTCGAGACATGGTCTCACTGAGTTGCTAAGTGCCTCGCCATTGCTGAGGCTGGCTTTGAACTCGCGATCCTCCTGCCTCAGCCTCCCAAGTGCTGGGATTACCGGGCATGCACCACCACGCCCAGCTATTTCTGCTTTTATCTCTTTGCAAGGAAAAATAAACTCAGGAGAGTGGTCTTTTCATGTGGCTCATTGTGAATGTCTGTGGACAGTGCTCTCAGGCGGCCTTCAGTGCTACCTAGCTCCTTCCTGAGCCTGGACTCTGGGCATACCCACCCAAGTTCTTAAAGAGATACCATGGGGCCTCAGCCTAGACTAGTACTTGGCCAAATCATGAAGCATAGTAAATTCCTTGGAGGCTGAGTCAGTAAAGGGTACAGAGAGGACAGATCCGAGAGGGGAAAGAGCAGAAGGGGTGGGAATGTTGGGAGGTGCTTGCAGTGCATCTCAGCAGAACTGGAGCCATCAGTGATTTTTGAGCCAGGTAGTTCTGAGATCAGATGGAGGTTTCTGGAAAGTTAGTTCAGCAAGTCCATTCAATATTTGTTCAACACATATGTATGAAGCACTTCTATATTTCAGGCACTGTCTAGGCATTCTAGATCCACCCATGAACAGAACAGGCAAGCGTGGAGTGCACAGTCCAGCTGCAGGGTTGGGGGAGAGGGAGTGAGGCTTATCTAAGCCAAGAAGTGTGGGGAAGCAGTGAGTGAGAGGGGTGGGACTGGGAGTGGCATGTGTGACAGGGCATGAGGCCTGAGCTCCAGCAGGCACAGGAAGGGCTGTCAGCCTCACGCTCCTCACTTCTCCTTTCAGAAACACCATGCACAACATCCGTGGCAACAAGCAGGTGCCAGGAACAGGCCACGGATCTCTAATGGAAGACTCTCCTCAGAGTGCAGAGCCTCAGAGTGGGGAGCAGGCCTCCGTCCTGGATCCCAGCACCCCAGGTGAGCCTCTGAATGCGATGAGTGCCCTCTCTCTTCCTTGCCAGGCGTGCGTCTGACTTAGCCATAGCAAAGCTCCATGGACTGTGTGGCTTATTGGCACTTATTTCTCACAGTTGTATGCAGCTGGGAAGTCCAAGGTCAAGATGCTGCAGATGTAATGTCTGATGAGGACCCTCTTCCAGGCGGAAAGAAAGCTCTGATCCCTCCTCTTCATCTAAGGGCACTAATCCTTTGGTGGGTTCCACTAGTCTCTTCACAAAGGCCCTGCCACATTGGGGATTAGGGCTTCAACATAGGAACTTGGGGGATGCTAACATCAGTCCATCAGTGTGTGGCAGAGATGAGATTCTCCAGGTCACTCCTCCTGGGTTTCCAGAAGTTGAGGAACAGTGATTTTTTTTCCTTCCTTCCTTCCTTCCTTTTTTTTTTTTTTTTTTTTTTAAGTGATAAAATATACAGAGCAAGATTTTGTTGGGTACAGTGGTGCACACCTGTAATGCCAGCAGCTCCAGAGGCTGAGGCAGGAGGATCACAAGTTCAAAGCTAGCCTCAGCAATTTAGTGAGGCTCTAAGCAACTCAGCAAGAATCTGTTTCTAAATAAAATATTTTTTAAAAAAGGGGGGGTGCTGGAGATGTGGCTCAGTGGTTAAGTGCCTCTGGATTCAATCCCCAGTACCAAGAAAAAAAATTTTTATTAAATTTAAAAATATACATACATTCATAAAATATAAACACACACACACAAGATTTAACACTCACTGTACCACCTTTATTTTCCCCCCCAAGTGGGGATTGAACCCAGGGCCTTGTACATGGCCCAACTCCTGGTTAAGTGTACTACCACTGAGCTGCACCCCCAGCCCACTGTACCACTTACCACTTTTAAAAGTGGTAGGTAAAGCTGTACAGATCCTCCTCGATTTATGCATAGGGTAATTCCTGGGGTAATTAAACCCAGATCTGCCTGAAGAAATGGAACAAGGGACCTTTAGGTTGACACAGCATTTCATTGTTTCTGTCACAAAATGTGAGTGGCCCACACCATCAGAGAGGGTTGGCTTCTTTGGAATTGGCATTGGTGCCCTTAGAATGTATTTTACCCCAGAATCAACTGGGAGGAAACTAGCTAAGGCAGCAGCAGTGTGGGGTCTTCTCATGGCAGAGATGACCCTTGGGCTGTGTAGAGGTGACCCTGGACACAGTGCTCCTTTGCAGCATCCAGTGCCCAGTGAGGCTCCTGGAGATCACAGTGACCAGCCCACAAGAAAGTCAGTGGTATCTCAAACCAACAAGACTAATAACAAACTAACACTTCCATGGCAGGCATCTCTGCTGTGCAGCACTAAGCACCCTTTTTGATAACAACTTTATTAAAACATAATGCACGTGCCATACAATCTGCCCATTTAAAGCATGCCATTCATTATACAACCATCAATCTAATCAATCTGGGGCATTTTTTTTTTCCCAGAAAGAAACATTGCACCCCTGAGCCATCAACCCCAGTTTCCCCCTCCCTTCAGCTCTAACCTGCCATCTGTCATGCATGTGCCTGCTCTGAGGATTCCTGTGAATGGGATCTATGACTTTTGGGCCTTCCTTTGTGACGGGCTCCTTTCATTTAGCAGAATCTTTCAGGTTTCATTCATGTGCATGTGTTAAGCACTTAAACCACATGAACCTGTTGTAAATCCTTACAACAACTGGCACTGTAGATACTCCTTCTTTGATAACTATTCTCCTCCTTTCATAAATGAGGAAACTGAGGCACAGAAAAGTGGAGTGACTTGCTCATGATCACACAGTGAGTGACAGACCAGGATTGAGGCCAAGCCTTCTGGCCCCCTGGCTTCCTGCTGCCTCATCTAAATCAGTGGTTTTTTAAACTAGAGGTTTTTAAAACTATGATGGTTTAACTTAGAATTCTTGTCTTTATAATAGAAGAGCAATGTGAATTCAGTAGAAACTGGATCTTGCATTTTTTTTTCTTTTGAGGAACTGTGGTTTGAACCCAGGGCTTTGTGCATGTTAGACAAGAGCTTGACCACCAAACTACACCCCCAGCCCAGATATTTTGAATTTTGATGTCTTCTCTGGCTAGCGATATGCAGTATGATACTGTCACTCAACACAGGGCAGTAGCAATGAGCCCCAGCTCGTGGTCAGCCATATGATCACGAGGGGACACAGTGCACTGTGTCACTAAGCTGGGATGTTGCATAGGTCAGGTAAACTAAATGTATTTTCTGTATATGCGGTTTTCAACTTAGAATGAGTTTGTCAGGACATAATCCTACACATAAATTGAGGAGCATTTGTACATCTTCACTGCCATGACACTTTGACCCCCAAATAAAATCTAATATACAAAGCACAGTTGAAACAGGGGTGGGAATCTGGGCTTCTCTGCTCCTGCCACCCTGCCCCACCCTCACAGTCACTCTAGGGCACTCCCACCAAATCCTAAGGCACCAATCCCAAACCACTGTCTGAGGCCTTGTTATTTCTGACTATAAAATGGGCACAGTGGTCCCTCCCCAGCCTATCCTCAGGGTTGGTGGACAGTGGTGTAGTCAGAGGGCCACTGGGCTGCAGGGAGCCCTCCTGCCCCTGGTCAGGGAATAGGAGGAGGCACTGTATCCTCTGAGCTCTGCGCTCCACTTTGTACCTGCACGGCTGAATTTCTCTTAGATCTGGAACAAGATCACTGTCTTCTTGCACCAAGAAGGCCAAGAGATGTGCAGTTCCTGTTACCTATAAAGAGAAATTCCTTATCTGGCTGCACCCAGCCTGGTCTCCAGGAGGACACAAAGACATTTAGTCCTTCCTCCAACCCCTGCTTGTCCCCTATCCTGGGTCCCACACCACGTCCTTATTTTTTTTTAACATTTTTAGCACCTTAGTCCAAAAAGGATTGGTGATAGTTTACTAAAATACATATCAGGGGAAAAATGAGTCATTTAGGCTAGGAAATTTACATAAGATCCCGTTAAGATCCTAGAGAGCACGTAAAGGTGGGGAACAGATGTGGTGCTGAACTTCCCAGCAGCCAACAAAGAGGGAAATGCAGGTGGCTAGGGTGTTTCCAGTGTCCATTAGACTAAAAACACATTTTCTTAGATGAGTCAAAATAGCTTTATCTAGCACAGAAGGGCTGAGGGGAATTTCTCTGCCAGGACTTCATAACAAGTAATGACGTTTGTGTCCTGTGTGAACATGCTTCTTCATGACTATGTAATTGGGCCACTGAATGTCCTGGGTGCAGGCCAATGGCAGTGTCCCAAAGCATGAGGGTGTATGGGATGGGACAGACAATGGGAATGATTCTTTGATGTTTGATTTGATTTGAGAATATAGTTTAGAGCCAGGTGTGGTGGTACATGCCTTTAATCTCAGTAACTCAGGTGGTTGAGGCAGGAGGATCTCAAATTTGAGGTCAACCTTGTCAACTTAATAAAAAAGTGGCTGGGGGTGTAGCTCAATTGTAGAGCACGTGATAGCATGCATAAGGCATGGGTTCAGTCCCCAATACCACCAAAAAAAAAAAAAATGAATACAGGTTAATGAGTTAGAAACAGTGGTTGGCAAATATTTTCTGTAAGAGGCAGTAAATAGTCAAGGCTTGGTGGACCATAGGGTCTCTGTTGCAAGTGCTCAGCTTTCCCTTTGAGAAGTGAAAGCAACCATGGACAAAAGTGACCAAATGGGCTTGGCTGTGTTCTAATACAACTTTATTTACCAAAGTGGGCTGTGAGCCAGATTTGGCCTGTGGACTATAGGTTGTTGGTGCTGGCTCTATAAGAAATAGAGGATTATTCAGGGCTGGGCTGGTGCTCAGTGGTAGAGCGCTTGCCTAGCATGTGTGAGGCACTGGGTACGATCCTCAGCACCACATAAAAATAAATAAAATAAAGGTATTGTGTCCATCTACAACTAAAAAAAAAACATTATTTTAAAAAAGGACGAGGCAGGGGCTGGGGTTGTGGCTCAGCAGTAGAGCGCTTGCCTAGCACGTGCGCGGCCCGGGTTCGATCCTCAGCACCACGTAAAAATAAAAACGCATTGTGTACAACTAAAAGCAAAATAAATAACTATTAAAAAAAAAAAAAAAAAAAAAAAAAAAAGGACTAGGCAGTTTTGAGGCAATCAACTGTGGGAACTGTATCTCCTAACTTAGCTTGCAAGAAGAATCAAATGAGAGTTTGAACTGTTCTCTGGAGCAAGAATGTAGAGTAGCTGTTCATCCCACACTCCTATCTGCTTTGAAAGTCACCCAGAGGGCAGAGGTGGGATTCTGCAATGAGAAGCAAAACATCTTGCAAGGGTTGTGCCTGAGGACTTTGCCACTGGCAGATCCCAGCAGGGTGGGATGACAGACCCATGAGGGTCCGAGTCAGAGGACAGAACACAGAATGGGCAGAATGTCTCAGCCAACACAGTGTAAATAATGTGTGTGTAGTCTGATGCCCTCAGGTGCTGCTGGTGCCGACTCCTCTGAGAACAGTCTGTGCGGAGCCTAACCTCAGCATTTCTCCTCTTGGACAGGGAAAGAGCCAGTGGATTCTCCAAAGCCTGCACCCAAGTCTTCTCTGACCACCTGTCTCACGCAGAAAACCAAGCACCAGAGCAACACCTTCCCCTTCTTTTCTGAAGGGCTACGGAACCGAACTGCCCAGGAGAAGGTGGTAGCCTTGGAGCAGCAGGTGATGGCGCTTACCAGGGAGTTAAAGTCTCAGAAGGTGAGCGCTGCCTCCCTGCAGGACTCAGGCCCCAGTGGGCCCCCTGGCTGGGAGCCTTGTGGAGATGGATAGCTCAAGGTGATGGGCCAACCCAGCCAGTGGGTGGTCTTTAGAGGACCAACTGCAGAAGGTAGAAAATGCTGCCAGTTGTTGATTACTCAGGGATATGCTGTCAATCAAACTCTGTGATAAAAGGCCACCAAGAGCAGGGGTCTCTGGAGATCTACTGTAATAATTGTCTCTTGGACCACTCCTGGAGTGTTCTGACCCAACACCTGAGGAAGGGCTGTGTTTGGAGGGGGTGTTCTGGATGCAGGGTCTTGGGAGGGGTCACTGACAGAACTGGGGGACCTTGGACCTGACCTGGCAGTGACTGCTGGATGCAGATATCTGAAGGACTATCAGGATGGAGAGAGCTGGCAGGGTGTGGCCCAGAGCTGAGCCAGGACCAGCTGTACAGTGACAAGGAGGAAGATTTAGACTTAACATAGAGAGAAGTTCATTGTAGGAGTTACAAAAAGAAAGAGCTACGAGGCCATTGTAGAAAACAGATCCCACACACCCAGACACATTCAAATCATTCAGAAGTTCAACCCAGAGTAAATTCAGTGGCAGGCTACTTCATGAAGGGGGGTGGGGGGGGGAGAAGGTCACATGGCAGGGGTACAGTGGGGCTGCAGCACTGGGCAGGAGCCTCTCGTTAGCATAGTAAAAGCAACTCAGGGAGCATTGTCATTACCCTGAATCATAAGTGGGAGGCCTGGTGGGGTGGGTGGGGGAGCCTCAGGAGCTGCTTCACTGAGAGCCCAGGCTCTTCCTCTGGAAGGAAGCCCTAGGCGTTTGTGTTGGAGCTTGCCTTAGCCCCTTGCTGCTCCATTTACTGGTTGTAGCTCCATAGCACTCAGACTGGGGAGTTGTGGGGAATGTGTTCTACTAACTGCTGAATATCCTCTCCCTCACACGTTTCTTTTTTTTTCTTTTTTTTTTTTTTTTTTTTTTTTTCCTTTCTGCTCTGTTTTGGGAGAAAACAATCCAGAAAAATGCTCTCTCTACTTACCTAGTTTTGGCCTGGGGGTTATAGCTCAGTTGGTAGAGTGCTTTCCTTGCATGTACAAGGTCCTGAGTTCAATCTCCATCGCCACACACACACACAAAAAATCTACTTATCTAGTTTTGCCCCTTTCCTGCCTCAGAGCAGTGACCTCTGTGAGCAGATCTCAGGGGAACTGACAGAGGCTTCATTCCTGGTAGGTCAGTGAAGTAGCTGGCATGGGAGAGGTTCTCTCATTCATAGGTTCACAATTCATTTTATTCGCCAAGTCTTTCCTGAGGGCCTGTTAGGTGTGTGCAGTGTTCTATATGTTGGGAAAGAACAGTGCGCAAAGGACAGAGGCCCAACCTCTACAGGACCTGTGTTTTGTAGCAGGGACAAGCGTTTTAAACAAATCAATGCTCAAATACATGATTAAAGTTTGTGAAATCCTTTCTGACGCTGCTGTGGGGCCGTAGCAGAGATGTGGGAACTCACGTCTTCCTTCAGCCTCATCCTCTTTTCCTCCCGCCATCTTGGTGTTCTGTCGTGAGGATGCTTTGTGCTTCTGAGAGCTGAGAGAGCACTGAGCTGAACCGCAGCAGCTGCCTGGCCCCTGGACTAGTGCATGGAAGTCCCAAAGGGAGAGACTCTGGCTGTAAATATTGCCTTGCCTTCACCACATCTCCCCTTATTCCTGGAACACACAGGCTAGCCTTTCTTTCTAAGGCATGATGAGTTGTCAGGTATGGCCCACAGGCCCTGGGAGACTGGATGCACTCAGGTTTGTCCCTGACTGCTGTCCCCTGGAGGACTCACCTTCTTTCCATAAATGAAGGCAAGACTCTTAGAGGTTTATAAGGGTTGCCCAGGCTGTGGACAACTCCCATACGTTCAGAGGGAAAAGGTCATAAGGAGTTGTTCAGGAGTTTAAAAAAAAAATCTGGATTTTTTTTTTTTTTAAACTAGATAACTTCCCAGTAAGCCTAGCTCTGTGCTGGGACAGGTGGTGGGAGGGGAATGAGCCTTGCATGCGCCTTTGATAGAGGATTGCTGTGCTCTCCAGCCTCCTCCCGTGTACGTCAGTCAACCTGGGGTTCTGAGCACAGGCCTTCTCATGAGATGGCGCAGGCCCAGATTCTGGCTATGAGCAACTGCTCCAGCCTCTTTGTTCTTGTGTGACTGGAGTTGGAGCCATAGTTACTGGAGAGCTCTGTGTCTGGATCAGGAGGCCAGTGCCTGGCACCCTGCAGCTCACCAGCAGAGGCAGGCTGTGGTCATTTGGGCTATTAGTGCATCATTCCCAGTCCTCAGCATTGATTCCTCTTGCCTTACAAGGAGCAGATGTCCCTCTAAGAGGCCCTGAAAAGGTGGTAAAGTGAGCCCCCCAGGAAGCATGGTTATGGGGCCAGAGCAGTGACATGGGAGCTTGGGTCTCCATTCATTCCTGCCCCATCAACTTGGGTTTCACTTGTAGCCCAGATAGCAAAGCCAAGGAGGAGAAGGAGAGCAGGAGACTGGCTCATGCCCAGGACAGACCCAGGAAGGTGGGGCAGAGAGGAGCTGGCTTAACCTTTGGGTGTCCAGCGGTTGCTTAGACACTACAAGTGCTGGGTGGGGAGACCACAGGCCAGTTCATCAGAGGGTAAGCAGCCCCTGACTTCCCCAACAAGATGATTTCCTGTGACTCTGGTAAGGAAGAAGGCACTGTCTTGTGCCACTCGCTTCATGAAGATGGGGTCACAGGGTCTTAACCTAGTTCAGTCAGTCAGGAGGCCCTTGCCAGTGGTGTTAGTGACCCTGTAAGAATTTATATTTCAAACTCTGATGCTGTAGAGGGCAAGTGAGGACCACATCCCTACTCTTGGGGACCTCACTGTTCACTGGGAAGAGATGATATGAGCATATTAACTGCTGGCATCAACTGTGGTGCCACTACAGTGCTGGGGCTTTCAGTGTGCCATCTCTAGTTCTCACAACAGTTACCATCCTTTCCTGAAGAGGAGACTGATGGTCTGAGAGCTTCTACATGCCTGAGGCTTCATGGGGGCCAAGCCAGGGTTTGGCTCTTGTCTGTCTTCCTCTAGAGCCTCTGACCTTTCACAAAGCCATACTTGAGGGTCTCAGAGAAGCTGGGTGACTTGCCCGAGGTCACCCACAGGAAGAACCAGAACTGGGGCCCTGGTCTCCTACTCCAGGTCCAGGTGCCCCTCCCAACCTAACTGCCCCCTCTCCCTCATATCTCATGGCCCAGGATTAGATGCCAAGAACTGTTCTTTGGAAAAACTAAGTGTGTTCGTGTGCCTTCCTGGTGTCACATGGAACCACGGCAACTCTGATACCCAGGAAGCCATTATCTATCCTGGTACCTGCAGTGCTGGCCCATAGAGGTTCAGACTGCAGGAGTCGGTGCCAAATGGCTGACTGGCCAGGTGACTAAGCCTGACAGAACTGCACCCAGCCTGAAAGCCATCTGCTTTGGCAGGTGGCAGCCTGTTGTCCAGTGGTGTTGGCCATCTGTTCACTGCCAGGAAGGTTGAACACCTCTGGGACTCTGCGGGGCCACCTTGGCTCCCTGGGATTACTTGGTAAAGACACGTAACTTAGGAAACTTGCTGGAGGCAACGTGTGGCCAGAGACTTCAGAGTACTTGTCCCTGGCTGAGGGCCCAGAAAGCCTGGAGGGAGGCTTGGGAAGCACCGTGGCTGTTTCTGCCTGGGGAGGGACACACTTGCTTTCTCATTCTTGGAGCAACTTTGCATGGAGCAGGGGGTCTTTGTCTTCATCCTAGTTAGAAGAAAACTGAGGTCCAGCCTGAGGCCACCCTTGTTAGATAAACCCTCACAGATCTGGAATGGGGACTGTATTGTTCAGATTTGGGTTTTTTGTTTATGCCATGATGCTGCACCTGAGGTAGGCTACTTTATAAAGAAGAGTTTTGTTGCATGGCTGAGGAAGTACAAGGTAAAAGTGGTGTCACATCTGGTGATGGCCTTCTCGCTGGCAGAGTCCCAACCAGTGCAGGGCATCACATGCAAGGGAGCACTTGCATGTATCATTGTCTCTTTTGGCCTCTCTCCCTCCCACAGGCTACCTCTTTGTTTTTAATAAGCTTCCCAGATCCAATCACAGGGGCTCTACCCTAATACTTTAGCTAATCCTATGCACCTCCAAAAGGCCACACTTAGAAACACCATAGTCAGATTAAGTGTCCACCCACTTAATACCTCACCATGGGGATTAAATTTCAACACACGTTCCCTGGGGACACTCAAACCATATACGACCATAGCAGGATCTGAGGCCCTGTAACTCCAAAGCTGGTGATCCTTTGCCTGTTCTCTCTTGGACCTACCCACCTTAATTTTAGCAATGAAAATATCAATGCTTTAATAAAATAAAGGATTATTGTTTAAAGATGACTTATTAGCTTTTAAAAATATAAATAAAATGACATCTTGCAACCAGCACAGTGGCATATACCTGTTATCCCAGTGACCCAGGAAGCTGAGGTAGGAGGATTGCAAGTTCAAGGCCAACCTGGGCAGATGAGCAAGATGCTGTCTCAAAATATAAAGGGCTGGAGATGTAGCTCAGTGGCAAAGCACCCCTGGGTTCGATCCTCAGTACCAAAAATTAAAAAAAAAAAAAAAATATATATATATATATATATATATATATTTATGTGTGTATGTATATATATCACTGATCACTTGATCAGCTTTTCTCCTTCTGAGAATTGGTCCTAAGGCATTGCTTGTAACTTTAGAGATTGGAAACAACCTAGCTGCTCATCTACACAGGACCGGATGCAGGGAACTGTGGTGCATCCATACGTGAAGGACTCCCAACCTGTTGCAGATGATTTTGCTAGACACAGTTGCATAGATGGTGTAACTGACCCAAAAAGATGCTATAACATGTTAAGCACAAAAGCAGCTTTAAAAATGTGATGGATCACAGGCTACCACTTTGTTTTTAATATTTCTGTATGGTTTTTGTGTGTGAGGAATGTAGCCAGCTTCTGATATCACGGTGTAAGCCCTGCTTATAGCTTGTACTGTTTGCTGGTTAGACAGGGATTGCATTTGAAAGTCATCCATCTTGCTCTACCTTTCCACCAACCTCTGACCCTGCTCTCATTGTGCACCTGCAAATGTCCAGCCATCAGATTCCTAAGAAACATGTCATCAACATATTGGCTTTTTTAAAGGTGAGAGTATTTTGAGACTATGCTAATAGAATCAGTGTATTTCTGTTTTACATACATTTTTAAAATCTCTAAGAATGTATCCAAGATCCATGTTGGTTCTTCTAAGTGGTTGTCTTATATTTCTTCATGTAGTCAAATACATTTGAAAGAAGCATGAATTAAAAAAAAAAAAAATTTAGTTGTAGGTGGACACAACACCTCTATTTTATTTATGTGGTGCTGAGGATTGAACCCTGGGCCTCACACATGTGAGACAAGCACTCTACCGCTGAGCCCTAGCCCCAGACCAAAGCATGAATTTTTTTTTGAATTTTATTTATTTATTTTTTATTCTAATTTGTTATAAATGACAGCAGAATGCATTCCATTTCATATTATATATAATATGAATTTTTGATGGTCACAAAAAAGCATATATTTCTTCATGTTTAATTTTAATCATGGATTTTTTGTATTAATTTTTTATTTTTAAAATATTTATTTTTATTACACCTTTTGGCATCCATTTTTAAGAATTTTTAAATAAAAAAATATGTCATATGGTAAACATATAACAGGGATGGAGTGTAGCTCAATATGGAGCATTTGCCTAGCATGCGTGAGGCCCTGGGTTTGATCCCCAGCACCACACATGAGATATATATTTAACACAACATTTTAACTATTTTTTAAAATATTTATTTATTTAATTTAGTTGTAGACAATGCAATGCATTTATGTTTACGTGGTGCTGAGGATCAAACCCAGGCCGCACACGTGCGAGGCGAGCGCTCTGCCGCTGAGCCACAACCCCAGCCCCCATTTTAACTATTTTTAAGTGTACATATAAGTAGTATTAAATATTTTTACATTGGTTTGGTTTTGTTGTGGTACCAGGGATTGAACCCAGGGGTGCTTCCCACTGAGCCATAGCCCTAATCCTTTTTTTTTTTTTTTTTTAATTAAATTTTTAGACAGGATCTCACTAAGTTTCTCAAGGCCTCACTACATTGCTGAGGCTGGCTCTGAACTTGTGGTTCTCAGGCTTCAGCCACCTGAGGCGCTGGTATTACAGGTATATGCACCCCTGCACCTGGCCCACATTGTTGTGCTATGGATCCAAAGAACTTTTTCGTCTTTTTTTTGTTGGTACCGGGGATTGAACTCAGGCACTCGATCACTGGGCCACATCCCCAGCCCTTTTTTGTATTTTATTAGAGACAGGGTCTCACTGAGTTGCTAAGTGCCTTGCCATTGCTGAGGCTGGCTTTGAACTCACGATCCTCCTGCCTCAGCCTCCCATGTGCTGGGATTACAGGCATGTGCCACTGCACCCGGCTGAACTTTTTCATCTTGTAAACTGAAACTCTGAACCCATGAAACCATAACCCCCTATTTCCCATTCCCATTCCTGCAGCCACTGGTCTCCACCATTCCACTATCTAGCTCTGTGGCGGGGGTCACACCAGTGGACTCATACAGTGTTGGTAATTTTGTGACTGGCTCATTTCACTTGGCATGTTTTCCTCAGTGTTTCATTCATAATACAGCACATGTCAGAATTTCCTTCCTTTTCAAGGCTGAATAATATTTCCTTGTATGTGTGCACCACATTTTGTTCACCCATTCATCCCTCAGTGAACACTTGAGTTGTTCCCATCTCTTGGGTATTTTGAATAATGCTGCCATGTTCATGGGTTATTTTATATATTTGTTTTAGTTGTATACAATGCCTTTATTCTTACATGGCGTTGAGGATCGAACCCGGGCCGTGCATGTGCCAGGCGAGCACTCTACCATTGAGCCACAACCCCAGCCCCTGTTCATGGGTTATTTTATTTTTCAAAAACAAAAAACATGGCTGGGCGTGGTGGCGCACACCTATAATCCCAGCAGCTAGGGAGGCTGAGGCAGGAGAATCACAAGTTTAAAGCCAGCCTCAGCAACAGCGAGGCACTTAGCAACTCAGTGAGACCCTGTCTCTAAATAAAATACAAAATAGAGCTGGGGATGTGGCTCAGTGGTTGAGTGCCCCTGAGTTCAATCCCCAGTACAAAAAAAAAAAAATCATGAAAGAAATATTTTACCGTTAAATCCATGAACTAAAGAGCATGGAGAAGCAAAGGTTTCTAGATTAGGAGTTGGGCTTCTCTCCCTTTTCCTATCTGGGCTTCATACACCCCGTGTGACAGCAAGGCCACTGGACCAGAAGATCCCCAGAACCTTCCTGGCCTCCTATATCCATGATCCATTGCCATTCCTCATCTTCCAGGTCCTCCTGAGGCTCCCTCCCTGTCCCCTGGTTCCCTCCTTCCAAGCCTGTCTCTTTCTGGTGTAGGTCCTGGGGGTGGGAGCAAAGCCTCCTGGGCTGACACCTTGCTCTTAGATTGTGAGACCCAGGTGGGGAAGGAGGAGACAGCTGGATGCTGTCTCAAAGTCAGAGAAAAAATACCCACCGGCTCTGATCCAGAGCAAGTCTGAACAGTGGTGTCCAGTGGATTCACCCAAGGCAGTCACCCAAGGAAATCTCCAGATCTCAACTGAACCAGAAAATGCCCTCAGCTGCCAGCCATCCTGGAGCCACAGGAATGTTGATCTCTCTCAGGGCAGTCCTGGGAAGCTGGCTGCTGCATTCTGAACATTCCAGACATGCTGGTTTGGTGTGCAGCTGCCATCTACACCCCATCGCCCTGCCTCACCCAAGGACTCCCACAGCTCTGAAGCTGCTCTTCCATTTTTCAAGCCTCTACTCCAGCTCCCTGTGAGCTTCCTTCAGGAGGAGCCAAGTCTGGAAAGTTAGCTGGTTAAATGGGGATTGCATTTGAAAAGTCTTCCATCTGAGGCTGGGGCTGGAGCTCAGTGGCAGAGCGCTTGCCTAGCATGTGTGAGACACTGGGTTCAATCCTCAGCACCACATAAAAATAAATTGTAAGAGCCCTGTTTGGGGAGATGGCTAAGATTGCGATTGACTACGGGCCATGGAGATGTTTGGGCATTGCCGCCTTCCGTAGTCTCACGGGACTTGGCTCGGGATCTCGCAGGACTTTAGCGAGATTGCTGATTGGGTCTGCGCCATTTGGTGTGTTAGTTGTTTGGTGGTGTGTGTGGTGTGTGTTAAAGTCATTGTTAGAACCAGAGAGAAAAGTTATCTAAATAAAAAGGCTGTTTGTTTCCAGTTCACCTCTAAACTTCTTCCTGCGGCTTCGTTGCTCCAAGCGGCCATCGCTTCAGGCGACAACAATAAATATAAAAAAAAAAAAAAGTCTTCCATCTTTAACTCCCCATGCTCATCTCCCCCAGTCAGCTGGGCCACCTCTAGCCCTTTTTGTTCCCCAGGGCTTAGTTGAAGTCACTCTGCCACTCTGTAGAGCGTCTGAATTTCCCACTCTCATCTCTGTGCCCCCACAAACACCCCTGCTCTCCTCTCTTGTAACAAATCATCCCATTGGTAGTTCCTCTTCACTCCCACTCCCAGCAGCCTTTGCAGTTCTTGGAGGTGACTGGTCCCTCTCTGAGCCCCTCCACCTGGCACCAGGGCATGACCCTGAGCACCTGCTTGAAAAAGGTTGGATGTATGGATGGGTGGGTGGGTGGGTGTGTGGAAAAGAACCAGAGGAGGTCACTGGTACTGAGGTTTCAGAGGACTCAGCTAATTGGGGCTTGTCATTAGCTTCTCAAATAGTCATGATGTTTGGCAGTTTTCCTCCAAAATGGAATTACTTTTAGCAAATAATCCTATCCAGCTGATCCATTTGTTTAAAGACTTTGGCACAGGTACAGGTGATATGTCACTAGGAAAAGAAGTTTTTCCAAATGAGGTTGATGCAGAGCATGGCAATGTGGCCTAAAAGGCCCAACTTAACACGTGGCCCTGGCTGCTGGGCTGCCTGGCTTCTGGTATCCTGACCCTGGTCCTGGAGGAATTCACAAGACAGGCCCAAGTCCTAGGGAGCTTAGGGCTTGAAGCCAGGGGGAGTCCAGCAGGCCTTGAGTTTCCACGTGAACAGTTGCTGAGGAGTAAATCAGGGCCTGTTTCTGTACTTTCTAGCACTTCCCTATACCAGCCCTGTGGGTGTCATTGGTGGGCTGAGGGGGCAGTTACAAAAAGATTGAATGAGGTCCTCTGTGCATGACTTTGTGTGGGGGTTGCCAATGTATTTCCTCTCTAATGCTGTCTTGGTGATGCTACATTGAAAAGGATTCTGAGACCTTGACATGGCATTGCAGTAAAGAATGTCATAACTAACAATATCTGCCATGGCATGAGAGGGAAGAGTGATATTTTTGTGCCATGTAGCTGCCACCCCTGGTTTTATTACTGACTAATTAAGCTTAGGCTTTGGAGTTGCATGATTCAAGATTGAATTTCACTGTACTCTCCTGGGCCTCAGTTTATTCATCCCTGAAATGGGTATGTATGAGCCAGGGTGTGGATTCAGTTGCTATAACAGAAACCCATAAGTATTGTGGCCCAACACAAACTCAGAGTTCTTTCTTTCTTGCATTGAAGAATGAAGAGGTAGGCGAGCAGCTGTGTGTGCTAGGGGGAGCTCTGCCATCCTCATACCTCCGCTCTTCTCATTCTTTCCACTTTCCAGCCAGAGGGAAAGGGAAGGGGCACTGGCCCAGAGGAGTGTGTGTCTAGTGATTTCAAAGGTAACCCAGAAGCTGCCTACATACCTCACTGCTCATCTCCCTTTTAGGCAGAATAGTCACTTGCCACCTCCACCTGTGACTTCCTAGGAATGTGGTGTTTCACTGGGGAGCTGTGTGCCCAGCTAGCACTCTGTTGGACAGAGAGGAGATGGGACAAGGGCACCTCTCAGGGTTGTTAGGATTGGTGACAACCTGTGCCCACCTCTGGCACCTGATAAGCCTCCCCCAAGCTCACAGGTACATCCTCTCCCTGCCCAGGAGCTGGTGAAGATCCTACACAAGGCGCTGGAGGCCGCCCAGCAGGAGAAAAGGGCATCCAGCGCGTACCTGGCCGCAGCTGAGGACAAGGACCGGCTAGAGCTGGTGCGGCACAAAGTGCGGCAGATCGCGGATCTGGGCCGGCGGGTGGAGGCCCTGGAACAGCAGCGCGACAGCCTGCTGCACACGGCCAGCCTGCGGGAGCAGCAGGTGCAGGAGCTGCAGCAGCACGTGCAGCTGCTGATGGACAAGAACGAGGCCAAGCAGCAGGTCATCTGCAAGCTCTCAGAGAAGGTCACCCAGGACTTCACACAGCCCCCTGACCAGCCCCCCAGCACCGCCGACAGGGACTTCCTGAGCCAGCAGGAGAGGATGGAGCACCTGAAGGTAGGCCTCCCCCCTCTCCCTGGGCCCCAGGGAGCGCGGCTAATGGTTTTCAAGGTGGAGGAGGGCTCACCCTTCGTCCTGGAGCGTCCATACGGGAAGCAGATGCTGACGGACCGATTGCTCTTCGCTTCCTCACTGTCCTCAGTCTGACCCTCTCGTGATGTCCTGGGCTGCAGGAGAGCAAGTGTCTCGATTATCAGATTAGAGATGAAAGAGCCCAAGACCAGCTAAGTCTGGGGCCCGGCCTGGGCAGCCTTCTTTGGTGCCATTCTGATGCTCCAGGAGCCCCAAGATGCCAGGGCCACCCTCTCCCAGCACTCCTGCACATGGTACATGTGACCCACGCTGACCATGGCCTATTGGTGACATCAGAAGTGATTGCTGCTCTGCATATGGAATCGGTAGTGCTGTGTCCAGTGCTGTCTGCTTCACTTGCATTGTCTCATTTCATCCTTGCACCAGCCCTATGAGGCAGTGGTGCATGTGCTCCCCACTTTACAGATGGGAAGGCTGAGGCTGAGAAGGTAAACTCACCCAGACTCCCGAGCTGCCTGCTCTGCCTCTCAGCTTCTCTGCCACTCTATCTGCTGCTACCTTCCCCACCCCACCCTGCCTTCCCCTGCTCCGTCCCTGTCCCTTTCCCCAGGCTGTCCCAGTCCACAGGGACCAGCCCTGGCACCGGGGACAGGAACTTCATTTGAGTTGGATGCCTGCCATGGGCTGCAGTCTCCTGTCTAGAGGGTATGGTATGACAGGTGCCACCTGACCACCAGGAGCCTGAGACTGAGAATAGGTGCTTCTAGCCCCCACTGCTCCTAAAGGCAGCCATATATAACCAGGGCCACTCTTGCCCTGAATGCTGCCACTCAGAGCCACCTGTACTGCCGCCTCTAAAACCTTGGAAAGTCCCGTGCCCCTGAATCAAGGAACTGCTGAATTGGAGGAGGGGTAGAAAGAAAGAAAAAGAAATAGGAAGCTTCTGAGAGAAGCGGTGGGCATTGTTGCACAGGCTCGTCGCCAGCTTTGAAATGAGATGGCCTCGCGTTTTGTTGCGTCCTAGCTCTGCCTCTCGCTAGCTGCGTGGCCTGGAGCAAGTTCTCTCACCTCCATAGCAAGTTCCATTGCTGCCTGGGCAGGGTTCTTAGGAGGGTAAAGGAAGTGAACTTGCAACCCAGATCCCCTTCCCTGCCGGCAGGAACTGAGGAACCACATAACCAGCTAGTCCTGGCATCCCTTACAGTCTGAAATCAGAGATTCTTTGGGATTAAAACAAAACCAGAGCTTTCAAATGCACATGAGCTGGACTGTGCGCAGGGAGAGCGTGCTTCCACCACGCCCTGCCCCAGCTCAGGGTCTCCGCCGTCCATGTGCCCACAGGAGCCCACTGTTCAAGACTCATGGAGCAGCACAGGACTCAGAAGCAGATCAGCTGCATCTGGTCATCTTGGACTCACCTATGAGCCTGAGTGTGTCCCTGAGGTCATGTCTTTAGGAATTTAGGTAATCAGTGAGCCAGAGGCAACTGCACATGTGAGTCACATGTGAGTTAATGTGACTATTACATCTGCAGGTCTTTGAGTTTGGCCACAGGGAGTGTTCGCATTTCCTGCTGCTTAACCTGTGATAGAGGACACCCCAACTTTAGGGAAATGCCCCCTATGTTTTTGAGACTGTCATTCTTGACAGTTTTTTTTTTTTTTTTTTTTTTTTTTGGCACTGGGGATTGAACCCAGGGGCGCTTAACCACTGAGCCACATCCCGAGCCCTTTTTTTTGTATTTCATTTAGAGACAGGGTCTCACTGAATTGCTTAGGGCCTCACTAAGTTGATGAGACTACCTTTGAGCTTGTGATCCTCCTGCCTCAGCTTCCTGAGCCACTGGGATTATAGGTGTGCGCCACCATGCCCACCAAGAATGACAGTTTTGACATGGTGGCTTACGCCTGTAATCCCAGCCACTTGGGTGGGTGGGCTTCACAAGTTC
This sequence comes from Tamias sibiricus, assembly GCA_025594165.1. Lineage (NCBI taxonomy): Eukaryota > Metazoa > Chordata > Mammalia > Rodentia > Sciuridae > Tamias > Tamias sibiricus. Next base: position 186,366,548 of record CM046657.1, on the reverse strand, counting down.
AAGGCCAGCCTTGGCCACTTAGTGAGACCCTGTCTCACATTTCAAAAGGGCTAGGAATGTGGCTCAGTGATAGAATGCCCTTGGGTTCAATCCTCAGTGTGCCCCCCCGCATCTTGGCAAAAAAAAAAAAAAAAAAAGTGTCTTGAGTATCAAAGCTGGAAAATGGGGACAGTAGCTGTACTACCTCTTTAATATCAGAGCTGGGAAGACTCAGCAATCTAGTCTGTCTGCCCACTCATTTTCTGATAGGGACAAGGAGCTACAGAGAGGTGGGAGGACTGGTCCCGGGCCCACAGCACGAGTGGCAGGCGTGCAGTGGACCAGTCCCCCCATGCGAGCCTAGGGGCCTTGCCCATGGGCATTTCCCAGGGAGAATCCTGCAAAGGCAGGAGGCGGCAGGCAGGCTTTCCTCCAGGCCCTCTCCTCCCCTTGCTCTGCTGGTGAGTCGCGTGGCTTTGCTCTTCTCTGAGGTCTCTCTTTTTCCTCCCTACAGTTCTGAACCAAGAAGAACACTCAAGGTAGGGTCACGAGCTGGATGGGAGGGTGCTGCCCAGTGACCACCCAACCACTGCTGCCCCAGCTGGCGCTCCCACCCACCTGCCAATCCCAACACCTCTGCCCTCCCTAGAGCTGGAAGTGGGGCACCTTATGTGACAAAAGCCCTATTTCCCAAGCCTTGAAAATACCTGTCAACAATTCTAGACCTGGGGTGAGGAAGGAAAGGCCTCCAGGAGGCTGGGAGGGACATCAGAGGCCATCCTGGCCACAGTGAAGACTCTCCCAGCAGAGGGCCAAGATCACCTGGGGGCTGCCCACGTGGCCTGTCTCTTGATGGGGAAGTGCCACAGGCCGTGAGCCGTTCATGTCTGGGTCACCCGGGGCCTGTCCGAGGTCAGCCCTGCAGCAGCCCCTCCTGTACTCAGCTGCAGCCCAGCATGCAGCAGGAAAGAAAGGGCTGGGCCACAGCAAGGGTACCCGGGACTCGTCAGTGGGGGCTGTGAGTGTGCGCAGTGTGTTTGAATGGCTTCTGCAATGTCCTTCCTGGCAGAATAAAGACCCAGAACCATGCTGTAGCTCAGGTCGCTGGGCCAACCCTCCCAAGACTTGCCCAGCCTCTTGCACGCCCAGCAGAGGGCTCTTGCTACTTCCATGGGACAGTGCGCAGAGGGACACCTCTGGGCTCAGAGCCGTTCTTCACAGTGTTACTCAAAATCAAAAACCAGCTAAAAGCACCTGTGGCCTGAATTTAAGAAACAACAAAAAGAAAAGGGTTATAAGTAATTTATGGTATAGTTGTCCGTCCTTGAAAACAATCACTGGAGCTGGGCGGGGTGGCGCAGGCCTGTATCCCAGCTATTTGGGAGACTGAGGCAGAAGGATCCTAAGTACAAGGCCACCCTGTCCCTTATAAGAACACTAAGAGGGCTGGGGTAAAGCACATGCTTACTATGCTTGAGGCCCTGGGTTTGAGCACCAAAAGTAAAAAAAAAAAAAAAAAATTAGGGAACTTATAGAGCAACATAGAACAATATTTACAGTGTACTTCATGATCACAAATATTTAATAGAATGCATTGCTTTTTAAAACAAATACTATTGGGGCTTGAGATATAGCTCAGTTGGTACAGTGCTTGCCTCACATGCACAAGGCCCTGGGTTCAATCCCCAGCACCACAGAACACAAAAAATACTACTGAGCACTTGCTGTTTTCTGTCCCCATATTTGGCGTTATCTGTGTTACCATTACCATCCTAACTGCCCACAGGGGCGGTTGGTATTTGCCCCTTTTACAGATGAGGAAACAGAAGGGTTTAGGGACCTTCCCAGGGTGCTAGAGCCAGGCCTTGAACTCCAGCCTTGCACTCTTGTCACCACAGCATACTGACAGTAGAATGGAGAAGGAGGCTCTGGGTGGTTTTCTCTTTTCAGACTTACTTTTTTTCCCTTTCTTTCTTTACTTTTTCTTTCTTTTTTTCTTTTTCTTTTTTTTTTTTTTTTTTTTTTTTTTACTAGGGATTGAACCAGGGATGCTTTACCATTGAGCTACTTTCCCAGTCCTTTCTATTTTTCATTTTGAGACAGGGTCTCATTAAATTGCTTAGGGCCTTGCTAAGTTGCTGAGGCTGGCCTCAAACTCGCAATCCTCCTGCCTCAGCCTCCGAGTCACTGGGCTCATAGACGTGTGTCATCATGCCCAGCTTAGATTTCCTTTTCTGTTGTCATCATTGGGATGATTCCTCAGGACCAGGAAGTATCCGTGGTCAACTCCTGAAATGCTGTGCTCTCTTCTCCAGGATGACATGGAAGCTTACCGGACCCAGAACCGCTTCCTCAACTCTGAGATTCACCAGGTCACCAAAATCTGGAGGAAGGTGGCTGAGAAGGAGAAGGCGCTGCTGACGAAGGTGCCAGGCGAGAGCTGTTTGACCGTCTCCATGCCCTGCCACCCTTCCCGTCCCCCTGCTGACCACCCCCACTCATGCTCCTCCTTCCCCGGCTGCCCTCCCTCTGGACTGAGCCCCCTGTGAACAATGTCAGTTTCCTTTCCAGCCCCTGTGGTCTGGCTGGCTGAGCCACCCAGTCAGTGGTGCTTTGCTGGGCAGCTGTGGGGAAGGGACATCAAAACCAATAAGCTTGGTTGCTGCCCCAAAGAGAGTGCCGACTGGTGAGGGAGTTGAACTCAGCTAAGACTCAGATTCACGGGGCCCAGAGATAGGAAGGTAAGTGAAGGAAGGCTTCCTGGAGGAGGCGTCCTCTGAGTTGAGTCCTAAAGGCCGGTGTTATCCAGCAGTGGAGAAAGGCCTTCTAAGAAAAGAGACAGCGTGGTAAAGGCTGATGGCCTGAGAGGCGTGAAGCAGAGCTGAGGAGGAGGAGACGAGGCTGAGTGGATCTGAGTGGAGAGACCCTGGCCCAGACTGACCTTCTGAGAAGATGGCTGCGGCTACTGGGCAAAGGGTGGGCTTCTGGAGAGGGCCTGGACACAGGGAGACCAGAGTCTCTAGCAGAAGTCCCAGAGAAGACCCTGGTGACAGAATATAGGAAGCAGCCTGGGACCTCCTGGGGTTGGGGGAGCAGGAAGGAGGGCAGGCTCGGGGAGGTCGGGGGTTGGGTTTGGGCAAGTGCTTAGAGCTGCCCACCTGGCAGGGGTGCCGTGAAACTGCGGCCTCGGCCACCAGGCTCCCAGTGCTCCTCTGGGACCTCGGGTGGCTCAGGTCATGGCAGTGCTCTGAGGCAGCTTTTTGCTGTCCCCATCTCATAGCAACAGAAAACAAGGTCCAGAGAGGTCACCCGACCTGCCTGGCACCATCTGGCTTGTACAAATAGAAACAGGAGTTCAAGGCAAGGAGGAGAATTCAAGGCAGAAAAGACCTAGCGCAAGGGCGCTGTGTGTTGGAGGGATGGAACCTGGTGGCACAGAAGGCGCAGGCAGGGCCCTCCCCGCCGCACCACCTGCAGAGTGCTGGTCTTGCCCAGCCCCTGGGGAGGGCTTTGCTCATCAGCTCACCTACTCCCTCCAGAACCCCGAGGCTGTTGCCCCACTGTGCAGTCGAACAAGCTGGGGCACAGAGAGGTTAGGTGACTCGCCATTAGGCCGTACAGCAAACAGGCAGAATCAGAATGGGACTGCAGGCTGCACCGGAGCCTGCCATGCCTGCCCCAGCCCCACCTTCTCTTTCTCTTGAACCCAGCCCCGGCCCCAGCCCTGGCCCTCCCTTGCTTCCCTTGCCTCCTTGCTCCCACTGCACTCGGGGCCCATCTTTCCCTCATGTGGAGGTCCCACAGAGGGGAGGCTGGGAGAGGAGCTGGAGGGGCTGTTCTGCCTGGGCCGAGCAGGGCACCTACCTGACCAGCGCGCCCCTCCCGTCGCAGTGTGCCTACCTCCAGGCCAGGAACTGCCAGGTGGAGAGCAGGTACCTGGCTGGGCTGCGGAGGCTGCAGGAGGCCGCGGGGTCGGAGGCTGGCGAATGCTCAGAGTTGCTGCGCGAGCTCATCCAGGAGGCGCTGCAGTGGGAAGCCAGCGAGGCCTCAGCTGACGGCGTGGAGCTGAGCCCTGTCAGGTGAGCCCCGAGGCTGCATGACCAGGGACCCCAGCCGCCTTGCTGCCAGTCCTGCTGACTGCACGGGCACCTCACAGTTGTGACCTCCTCTGGCTCCAGATACGCCACGCAGTGCCAGCCCAGGAGAGCAGGCTCAGAGGTGCAGCCCCTGCCCAGCGCTGCCAAGGACATCACTGCAGCCAACAGGGTCTGCCTCCAGAGCCCCACTTCTCCCCTTGCCCAGGTTCCTCCCAGACATGTTTGTCAGAGACAGAGAGAGGGGAGATAAGCCCGCTGCCTCCTCAGGCCAAACCCTGCTGAGCAGTGGATGTCGCAGCTACATATAACAAAAGTGGGCAGGACTCTGCTTATAGGTCCCTGAGGCTGGTGGCCTACTGGCAGAAGCCTGGGCTTTTGAGCCACATATGGCTCTCTCTTAGGAGGTGGTGGTGGTGAGGATTGAATCCAGGGTCATTACCACTGAGCTACATCCCAGCCCTTTTTATTTTATTTTTGTAACAGGGTTTAAGTTGCCCAGCTGGCCTACAACTTGTAAACCTCCTGCCTCAGTCTCCTGAGTCATGGGGATTGTAGGCTTGTGCCACCACACCCGGCAGACCTGGCTCTTGCTATGTGACCTTGGACAAGTCACTTAACCTTTCTGAGCCTCATACTCAGTCCCTGTAAGATGTGGGCTAAGACCATTGCTTTGCAGGATCATTAAGACTGACAGCGCCCGTGGTGCATACATGTAATCCCAGCAGCTCAGGAGGCTGAGGCAGGAGGATCGCGAGTTCAAAGCCAGCCTCAGCAACTTAGCAAGGCCCTGTCTCAAAATGAAAAACAAACAAACAAATGTTTTTTAAAGAGACTGGGGATGGCTCAATGGTTGAACCCTTCTGGTTCAATCTGGGTATCAAAAAAAAAAAAAAAAAAAAAATATATATATATATATATATATATATATATATATATATCTCCTGTCATTGATGCAGTCTGTCCCCCTCTGTCCCTGAGCCAGTGGTGGTGAAGGGTTCTGTATCACCAGTGCAGGTCTCCTTGGCCCCAGGTGCCTGAGGTGGTTGGAGGGTCTCCCGGGCACTCTGTACCAGGCTCTTCTAGGCCCTCCCTGGTGCTCAGGAGGCAGAGCCGGGCAGTTTGGGAGAGGCGGAGGGGCCTGCCCTGCCCTGAAGGCTGAGCCTCAGTGAAGCTGGGGAGGAACCTGGCCCAGCACCCCCACCCGCCCCTGTCCAGGGACGGCCCTGCAGGGTGTGGCTAACGCGGGTCTTTCCTGGCAGTGAGTATGACGAGTACGGCTTCCTGGCGGTGCCCGACTACGAGGTGGAAGACCTGAAGCTGCTGGCCCGGATCCAGGTGCTGGAGGTGCGCTCCCACCACCTGCTGGCCCTCGAGGCTGTGGAGCGGGGGCTGCAGGAGCGCTGGGCCGCCCTGGGCCAGCTCACACCCTCTGCAGAGCTCAAGCAGCTGCTGCGGGCAGGAGTGCCCCGCGAACACCGGCCCCGCGTCTGGAGGTGGCTGGTCCACCTCCGCGTCCAGCACCTGCACACGCCTGGCTGCTACCAGGAGCTGCTGAGGCGAGGCCAGGCCTGCGAGCACCCTGCTGCCCGCCAGATCGAGCTGGACCTGAACCGGACCTTCCCCAACAATAAGCACTTCACCTGCCCCGCCTCCGGCTTCCCCGACAAGCTCCGCCGGGTGCTGCTGGCCTTCTCCTGGCAGAACCCAGCCATCGGCTACTGCCAGGGCCTGAACAGGTGAGGCTCTGGTCGGAGAGGACGCACCCTTTGCCTTGCAGAGCACCGCTGACTTCAGCACCTCCCAGAGACCCTGAGACATAAGCCCAGGAGGCCCTCACTGGACAGAGAGGGACAGGCAAGTGAGAAGACACGTTTAAGACAGATGGGCCACAGCCCGTCCCCGTCCTGTGCTCTCTGCTTTGTGCTCAGGAGATACCACTCACGCAGAGCCATCAGGAGTGTCCCCTGGAGTGTGCAGTGAGGGTCCAGCTCACATATGACAGCACTGGCCAGGTCAGGGAGCATTTGCATTATACAAAGCCTGCGCAGAGGAGCCCAAGGAAGACGGAATTTATAAATGATACAGGGGGAGCTCAGGGAAACCAGGGGAAGAGGACAGAGCTGAGGACCAGATGGCCCAGCAGGGCCACAGTGCTGCAGAAGTCCAGGTTGGCATTCATGCTGCATTGCCTGAAATGCCCTCCCCCAAGGCAGTGTGGCACTGTCCTGCAGCTGCATGACCTCTGGCCTTCACCCCCACCTCTCTTGGCAGACCAGTCTCTGCCTGCTCATTCTCTGGGCATTTACAGCCCATTGAGGTTGTGACAGTGGAGCCCTTGAGTCGTGGGCTACAGCAAGTCTTCCCACCTCATATCCCGTGCCCTTAACCCTTATGCCCAGGTCCTGCATCTCTAAGAAGGAATCTGAGTGGCACAGCATAGGTTACTTTCCATTTCTGGTCAATCAGCAGGGGAGGAGAGAGACTGGGGATAAGGATGGGGCCCCCTGGTTCACAGGGCTGTCACAGTGTGTGTGCTGGGGGGCTTTCATGGACACTACATATCTCCATAGAAACTGCATAGTCTTGAATATTTCCCAAAGCAAATTTTGACTCAATTTCATTTAAACACACATATGCTTGAGTAAAATTTACAAAAGCCATTCTGCTCTCTTTTTTTTCTGAATAGGTGGTGTGTGGGCATTTATTTAACCCAGAATTGACATTCAGAGTGTCCTTAACTCAAATTTGAATGGCTCCCAAGGGCACATATTTTCAATACTCTTATTTCCACCCTAAATTTAGGTAAAATTGAATATATGTACAATTACTGGGAATTCAGAGCTAAACTCCCAACAGGAATGCCTCTTAATTTAAGCCTGAGATTCATGTTATTCTGCATGTCTGCTACAGGTGAAGTCTGTAGAAATTCTACTCATTCACTAACAGCTGAGCAAAACCTGTATATTTCTTATCTGCATGAACATGTTAAAATCTAGGCGGAACAAAAACTGCAAAGCCTTTTTAAGAGCAGCTGTGCAGGGAGCTGGAAGCCATGGGACTGGTATAAATAATGATTTTCCCATTTCTTAGAAAGGTCATAGGAAGCAACTTACTGAGGGTGCTTTACATACCTGATATCATTTAATCCTCCTGAAAACCTGTGAAGTGGGCACTGGTGCCCCCATTGTCTAGGCAAGTCAGGGAAGTTCAGAGAAGCTGAGTCACCTGCCCAGAGCCTCACCAGGCCTGGCATCTAGGCCAGCTCCAACCCTAGACACCCACACCCAGTCCTTCCCACAACCCACCCTCACTCAGAGTGGGAACTTTGGCAGGCAGTGTGCTGATGCCACCCTGAAACCTTTTTTCCTGATCAGATGTGACCTCTCTGAGATGGAATTAGCCATATATGGGCTATGGTGCTCTGGGGTGCAATTTTGTGCCAAAGCAGGAGCAAGTCTGGTAGCTGGGGGCCTTGAGATCAGCCACACAGGAGGGAAGCCTCCCCTGTGGAAGGAGGTGGCACAGGCTGCTTCTAGAAGGCAGATAAGTACATCTGAGGCCAAAGAAGAAGACACCCAGAGGGTACTTTTTACTATCTCTGTCTCTGCTCTTTTTACTTAAATTTTATATGTAAGCACAGATAATTGGTATTCATGCAAATATTTGTGTTATTGCTTTAACTAGAAAATTAAGTGTATTAGAAAGAGCCTGTTCTAATGTGGAAAGTGCTGTTGTGTTGCTTTGGAGGCCCTGATCCCAAACTGCAGGCCCCTTACACTTGCCTGAGTTGCCATCTAGTGGCAGCGGTTGGAAATGCATGTGTTGTGCCACCACGCCCCACTCCCACCCCATGTCTCAAGATAACATCCTTCTTCTAAGGCCACAAATCCAGCTGGTTGAGATGGTGAAGATAGAACACCAATGAATTAATGCCAGTTTAGAGCAAACATTTTAAAGCCATTTCCCTGTGAAAATAAGTGGAATCCTCAAAGTAGCTCGCTCGTCCCCCTTCGGCCCACTTCCCCTTTGCAGGCCTCCTTGGGCCCTGAGTGCCTGAGGGTGGAGCTGGGCTGGAGCCTGAGCAGTGAGCAAGCCCAAGTGGGGACCAACCTCAGGTAACTGGCTTTCTAATGAGTGCTGTGAAAACTTCTAAGCCGGCACTGGCAGCCAGCTCCTGGACTGAGGACATGCTGAGGTTGGTGGGCTGGATGTTGGTATTCCTGAGTTCTCTTCCTGCTCTATCATCTGCCGACTACGTGATATTGAGGCATTCCCTTTTGTTTTCTGGACCTCAGTTTTCCTATCTGTGAGTAAGGAGTTTATCTTGACCAGAGATAGCCAATAGGAAATAGCTGCCTGGAGGCCTATCTTGAGGCAGTTTCTTAGGTAGCCTCAATTCAGTGGGAAAGAGTGCCCTGATCAATTAGTTATGTCTGCTCTGGGCATAGGCAAGGAGAATGTTCCACGATCTATTAGTTACGTCTGTCCTGGGCATAGATAAAGAGAATGGTGGCAGACATATCACGTATTTGCTATCCCAAACACTAGGAAAGGAGAAGGTTTTCTTTTTTCTTTTGAGACTCAGCCTTGTTTCTAGAAGTCCTGAGCCTCCAAAGAAAGTGGAGGTCATAAATCCAGTCTAGTAAGAACCCAGGGAAGCATTACTAGCTGCACAGTGACATGGGCTCCATGGCCCACAGAGTTACTCTGGGTTGGTTAAAGTCACACAGGGTCTCCTTGCAGGGTTTCCCAGAGGCTTTCTGAGGTAGTGTGCATGGTAAGCCCCCAAAAGGGTCTGTAATGGGCAGTATTCCCCAGGTGGCTTTGAACACTGGACCTTGTGTTTATGACGCATATTAGGAGAACAGGCGTCCATAGAGGACATTTGGGGAAGTGTAACTTGGATTGGCCCTGGATGCAGGGAGAACAGCGCTTCTCCCAGGAAGGCTTCCTTGCTCAGCTCTGGGGGCTTGTCCCTCTTCCCCATGATGTCACTGGAGCCTCCTGAGAAGGGGTGTGCCAGACAGCACCAAAGACTGGCTTCCGTGCCTCTCGGCCCTAGAGGTGGGTTTTGTTATCTCACCTAACAGAGCACGAGACTGAGACTCAGGGAGGTGAGCGCACTTGCCAGCGTCTCAGAGCTTGTGACCGTGGAGGTGAGGACAGCCAATGTCTGTAGAGCCCGTGGTGTGCCCGGCCCTGGGCTGGTCGTTGACTGTGTCGCCTGTGCTCACCCTTGCTCAGGCTGGCGGCCGTGGCTCTGCTGGTCCTGGAGGAGGAGGAGAGCGCCTTCTGGTGCCTGGTGGCCATCGTGGAGACCATCCTGCCAGCCGACTACTACAGCAAGACGCTGACGGCGTCCCAGGTGAGAGGGAGGGAGGGGACATGGCGGCCATGCAGGGCAGAGCCCTTGAGTTGCTCCTGTAAGTCAGTGAATGCCCAGAGAGTTAGAAGACTCCCTGGCCTCCATTCCTCCACCTGCACAGTGGGCCAGTCTCCCTTCTCTGGGATGCGGGGAGGTTCTGGCAAGCTGGTGGCCTGAAGAATTTGGGGGATTCTGCCCAGAGGATAGACTGGTGTTAGTCCAGTGGTGACATCATGTCACTGGGAGAGGAAGAAGCAAATCTAGTATCATTTGCCATTTGCCAGTCAAATTTCAAAACACAGCAGGGCTTGGAGGCACATGCCTAGAATCCCAGCTACTTGGGGGCCTGAGGCAGGAGGATTGCAAGTTCAAGGCCAGCAAGGGCAACTTAGCAAGACCCTCAGCAATTTAGCAAGACCACGTCTCAAAAAAATTTTTTTTTCAAAAGGGCTGAGGATGTAGCCCAGTGGCAGAGTGCTTGCCTAGTATGTGCTAGGCCCTGGGTTCCATCTCCAGTACTGGAAAAACAAATTCAGAACACAGTTCAGCAGGAGGGGGGGGGGGGCGTGATGGTGACCATTCCTGCTCGTGCTCATCACTGTCCACTGAGCAGCGTGGCTGCCTCCATTGTCCCGTCACCCCTCTACCGCCCTCTGGCCCTGTGGTCAGGCAGAGCAGCGTCCAGAGCCTTGCCCCCGGCTGACCAGCTGTGTGACCTTGGCACATGACACCACCACCTCTCTGAACCCCAAGCTTGCTTGCTCTAGAATGGGAGTAGGGTTGCTTCTAGGGCTTGTTACGAGGCCTAAGTGCAAAGTCATTCCAAGCCTCCCCTCCCCTCGCCAGCCTTGCCCACTGCCCGCCTCCACTGTCTAGCGCCCTTCCTTCCCTCCTTTCCTACTTCCATCTGTAACACTGACTCCTCCTCCTGGACCGCCCCCTGTGTGGAGGGCAGGACCCTGGAGGTGCAGGTACAGCTCCCGGAGAGGAGTGAGCCTGGGGAGTCAGCAAGGAGGTGGGATCAGGTCGGGATTGCATGGGGGACTGCGTGGGAGGGAGGCCCGGCCTAAGAGTGGCTTCAGCGGGGCATTGTTCTCCTCAGATAACGACAGGTGGTTCCACTTCTTGATGCCTGCAGGACCAGGCTCCTGCCAGCTCCCAATTCTGCTCTCCCTGGCCTGGGGCTTGTCACCTCATGGTTACCAGAAGGCCGTAGCACCCCTGGGCCTGGGCCACGGCCTGAGTGGAAGAAGCAGAAAGGTGGACATGGAGCTGGCTCCCTCCCTCCGGCAGTTTCCACTTAGAGCTTAGGGTCAGGGCTGCATCTCAGGTGGCCCCTCGCTGGGCCAGGGGCTGGGAACGTGCCATGTTTTACTTCCACATCTCAGCATTTCTGAAATTAAGGTGCCTTGTGTTGCTTGTGTCAAGTTTGCTTTTTCTTTTTAATTTCTTGCTGTGGAGAATTTCCCACCTTCCAAAAAATAGAGAAAAGAATACAGTGCACCCCTGTGTGTCCAGGGCCTGCTCTCCCTGACTGCCAACCCAGAGGGGCCAGTGTCGTCCCCTGTCCCCGCCCACTCCTCCTGCTTTGATCCTCTTGGTGGAGACCTCAGCAACGCGCCAGTTCGTCCATGAATCCTTCAGTGGCTTCCATGGCATCTTCCCACTCTTTGTCTTGTTTTTTTTTGGTTGGTGTTTTTGTTCTCCTGGGGATTGAACCCAGCCACATCCCCTTCTCCCAGGTGTCATCCAGCCAGCCTTAGGATCCGAGCTGCACACCTGGCCTCCACTGCTGCTCCAGGGTGTGGTCAGGAAGGGAACAGAGCTGCTGAGTGTTTGCCACAGCCGACACTGAAGCCTGGGGGGACTTTCATGGGGGCTAGGGCTGAGCAGCCACAGCTCCAGGCAAGGAGGAGCAAGAGGGCCATCTCAGAGCAGGAGGGGACCATAAAGAACCATGTCTTAGAGCCTGGGAAGAGCCAGTGCTGAGAGTGATCAACGAGATTCAGTGAAAAAAGGCCAGAGGCATGACAGTGGCCACCAGGAGAGGTCACTGCAGCCACCACCCCACCCCACAGATCCCACCTTGAGAAGATTCCTCCATGTCCAGCATGGAGGACATTATGGCTCCCACCGATACTTGCCCTGAACATCCACCAGGCACCTCAGGGGTGAGGCCAACAGTGTGGAGAGGCAGCTGCAGGTGTCAGCTGATACAAGTTTGGGGACCAAGCTCCCATTTCCTGGGGCATGTGTTCAGTTTCTCTGAATCACCAGGAGGATCAGCTGGACTTGAGGTGGCCAAGAACTGGCCAGCCCAGAGACCTCCCTGTAAAGCCTGATGCTCCAGCCAGGTGACCTGGCCTGTGTTGGGAGCAGCAGATGATGTGTAGCTGCCCCTGTGTCCCAGCTCCCCAGGTGCTCGGTGCTGGTCAGGGCAGGACCCACTCGGCACCGCAGGCTTGCTGTGGACTGCCTGGGTCTGCGGGGCAGGGAGGAAGGGAGGTGGCCACTTCGCCAGGGCTGCCAGCGATGGGCCCTCTCGCTGCCTTCCAGGTGGACCAGCGGGTGCTGCAGGACCTCCTCTCGGAGAAGCTGCCCAGGCTGATGGCCCACCTGGGGCAGCACCGCATCGACCTCTCCCTCATCACTTTCAACTGGTTCCTCGTGGTCTTTGCGGACAGCCTCATCAGCGACATCCTCCTGCGGGTCTGGGATGCCTTCCTGTACGAGGGGACCAAGGTAGGGCGCCGCTGGGCCTGAGCTGGCTCCTCCACCCCTCTGGTCTTGACCCTGGCCTTGGAGAAAGGCAAGACAGTGTCCACCTGGGAGGGCTGCTGGGGACGTCTGAGAGCGTGGTTTTGTAAACTGTGATTGCCTGAGCGCACCTGAGAGAAGGGGCACTTCCGCCTGCGCATGCGCCCTGAGGTCGCCCCACCCCGTCTCCCTGGAGAAGGCGCCTCAGCAAGATCAGGGAGGCACTTGCCCTGCTGCCTGCCACCCAGGCCCCTCCTACACTGAGGGCGGAGCCTGGGTCTGGGCCAAGCCCTGCCCCGACCTTGTGAGGAGACAGGGCAAAGGCCCGCCTCCCACAGACCCATGTTACAACACCATTTGGGGCTTTTTGTTTTATTTTGTTTTGTACTGGGGATTGAACCCAGGGGCACCTTACCACTAAGCTACATCCCCAGCTGTTTTTTATTTTTAACCGTTTTTTATTTTTTAGACAGTTTTTGATTTATTTGAGACAGGGCCTCACTAAGTTACTTAAGGGCTCACTAAGTTGCTGAGGATGGCCTCGAACTTTTGATCCTCCTGCCTCAGCCTCCTGAGTTGCTGGGATCACAGGTGTGCGCCACCAGGCTCCCACTACACCGTATTCACCCTGACAGGTCCACCAGGCTCAGCGCATTGCCTCTTCGTAGGAGAAGTCCAGGGGTAGAGCAGGAACTTCATCCACACCCCTGCATCTACCCCCACACTGTGCCTCCAGGCTTCCCTCTCTGTGGCCTGCTCAGGGACTCTGGCCTCCTGGTTTCCTCCCTCTGGGAATTCCCTCCCACCCCTGAGCCCCTGCTTTGTCCCCAGGTGGTGTTCCGCTATGCCCTGGCCATTTTCAAGTACAACGAGGAGGAGGTCCTGCGGCTGCAGGACAGCCTGGAGATCTACCAGTACCTGCGCTTCTTCACCAAGACCATCTGCAACAGCCGGTGAGGGCCTGCCCCTGCCCTCTGCCGCCCCCGTGCCCCACCCCAGGTGGTGACGGTCATCTTCCTTCATAGCTTAGGTGTCTAGGGGGGAGTCCTGCCCCTTTGTGATCCATCCGCCCCTTCACCTGGCATTCAGATTCTTTGTGCAGTTTTAGGGTTTCATGTGTGTGCTGGGGTCCTTACTGGGGCCTCACCCATGCCAAGCAGGTGCTCTACCACTCAGCCCCAGTCCAGTCTCAGTTCCTGCCCACCTCTCCCTCCCTGAGCACCCCTGGCCTGTGAATCTGGAAGGCAGAATTACTTGAGTTTCTAGAACAACGCTGCCTCTAGGCCTGTGCCCTGCAGTTGCTTCTGTTAGAATGGCCCTCACCACCTCCCCACCACCGCGCCATCCTTGCCTGTCAACTTTCATTCACTCTTCAAAACTCAGCTCACCTGTCACCTCTTCCAGGAAGCCAACCTGGCCAACCCTTCTATGAGCGAGGTGCCCTTCTGCCTGGTGGCACACGTCTCCCTGGTGTGCAGCTCGCCCTGGGTGGAAAGGGGCTTCCTCCTCACTACTTCCTGCCTGGAAGTCACGCTCCCCAAGGGCAGGGCCAGGGCCCCTGTGGGTGGAAAGGTGTCTGGAAAGTCCCAGAAACACAGGCCCACGGACACCACGCATGAACTGACTGTGTGCTCCTCCCAGGAAGCTGACGCACATCGCCTTCAGCGACATGAACCCCTTTCCCATGAAGCAGCTGCAGCAGCTGCGGGCCACCCACCGGGAGCGGCTGGAGGCAGAGCTGCGGGAGCTGGAGCAGCTGAAGGCCGAGTACCTGGAGAGACGGGCGTCCTGGGGCAGAGCGGTGACCGAGTCCTGCGCCATTGAGGACGATGGGGATGGGGACGCCTGACCCGTCACTCGGCTGCACAAAGCCTTTTCACCCAAGGGCGCCCACTGGAGGCCTGGCATGGACCAGCGGTCCAACCCCCGCCCCATCACCACGTGACCCTCTTTCCTGGGCACTCACCAGGGATGGCATGCGCTTCTCACTCCCCACAGGGCAGGCCAGAGGGGCGGTCTGCATGGGGCCGCCTGGGCACCCTCTAGGTCCCATCTACAAACTGTCTGCTGGAAACCGCTCGCGCTGGGAGTCGGTACTTCTCAGTGTCCAGTCAGCCCCGGTGTGCCGCCCCCAGGCCTTTCAGCTGCTCTTCCAGGGTGACCCTGCAGGGCCAGGCTCCTGGTCCCCACAGAGCTGGGGCTCTGAGTCATTAGGGCATCTGTCTTTCAGGACAGCAGCTCCCTACAGTGCCCACCAGGTCTGTGTCCAGGCCACCCCCTGATACCAGGGCCTGGGTGCAGAGCCTTGCGCCTGTATCCTTCTTTCTTCCTTTGGGGGCTCCAGGGAGGAGCTCTTCTGACCACCATGGGGAACTGGGTGTAGGGGCTGGGCCGAAGCCCTGGGTCAGGAACCCACATGGACTTGCCACTGCCCCTGCAGCAAGCAGGGCAGGGAGTGGGGTCCGCTTTCCTGCAACAGGCAGCTGGGGGCGGGCGTGGGTGGCAGTGGCCCTCCACCAAGCCCTGTGGCCCCTCAGGGCAGGGTGCTCCACCCCGCTGACCCCTGAGCCCAGGGCTTCTGGTGCTTCCCGGCCCCAGGCCCGGTGTCAGTTTTCCCCAGCTGTTCCAGGTCCCTATCAGCAGACAGAGCAGACACACACTGTCCCCACCAAGGGGGACTACGCAGGGGTCACGGCTCCTTTCTTGGCAGCACCTGTGACCATGTGGGCAGAGCCGGAGCCTGGCTCTCCAGCAGGCAGGGGTGGCTGTCACATGGGGACCTGCCTCTGGAACCACTGGGTGCAGGCCAGCGGCCTCCTCCACCCAGCTCTAAGGGAGGCTGCTGTTCGGGGGAGAGGGGGCCACACCGTTGGCAGGGACCAGCCCTGGGCCCTTCTGCAGACCCCATGGGTGTGGATGGGAGGGGTTGGCACACAAGTTCCCCCCACGGCAGCCCTGGGAGCGTCTCTCAGAACTCCTCCCCTGCGTCTGGTGGCCTCTGCTGGCCCGCCTTTCTCAGTTCTGATCATTCTTTTTTTTTTTTTTACATCTGATGAGGCACTTTCACCACCAGTTTCCATGCAATGTGCTGGTAGGGGAGTGGGCAGGGGTCCCGGTGCACCCTGGGAGGTCAGGCCCTGTAACTGTAAGGCTGGTCACCAGGCAGGCGAGGGAGCCAGGAGGGCAAAGGAGGTGCTGCTGGTGTGTCTGCAGAGAAGAGCAGCCAGTGGCAGCCAGCACCCTGCAGCGAAGGAAGGCTCCGAGGCCCTGAGGCCCACAGGTCCTGCTGACTCCACTGAGACTCCCTCTCCAGCAAGAACGCGCACACTGTCTCTACCCCGTGCCCCTGCGGCACTAGGGAGGACACAGACCGTGTGCAGCCCATCCAGCTGGCAGGGTCCCCAGGTGCTGGGCAAGACAGACTCACAGGGACCGTACACACAGGTGCACGTGGAATTCATGGACGACACTAGCTGCTCCATCATCCAGAACTCAAAGGCCCATCCAGGAAGTGATATGCTGACCTTGCTGAAGTCAGGGGAGGCTCAGAAGCTCTGCTGAACTTGCTGCTGGGCTCCGGGTACCCATTACTTGGCTGATGGCTGGCAACTGTTAAATAAAGCATTTGTATTGTATATTTTAAAACACGCACACACAAGCAGGGCATGGTGGCGCACACCTTAATCCCAACAGCTTAGGAGGCTGAGGTAGGAGGATTGGGAGTTCAAAGCCAGCCTCAGCAACTTAGCGAGGCCCTGAGCAACTCAGCAAGACCCTGTCTCTAAATAAAAAATAGAAAAGGGGCTGGGGATGTGGCTCAGTGGTTAAGCACCCCTGGGTTCAATCCCTGGTACAAAAAAAAACCACCCCAAAACCATGGATCACGCAGTGGGCAGAGGGCTGCTGCTTTCTCCTGTCCTCCATCCACTGCTTTCCCCATTTCCTCTTTCCCATTCATTCCCCTCCTTCTCCTTCCCATCACCCCTTTCCCTCTCTACTCCCTGCAGAGTTGGGAGCCCCAGCTCTCCCTCCCATCCTGGAACAGTGGGTGGAACTCTGCACTGGGCCAGCTCTGTGGCCTTTTTCTTATCTGGCTGCATCTTAGAATCCCCTGAATAGCTTTTTTTAAATTTGGGGCTGGGAATGTGACTCAGTGGCAGAGCACTTGCCCAGCATGCACAAGGCCCTGGGTTCCATCTGAATTACCACACACAAAACAAAAATAAATTTTAAAAATAACGTGGGTGCTAGGCCCTAGACGCTGGCTGTTGTGGAACCTGGGCAGTCCAATACACTGGGAGCATTGGGAGCCCTGGACAGTGAGGACTTGTGGCTTCCTAGAGCCCTGGGGAGGGGCGCTGGGAAGGAGAACTTCCTGTTCTGCAGCACCTACTCACCCAGGCCAAGCTCAGGTGATGGGGCACAGAGAGGCCAACTAACCTGAACAAGTCACACAGCCATGCTGGGCCCTAGAGGCCCTGACTGCAGCCAGGGAGGGCCTCTGCCCACTCACCTGCCTTCTCTGGAGCCTAGAACACCTCTCACAAGGACAGGGCTTGGGGGCTGCCCGGCCTCTGGCCTCCTGTGGGCACGCTATGGGGTTGCTGGGCAAAGGGGAAAGGAAAAAGAGCTTCTGAATTGTTACCCCCAGCAGGAATTGTGGCGCTGTCCCTTAATCAGAGATAAGCAAAAGGAGCCAACACCCACAGGACAGTGAGGATGCAGCAGGCGGTCCCCACCACAGCATGTCTGAGCCTGCTGCCCTGCCCCCTCCCCTGCGCTTCCTGGAGGGCGCTTGCGGCCCACCTCTGGTGTCAGGTTCCAGGCCCTGCACCACAGCTGTCTCCCCTTCCCCAGGGGCTGCTGCCTTCCAGGGCTGGAGGATCAGGTCCCCCAAAGCCCCTCCTTCCTACCCCAGGGATGGGACTTGCAAGCATCCCTCCCCCAGACCCTCGGCCCCCAGCAGCCTGAAGTGCAGGCCCCATTCTACGAGGGAGGGAAAGAGTCCCGGGAACCTCCTGAACAAAGGAGGAGGAAAGGCCTGCGGGACTCCGAAGACCCCATAAGTACCCCAAAGTGAAAGGTGCACACTCCTCACACAGATCCACAGATTGCCCTGTTCAGGGCTTCCATCCCCCAAGCAGAACCTCACCGCAGATGCTGACCTCTCACTTCCTCAGCTCCCTCCTCTGTGGACGCAGGGTCACACTGTACAGGAAGCTCCACGATGGCAGATAGACGGAGAGCCCCCCCCCACACACCTGTCCTGAACCCTCCAGTAGATAGCTGGCCAATGTGGACACCCTGGGAGGGGAGGGCTCCTGGCCCTCCCAGTCAGCACCAAGTTCCAGAGGAGGGTGCTGGCTTTGGAGTCAGATGCCCTCTGTGGTATTCCCACCAGGCAGGCCCCTGGTAGGTCAAGGCTCGCTCAGGCCTTGGTTTCCCCAAGTATGCGATTCAGAGGACAGTCAAGCAGCCTTCCACGTCTAGACCAGGGGAGGAAAGGAGCAAAAAGGAGGACCCCCTTTTTGCACCCCCCTCCATAAACCCCAGGAAGGGTCACAGGTTGTGTTTTGCACAGGCCTCCTCTCTGGCTTATGGTCAATATGCCACAGTCCCCAGAGAGGTCCTATCAAACCAGCCTTTCCCCAAACAGTCCAGGCCACCATCCATCATGGCCCAGGCTAGAGAGAAGCTGCTACAGGCAGGAAGGGCATGTCCACAGTGCATCCTGGAAGGCTGGGCTGGCGGAGGAGGAGGAGGACTTCCAGGCAGAGGCAATGGTTGAGCAGAAGCTCAGAGCTGTGCGTGCCAGGCAGCGGCACTGAGGGAAGGAGGGGAGGGGCTCCACCCACTGCCCAAGCCCTGAGGCAATTAAGACATTCAGAACCTCAGCCTGGGAAAGGTTCTGGGACTCCCCCTCTCTACCCCCGCCAGGTTCAATACCAGGAAAATCCACACAGAACCATGAATTTACAGAATCCCCACATTTCGATTGTGTCCCCACAATTTTCTGAGACTTCAAATGCTCAACCCTTCCATGCTGATACCTGAAGTGTGCACCATCTAACTTCTGGTGGCCTGGCTCCACAAAGCTGGCTTGGGGCTCAGGGCAGAGGCTCTGAGGGCCGGCTGGACACTGAGCTTGAGGAGAGTCCCTCCAGCTCTGGGCAGGGGAGTGGTCTGGTGCAGAGTTCAAAGCCTGAGCTGCAGGCCTTGGCCCTGGCTGTTCTAAGATCATCGATAGCTCCTACACCCCACCCCCATCACGTACTTGGCCATTCTAAGTCTCAATTTTCTTATCTATGAAATGGGAGTAACAATATGGCTAAGTAAAAAGGTTGGTAGGATCAAAAATAACAACGTATGTAAAGTAGCATAGTGTACTCTCCTATTCATTCAACCATCACACATTGAGTGTCTACTATGTGCCAGGCACTGTTCTAGGCCTTCAAGATGCCTTACTGCACAAGAGCTGTTTTCAAGAGAGGTGGTGGAGTGAAATGGCTATGTGCTTGAGCTTAGGAGCTGCACCACCTACTGGGCTGTGTGATCTTTTTGTTGTTGTTGTTGGTACCAGAGATTAAACTCAGGGGCACTCGACCACTGGGCCACATCCCCGGCCCTTTTTTGTATTTTATTAGAGACAGGGTCTCACTGAGTTGCTAAGTGCCTCGTCATTGCTGAGGCTGGCTTTGAACTCGCGATCCTCCTGCCTCAGCCTCCCAAGTGCTGGGATTACAGGTGTGCGCCACCACGGCCAGCTAGGACTGTGTGATCTTAAGCTAGGTACCTCACCTCTCTGTGCCTCAGCTTCCTTATCTGTAAAATGGGTAATAGTATCAGACTCATAGGTGTGTGTAATGGGTAACGCACATCACAGTGCCTGGGTCAATAAGTGTAAGGTAGTGTTATTAAACGCAGGGCCTCCCAACTCCACCCCACCACTGCCTAGCGTCCTCAGGGCTCAAAGTTGGCAAGACTGAGCAGCAGCGCCTCCTCCTGGCTATGGGGAAAGTGTCCTCCCTGACGCTCCGCGGCTGTCCAGCTCTCTTCCTCCCGGGCTTGGGGAGCCTCGGGAGACCCTCCAGCAGCCCGAACGCTGAGAGCGTGAGCACGCAGGGGACCCGGCAGGGCTCTCCTGATCTCGTTCTCCGCCGGCCTCTGGGGCAGACGCGGTTACTGCCTCCACTTCGCCAGGGGGAAAACTGAGGCTCCGGGAGGCCGAGTCCCTGGGCCCACGCCACGAAGCGAGGAGACTGCCCGGCGGGTCTGACGGTTCCGACCTAGGCTGGGTCTCGGCAGTCTGCCCCCAGCACCGAGTCGTGCGCGCCGGGTGCGCGCCTGCTTCGAGTGCGTGCGCGCCCGGAGACCTGCCCGGGGGCCAGGAGCAAGGGCCGCGGCCGGCGAGGGGCGGGGCCTGGCGGGGACACGCCCCGCCCGCCGGCCCCGCCCGCCGGGCTGCAGGGTAAGCGGCGGTGCCGCGCGCGGGGATTCGGCGGGTGGCGCGGAGCGCGTAGCAGGAGCCGGACGCTGCCGCCGCCGCCGCCACCTGCGCGGCAGTCAGCAAGGTAGGGGGGCTCGCGCCGCTGGCCGGCCGGCCGCACCTCCGCGGTCCGCGCGCTGGGGCGTCGGGAGGGACGTGCGCGAGGCACCTCCGGCTGCAGCCCCGGGAGAGGGAGGGATGCTGGGCTTGGCTCGCCGCGGGGGACCCGGCGGGGCGCGGGGACCAGGCTACTAGCCCCTCCGCGTGACCTTGCACAAAGCCCTGCGCCTCTCCGGGCTCAGTTTCCCCATCGAGACAGCGGACGCAAGGTGGCCCTCGCCCTGGCGGGCAGTTGGGAGCGGCCACCCCAGGTGCGGGTCCCGACGGCTTGCGGCCCGCACGGGCACGGTCTGCACCGCCCGCCGCTCCCCCACCCTCCCTCCCGCGGTGAGGCGGCTCGCCCTGGGCGCGGCCAGCCGGTCCCGACAGGCCCCTGTTGTGGCCCGGGTGCCCCATTGAACCCACGTCGTGACCCTCCCTCTATTGGCTGGATGACGGATTGGGCCTCACTTTCCCTGCACAGGAAACGGTGGGGGAATAAGACATCCCCAGGTCCCTGTCGCGCCGGCCTTGGCGTACGGGTGGGGCGGGCAGAGTGCTTGCCAAGACCGGCTTCGTCGTCGTCTGAGGCTGGAGGTGGCCAGACTCTCAGCCACAGAGCTGCCTGGACCAGACCCAAGCAGACACCCACCTGCATGTAGGAAATGGGGTAGGATGGACTCCTCCATGCCCTGGCCATCTGCTGGATCCCAGTTCTGCCCAAGGCTGACCCGTCCACACCTGGACTCTGGTGTCTCAGTGGGATTTAGGGAGAGCGCTGTGGTTCCAGGCTCTCTGGGTGTAGACCTCTGGCATGGGCCCAGCCCCTCTGTAAGATCCCTTTGCAAGGTCTTGCTGCTCTGTTGCACACTCCTGAGGATGGGGAGGTCACTATCTGCAAACTGAGCTGAGATCTGCTTCCCAGTCACAGTCTCCCCTGCTGGTCTTGCTAGGGGCCCAAGGACACCATCTGACCCCTCCCTCCTCACTCAGGGGCAGTGGTCATATCCCTTAATTAAGTCTGCCCATCTCCAGGCTGAACAGCCCAGGCAGAGCAGGGTCTGTGGTCAGAGGCAAAGGGAGCAGAGGCAAGAAGAGAGCACTGACCCAGGTGTCCGCCCTGGCCCCAGCGGGCTGTGCTGAACCACCTGTGCATCTTTGAGACTGGTGCCTCCTGGAGGTTCTTGCACCTCCTGTGATGTCTTGAGAAGGCTGGAGTGAGAGGAAGAAATCCCTCTCCAGACCTTCCAGCTGGACCATGCCTTCCCCATTTCTCTGATTTATAAGAAATCAGAAAGTTCTGGAAATCAGACTTCTGGTCTCTCCTGTCCCCTTCATGACCTGCCTCTCACCCAGGAGTCCTGAGGCCATAAAAAGGGAGGGGCGTCTGAGCAGGTGGTGAGCTCTGGGTCATCTTAGGTGTTTAGAGGGCTGGACAGGGGCATATTTCGGGGGCAGTGGGATTCCAGGGCTGAAGTGGAGTGATCTGGCTTTGCCCTGGAGCTGCCTAGTACTTGGAGCTGGACCACAGATGAGTGTTATTATACCCTTGTAAAAGCAGACTAAGTATACATGCTGTCGCAGGAGCCTTGCTCCAGTGCAGGGGCTAAGTGCTACCTAAGTCTCCTGTCGTCTCCGCACAAGTATTTATCTGGGCCCCGTTTTCCTGCTTAGCTGGTTCAAGCCATTTTGTCCTGATTTGGAAGCATGGCAGATTCTGGTTGTTAAAAAGTCATTCTATACTAATACTTTTAACTTATTTTTTATTTTGTTTATTTATTTTTGGCACTAAGGATTGCACCCAGGGGCTCTCTAGCACTGAGCTACATCCCCAGACCTTTTTCCTTTTTATTTTGAAACAGCGTCTAGCTAAATTGCTCAGCTGGCCTTGAACTTGTGATCCTCCTGCCTCAGCCTCCCAGTGGCAAGGCGGGGATTACAGGTGTGCACCATCACACCCAGCTGTATACTAATACCATTTAATTGTACCATGGAATATCACACCTGAACGGGGCCTTAAGGAACCATCTCATCCAACCCCTTTATTTTATTTTTTTTATTTTTATTTTTTTAATTTTTTTTTTTTTAATTGTAGGTGGACACAATACCTTTATTTTATTTATGTGGTGCTGAGGATCGAACCCAGGGCCTCACACGTGTGAGACGAGTGGTCTTCCACTGAGCCATAGCCCCAGCCCCAACCCCTTTATTTTAAAGATAAGTATCCCCTGTCCCTGGAGGGAATGTCACTGGCCAAAGTTTTACAACAAACCTCCCACTTAGTCCAATCCTAATTTCAAAATTAGAGTTTTTTTTTTTTAAACGAACTATTGAAATTAACAAAAGTAATATAAAAGAGTAACTGTGCCCATAAGGCTGTAGAGATTCACCTGTGGCATTTGGTTTTGTGGGGTGATTGGGTAGCCTGTTACAAAAGTCCGTGAAAATGATCCTGCTTGCCCTTTGTTCCTAGGCTCCTACTTTAGGGACTTTACCCTAAAGGAAGGAACTAGAGAGAGACAGATGTGCTGCTGTTACCTGTGAGAAGTTGTCCAGTGGTGAAGTCACTCCCTGTGTATCATTGGAGGCTTCCTTAACATTTCCTTTGACAAACACAGCTTAAAAAGTAGCAAGACTAGGGGCTGGGGATGTGGCTCAGCGGTAGAGTGCTCTCCTAGCACGTGCGCGGCCCGGGTTTGATCCTCAGCACCACGTAAAAAATAAACTCATTGTGTACAACTAAAAGCAAATAAATAAATATTAAAAAAAAAAAAAAAAAGTAGCAAGACTAAAGCTGACCTTACCAGAGTCTGGCCAGCGTAGAAGCAATGTCATCCAGAGGAAAGGCCTTGAGACTAAAGTCAGCCGAGGTAGATTCCAGGGTGGGCTGTCCCTCTCCCTCACCCGCTAACCTTGGCTCAGTCCCTCCCTCTCTCTGGACCTCGTTTCTCCCAACTGTGCAATGGGCGTAGACCTAGCAGTGGTTGAATTTGTTTCAGCTTTGGCAACCCAGGAGTTAAGGCTTAGTGAATACCTGTAGCAGGGCCTTTATTAAAGGGAGCAGTGAGCAGGTGGCAACCAAGGACATACCAGCCTCCCGCCATCATCAAATGGATTCCCTTAGAGTGGACAGCTAGTGCCCCCACCCCCCCACACACACACCAGGAGTTTCAGCCTTAAACTGTTTCTCTCTCTCTCTCTCTCTCTCTCTTTGGTACCAGGGATTGAACCCAGGGGCACCTAACCACTGAGCCACATCCCCAGCCCTTTTTATTTAGAGACAGGGTCTCCCTGAATTGCTTAAGGCCTCACTAAGTTGCAGAGGCTGGCTTTGAACTCATGATCCTCCTGCCTCAGTCTCGGAGCCACTGGACAGGGGCATATTTCGGGGGCAGTGGGATTCCAGGGCTGAAGTGGAGTGATCTGGCTTTGCCCTGTGGCCAGGAGGAGCTGCCTAGGACTTGGAGCTGGGCCACAGATGAGTGTTATACCCTCGTAAAAGCAGACTAAGTATACATGCTGTCGCAGGAGCCTTGCTCCAACGCAGGGGGGCTAAGTGCTACCTAAGTGCCCACCGTACCTGGCACTTTTGCTGCTTTCTAATGGCCAGAGCTGTGGTAGCGCCGGTGACTTTCTCAGGGAGACCCAGGATAATGCAGCCGCTCCCTCTCTAGTTTTCCCTCTGCAGCTGGTACAGAAAAAGCCTTGCCATTCTGCCAGGTCTGGAGGGTCAGGTGACCTCATTCCAATGGGCAAACATTTTTCGGGTGTCCCCTGTCCCAGGCTCTGAGGTGCTGTGGGAAGCCTATTGGGTTGTAAACGATGGGAATCAGACAATTTCTGGCCATTTTTGACTTACCAAAAAAAAAAAAAATAGCAATTTCACTTGGTTCAGCCTAAGTGGAAAAAGATATAATTAAAGATGTAATTACTATTCCTTCCTATAATTGGGAGATGTGCAGGGTGAGGACTGGGAAGGTGTGATTATGAGCTGGGAGAAGTCAAGGAGGAGGGGCCTGGGAGCCTGCTCCAAGGATCAGTGATGACAATGAGGATGGTGATGTCCATTCATTGAGCATCTCCTGCGCCTGTTTCTGTCCCAAGGGCTTCACGCCAACCCTTGAGTCATTCGGCTGATGAGTCCATTGTGCTAGGAATTTTCTAGGTGCTGGGGGTTAGGGGCGGAGGTCTGATGGTAAACAAAACAGAACAGCAAAGATCCTCCCTGAAGGAGCTTAAGATGAGATAGGGGAGAAGAGGCAGGCGAGAACAATGGGTACCCAGACCTGGGGTTAGTGAGGTGGAGCAGGGCCTGAGGGTGGGTAGGGGGATGGAAAGAGTTGCATTGTGGTTTTCAGCAGGGTTGGGGGGGGGCTCATTGAGAAGGTGCCTTTGGGGGCAAAGGCTTGCAGGAGTGAGCTGGACTGATTTTTTGGGGAACAGCCTTGTGGTGGAGAGAATAGCCAGTGCAGAAGCACTATGAGCTAGGACCATGCCTGACCCATTCAAAGAGCAGACTAGACCAGAGGGAGGGTGGCAGGGGAGGGAGGTGAGGTCAGAGAGGACGTGGTTCAGATCGTGGGAACCCCGCCCCAATGTACAGCATGGAATCCTACAGGTTTCTGAGGGAGGCACTATTTTTATCCTTCCTTTTCAGTTAAGAAAACAGGTACAGAGAGGTTAAGTAACTTGCTGAAACTGTCTCACATAATCTAGGGCTTTTGGTCCAGGGCAATGGGGAGCCATGGCAGGCTTTTGAACAAGGCGGGGGCATGGCCACGCTTGGATGTTAGTGCGAGTCCTCTGAGGTCGCTGTGTTCTGGTGTTTGCATCCCCCTAAAACTCATGTTGAAATCCAGAGCCCAAGGTGGCAGTGCTAGGGGATGGGACCTTGGGGAGGTGACTAGGTCACGAAGGGCAGCCCCCTTGATGGGAATAGTGCCGTTATAAAAGAGGCCCCAGGAGATCCCCACCCCTTCACCATGTGAAGACGGCAGCCTTCTGTGACCGGGAGGCAGGCCCCAACCCGACACAGAGCCTGCCATCTTGTCTTGGACTTCCAGAATCCAGACTATGAGAAGTGCATTTCTGTTGTTTAGAAGGCACCAGATTATGGCTTTTTTTTTTTTTTTTTTTTTTTTTTGTACCAGGGATTGAACTCAGGGGCTCTCGACCACTGGGCCACATCCCCAGCCCTTTTTTGTGTTTTATTAGAGACAGGGTCTCACTGAGCTGCTAAGTGCCTCGCCATTGCTGAGGCTGGCTTTGAACTCGCGATCCTCCTGCCTCAGCCTCCCAAGTGCTGGGATTACAGGTGTGTGCCACCGCGCCCAGCCCAGATTATGGCAATTTGTCACAGCCGCCCTAATGGACTGAGGCAGCTGTGGACATAGTCCAGCCCAGCGTAGTGAGCGTGGGCGTGGTTGGTGGTCCTGGGGATGGGGGTGTGCTGAATCTGTCCTAGGGGAGCACTGGGGGCCAAGGTGGGCTGGGGAGGAAGTGGGGGAAGCAGGCTGGCCCGGGCTCATCAAACTCATATCAACATTCTGCTCCAAGAAGTCTTAAGATTTTAACCCACCCATCCTCATGCAACACACAGGGTCTATACTGTTATTTATTACTATCCCCTCTTTAAATGGGTACATTATGTTGTGTATAAATTGTATCTCAATAAAGTTATAAAGAAAGTACATTTGTTTTTTTCGACTATCAATCCTTCATGATAATGGAGAATTTTTAGAAAAGGATAAGCAAACAGACAAAATAAATTTCCCATATCTTCTTTTCTCATCCCAGACAATCAATATAAACACTCAAGAGTGTTTACTTTCAGTCTTTTATTATTATTATTATTATTATTAACCCCATTTTACAGATGAGCACACTGAGCCCCCAGCTGGGCAGCTTGTCCAGATGCTCACATTTGTGCCCATGTCATCTGCCCCACCCTCCACCGTGTCCAGGATTTCACACGCTGTGCTTCGTTGACTGCAGGCGAACCCCAGAAGGCCACCTCCCCCATCCCACTCCCAGCATAATTTCCCAGGAAGGGAACGGGAGGCCCCGTGGAAGACAGGGCCTTGCCCAGTACCTGTCACCTGGTCAAATATAGAAGGTCTCAATCCAATAAGAAGAAATTAGGAGCTGAGAACTTGTGCAGGATTGAGTGACAGCTGTGTGCATCCTGGCCTCCAGCCCAGGGTTTGCAGGGGGCTGGCAGACGGCGTGTCCCTGCCCACAGGGAGCGCTAGGGACTGCAGGGCAGCCTGGATTCCCTGAGTCCCAGAGTCTTAGCCCTCAGCCAGCCCTGGGAGGTGGCCAGGCCAAGGGGAGGGAGCGTCTGGGCCTTTGCCAAGGCCACTGGCCCCTGGGAGATGTCTCCTGTACTCTGACTGTGCATTTATTTCTGGCTCCTGTGCCAGCAAACTCCTGGGGCCGCCTGCTACCAGGGACGCAGCCCAGCCTTCCAGCCCCGGCTCAGCCCTGGGTGGCCCTGGGCCAGTCTCTCCCTCCCCACCTGCACAGTGGCATCACAATGGCTGCAGCCACAGGCAGGAGTGAGATGTGAGTGGTTTGCCTGGGCATGTCCCAGGGTAGCGTTCAGCAGATGGGCAGCTCCTGTGGCTATTCCTGAGGCAGCCCCAGGGGTCCTGGCTGGGGGACTAAGCCCACCGCAGACAGAGCCTCCTGCCAACCTCACTCCACACCTGGCTGGACCAGGTAGGGCCCGGCCAGTGCAAGAGGAGACAGAAATGAACCTCAAGCAGAGGTTTGGAGTCCAAGATTGCAGACCAAAAGGGACACAGCGGAACAAAAGGACCTGCCCTGCTAAGGAAGGAGACCCTGCCCTGCCACCAGCCTCCTCCCTTGGCAAGTTCCCCCTTCTTTATGGTGGCCTCATCCGTAAAATTGTAAAAGGGGGAGCATATTTCCAGCCTTGTTGATCTTCGTGATCTTGACCCTAGTGACCCTACACTGAGGTTGCTCTCTGCTCAGGGAGGGTGGGCGTAGGTTAGCCGGACTATCACCCCGGCCCTCAAGGGCTCACTGGGCAGCTATAGTTACCATAGGGAAGCATCCAGTCTGGGGTAAGGGGGTCCAGGAAGGGTCCCTGCAGGACGTGATGCCTGGGGTTGTTTGTGGGATTTGTAGTCAGGCACCTGTGAAGGGGAGGAAAACATGGACGGACATTGGGTAAATCACCCCACCTCCCTGACCTTCAGTCTCTTCCTCTATAAAATGGGAATAATGACTACCTGCTCTGCCTAATTGATCGGGTTGTCGTAGGGCTTAAAAGTGGATAAAGCGCACGGAAGCATTTTATGAACTGTAAAATGCCAGGCACCTGCTCATTGTTGTGATTTCTGGAGCCCTTGGGGGGGTGTGGGGAATACCAGGCCAGCATCTGGGGCTGGGAAGACTTCTGAT